>CM052706.1:5666907-5873525 GCA_028551405.1 Uromys caudimaculatus | reverse complement strand
TGCTGTAGGGGGTGTGTAGGGGGTGTGTAGGGGCTGCTGTAGGGGGTGTGTAGGGGGTGTGTAGGAGGTGCTGGATGGGGTGCTGTCCAGGGTCCTCTGTTCCACACCCAAATCTCTACTGGAGGAACTGTAACTGACCTGAAGCCTCAGGTTTCCATCCCATTTAGCAACATGATTTTAATGAGGATCTTTCTTTCCTCCTGCATTAGCATAAAATCATGTAAAATTAATGCTGCAAATACTGCCAACTGACTGTAAAATGATACTCTGAAAGTCTTAAAAGTAAAGAGCTTCTACCTCTCAGTTTTGTGTGAAATGTTAAAGAGTTTACATGCCCAATTTTATCAATATTTGAACATTAATGAAACCATAAAAACTATACAAATAATTATAGGACCCAAAAAAGAATTAAAAATTAGTAACTATTAAAGTAAAACTATAAACTACAAAAATTAAATTTCTTTTAATTAAACTTATGTTAAGGTAATTCAAATACATATGAACAATGAGAGACTGGAAAGACTAAGTTGTTCTGAAGGTTAATGCGATGTGCATTCAAGACTTTTTTCTTTCAGCAAAATACCAAGACCATGAAAATCTCTTAATCTCAGTACTTAGAAAGCAGAGGCAGGCAGATCTCTGTAAGTCTAAAGTCAGCTTGGTCTACAGAGCAAGTTCCAGGACAGCCAAGGCTACATAGGGAGAACCTATCTTAAAAATAAAACAAAACATGGAAATCTATATATTTGTACAACCTTCATATCTCTCAAATAAACTACCTAGTATCGAACTATACCATACTGCTGATGAAACAATTTAGTAGCCACCAAAAATAAAAAAGCATCAGATATCTCAACTCCTGAATCTATATCCTATTCTGAAAATTTCTCATAAATGTTTTTAAACATTTTAAGCAAGAATTTTACACATTAAAAAATGGCTTCTCCTGTGCAACTTGGTCTTCATGTGGGTCTTGAACAACTGGAGCAGAGACTGTCCCAAAAGCTGTTGCCTGTCTGTGGGATATGTTCTTCTAGCAGGGCTGACTGTCTGGCCTCAGTGGGAGAGGATGTGCCAACGCAGGAGGATACCTGGGGGACCTGCTCAGAGGAGAAGGGGAGGGAATATGGGAGAGGTATTGTGGGAGGCGGTAACTGGGAGGGGGCGGTGAGCAGGACGTACAGTGAGTAGTAGTAATAATAATAATAGTGGCTTCTCCAAAGTGACTACAATAAACTAATTTTTTCCATTTTATTTACTTTTCTGTGACCTGATGAGTTTAATTAGAGTCCCTGCCATGAGCATGGGTAAGGGTTATCGATAGGAACGGTGGTAGACACTTTTATTGTCTATTTGAAGAGGCCACTGAATAAATTCACACATGCATTAATGAAGCCTCTCTTTTCCTTTCATAAGCTTCTCATAGTAACCACACAAAATGATAAATTCTGCATTTTAGATTGAAGTGCATCATGAGCACAGTACACTAGAAACATGGATGCATTTGTGTCTTTCCACAATGTCAAACCATTATTTTAAAGAATAATGACACATTCATAAGCTATAGCATCAGTATATTGACTGCACTTGCCAAGTGGTCCCAATTTCCCTTGATAGCTGGCTGATGAGAGATTAATTTCTGTCTTAATTACTAATATTAACTCTCAGATCACACATCATATAGTAATTATATAGATATCTCTGGGTGTGTGGAGGGGAGGGGACAGTTTGAAGAGGTGGAGGTGGACACAGAAGGTGGACAGAGATACCAACAACCTAAGGGTCACTGCGGGTACTTAGATTAACCCAGCTAGCTGGAAAGCTAGTGCAGGCCTCGGGTGCAGTGAAGCTGCAGAGGTGAGGGGTACAGGAGCCTGGAGGCCAGCCCTGGGCACATGAACACACAGACAATCACAGGGCACTGTAAGAAGGCCTACCAAGTGGCAAGGCCCCAGCTAAACTGACACACGGGTTCGCAAGTGATGAACAGGCCTCCGTCTCCATTCAAGTCCTCTTCGTGGAATGCAAGTGAGGTGCTGCACCTTTCCACATCTCCTGCACTCAGAAGCTCTTGGTCTGGTGTGTTTTTAATGTCTGTGTACTCACACAGTCTTCAGGAGTAAGCTGTCATCAATCTGCACTTCACGGATGGTGCTGGTAACTGCATACACACTGACATGCAAAATCATCCTTTCTCTGTGTTTGTGCTTAAAGTGGAGCCAAATGCTGCTCTGTGAGGTGGAACCACCAGAGCAAGACACCGCCTGAAGCCAATGTCCCACACCATTTGGAGAACTTAGTGCAGTGCATGGGAACCAAATCTCAACAAAGTGCTATGAGAACTTGAAAGGAAGGTTCGGGAACGGTCCAGCGTGGCCAGCAAACAAAACCCCTGAGCACCTGCTTTTTGTTAAAGGTCCATGGGTGGGAGATGCTCACATGGAGCGGCCATGGCCAGCGCTAATGATGAGGGTGGAGGACTGAGACACAGCCAGCCCACAAGGCAGGGAGCCTGGCTCCTCCATTTTCCTTACATACCCCACTTTGGGGCCTGACACAGTCTACTCACAAAGCAGGATGGTCACAAGCTGCTTTTAAACAGTTCGGTGTCCGTAAAGGCAGTGAGGGCCTCAAGGCTAACCAACCACAGGAGCAGGTTCATTCACCTATTAAAATAACTATTACATGTATCTTCTTTAAAACACGTTATATTGTGGATAATCATGAAGGGTATATTAGATAGC
Source organism: Uromys caudimaculatus (assembly GCA_028551405.1). Classification (NCBI taxonomy): domain Eukaryota; kingdom Metazoa; phylum Chordata; class Mammalia; order Rodentia; family Muridae; genus Uromys; species Uromys caudimaculatus. Next base: position 5,870,781 of record CM052706.1, on the reverse strand, counting down.
TATTCATTAAAGGAACAGCGTGTTGACAGTCCTTCCCTAGCTACTTGAAACAAAAGATGTCTCTTTTGTCAACATCAGAGCTAATTCTTATACCCCCTGCCAAAACAAAACTACTACACCACAGAACAGCACACCATTGCAAACAGCACACTGAGAGGCGTTGGTCTTCACGGGTCTTTTCTTTTTTGAGGGCTGTTAACCATCCTCGGCTTGCTGGGCCCAAACGATCTCCTGCCTGAGCTAAGACTGCAGCAAGAGTGAGTGGAAGCACTCGCAGTCCCCGGAATCTAAGGATGTCAGTGACGTGCAGGAGGGTATGCCACGGTGGCACTGCGCAGGGCACAGGACAAAGCACTGTGGGAGAACACGCAGGGAACCTCTGTGCCTGTCTCACAGGAGGGAAGCTGACAGGCTGGGGGACAGAAACGGAAGAAACTGTTGGTCTGGGGGTCGGTACTCTATAAGCATGGAACAATGTGTTACCTTAAAGAAAACGGGGGGGGGGGGCGGGGGGAGTAGCTATAGGCTGGAAGAGAAGGAGATGGAAGCTGGGCTGAGGAGCTGGCATGAGGAAGCCAGCCACCTCTCCGTGTTCTTCCTCTCCCCTGGTCTCCTCTCTTTAGCAACAACTGGAGGGAACCTCACGACTCACTAAGAAGTCCCCATTCATCACCTTCCAAGGCTGATTCTGATGTATAGCTTAACTTCCTTAAATACTAATTGTTCTCAACTACAAATTTAGAAAATTGCTTTTTGTGAAATATATGTCTACATGATCACGTCAAGTGAAAAGCATCATTTCAGTGTAAATAAAAAGACACTCTCCAAAGTCACACTGCAGTTTTCCTCTAATCTCACACGGTCACACCAACTGCCAGAATGCAAGAACTCTGACGACAACATGTACTACCTTCCTGGTAAATAGATCTAAATTGCCAGTTTTGAAGGGGAAAGGGGGAGAAGAGGCTAAAAGACACAGTGCCATAAACTTAATTAGACATTAGCAAGCACACTGTCCCTGGCTACCAAGGCAAATCGATCCTTTCCGTCCCGGCTGCAGTTTATTTAAAGACTCTCCGACATTACTACTTAAGATCAGGTCCTATGGAGGTGTCATCTCACCATTTAGATTTTCACAACACTTATGGTACTGCTATCACACCCTTAAAATAAATGAAAAGCCCAGACCACATTTCAGACCAACAAAATGCTACTGACTCTATTTTTATTTCAGGAAATAAACATTAAAATAATTCTGCACTGCTCACTTCTTTCGGTGTTGAGCAGTTAAATGAGATGATGCGGTTCCCGTCGTATGTCACAAGTACACTTCAGAAGCAGGTATTCAATCACTTGGCTTTAAAATTCAGCTCTAGATAACATATCACAAAAATCATGACAACAAAAGCATTTTTGACAAAATTATTATGCTTTTAGTTTTCTATTAAATTATGATTTATTAACATTCTACACTTTAAAGATTAGTCTGTTACAGAATGAATTTAGTGGTGCATTTAATGAGACAAGAAGCTAGACGGATGAACACAAAAAAGATTACTCTATAGTGCCGTGCATGAGCTGCTTGACAATTCTAGCGCAGTCCAACAGAAAGCTTCTCTCTAGATTGATCACGGCTCAGTTAACAGCACTGAATATCTAATACCTCCAACTCAATTAATTCTCACCTGATTAACATCAGACTGATATTCAAACTAAATCATCTCTCCAGTCAAGTAGAAATCAATATTTCTGATTTTACTTTTAAATTACAATATGAAATAAAATGCATGCATCTTCAATATGCCAAGAGTAGCTTTCCTAGTCTACCATGACATGGGTAACACAGTTGATTAAAGTATTATTCTAATTTGAGCACCACTATGTAGCAAGATCTGATTAATCTGAACACAGAGATGGAGTAAAGTAATTAAATATATCTTATACAGGGCAAATAGATAATTGACATAAAATAAACTTGACTTCTTTAAAACAAACCTTGCTGTTTATCAGCTCAAGTAGTTAAGAATACAGTTTTACTAGAGACTGATTACTCTCAGAAAAAAGAAGACATGTCAGGCTTCTTTACAATGGGCTAGGAGACAGTGACTCTTCCCTAGGTCATAGTCTTTCTATGACTGTCCTCTTTGGATGCAGGCACATACTGAAAGCAAGCCAGTTATTTCTAAGTGACCCTTCCAGACAAAAGTAAACACAGTGGACCAACCTTGTTGAGTAGAGAAGTCACTAAGCCCACAGAAAACCCTTAAACATTTGTAACTGTTACTACAAAGGGAAGGTGGAATTGGGTTTGCCCCTCATTTTCTTTAAATTTAACATGAGGACAAACTGCAAAGCCTAATTATTTGCTGTGTTAATTGACCAGAAGTGACTAGTTTGCTTGTTAGCAAACCCAAAAACTTAGAAGAAAATTAGAAAAACTTTAAGTGCAATTTGCACTTAAATGTATATATAGTTTCTAGAGCTGAGAATAATAAAAGTTCCAAGTAATGTAAACCAAAATTATGCTATGCAAACAACACAGATATATAATGTAACTTCATGTTATAATGTGACAATGGTACACATTTTATATATAAAAATCTTAGATATAATATAAAAACATACTCTTGTTTCTATGTTTCAAACTTATATTTGTGGTTTCAAAGAACCACAAAACAATGAACTTTACCTTTTTATTCTACTGAGTAGTCTATCAAACAATATGAATATAAATGATGAAATAATTATTTAAAATTCTGCTGATACAGCGTTAGAGTTCAGACTAATTATGTGGTGCGTACGTGCAAGCGTACAGCATCACGCTCCAATCTAACTAGTCAAGAGTCGATGTCAAGGAGAGTCTCGAATACTTAAAGACACTACAGAGAAATATTTTGCTTTCATTCTGTTTTATTAAGAACTTTATTAAAAGACTAAAAGGGAACCATAAGATATAATTCATCTCTCCAAATATATAAATTTTTTGCCACAGAATAGAGGTAGAAAAAGTAGCTATCACAAAGTCTGGTTTGTTAGACTCCACAAATAATATTTTTTAATTTTAAACCAGAATGTCAACAGGGTTGATTGAAATAAAGAGAAATAAATTAATGCTAACTACCTACTAAGGAAGTTTTGTTTATGGAAATGAATAATTCAGCGTTTCACAACTAAATTCAAGCAGCAGCTGCTTTGCTGGCATTAACCTAAAAATGTACAAACTCCAACACCACAGACTCATCGTATTGTTCAGGTCAAACAGGGTGGTATTTCCTGGTCTTCTGGGTCTGGGGTGAAATATTCCAGTTACAGTACTAACCAGCCAACCACTTAGGGAGTCTCACTCGGCACTATCATTTCCATAGGAAAATTCTACTTAACTGAATATATGCATAATTTCTTGCCTGTTACATCTTATATCAGCTGGGAAGAGAGACTAATTCGGATTTCTAACAATCTGTTCCTGACCTACTTGGTCCTGGATTTTGTTGTAATTCCAAAATGAGCCCTAGACTGCCTTTCAGTCCAAGGCAGCTTCAGTTTGTCTCCTATTCATCAAAAGAGCAGAGAAATGGGACGGAGTTAGCCTAGTGAAGAGACTCTGTGCTGGCACTCTTACAGAACGCCCCTAGTCCTATCGCTCTTCTTATGCGTGAGCCTCACTGGGTATGAAAACGTGGAAATGTTCAAACAGTTACAATGAGTACCCCAAAATCAATCTGATGTCATAATAAACACCAACAGTCACAATGGAGACTAGGCCCTGTGCATCTGTTAGTTTTGTTTTAGGTTTATCTGTTGTATACGGCAACTAATGCCTGCAACTCTTTAGTGATCATAAAAATATGGTAGGCTGACCTGGCAGTGATGGAACACACCTTCAACCCCCGTACCTGCGATGCAGAGGCAAGTGGGCCTCTATGAGTTCAAGGCCAACCTGGTCTACAAAGTGAGTCCAGGATAGCCAGGGCTACACAGGCATCTCATCGAACATCTGTCATATCTGTGTAATGAAAACATTTTTCTCTCTTTCTCCTATTTGGTTTTATGAGAAAGTCTGACAACATCATCCGTGTTGGCTTGAACCTTGCTGTGGGGTCAAGCTCCAAGATGCCACTCCCTGGCGTATTACCCGCTTCTTATCCTTCTTATCCTCTTCAAATTCTACATTCTTAAGTCATTCCTCTGTGAAATATGTACCGAGCCTCCTTCTCCATCAAGCTGTCCTCTGGCTCTTAGGAATGTCAGAGCTCTGTCGCTCGAAGCTTGTCCTCAAAGGCAGACAAGCACGACCCTGTGGACTGTTAGCGTTGTAAGAGGGACAGTGGGAGACAGGACTTTGGGAGAAATAGGATGCATTTTCAGTAGGGCTGTCCAAGGTAGGACCCTCTGAGGGAACTGTCAGAGGAAAAACTTAAAGAAGGAAACCAACAAGATAATTTCATAGTCCATAATACCGAAATGTCTGATTCTGTACATGACAATCCAAAAAAAATATTTACAAAGAAAATGGGCATCAAGAAAGAGTAACAGTAGATGAGACTACTCATTTGCTAAGCATGGCCCAGGCCACTCTACCAACCACTCAAAAGGCCCGCTGCTACTGCTAGTAACACCTCGGCCACTCTCTGGGAACCAACCAGCCAGGGTTTGAGTTCAAGAGCTAAAGTGAGAGAAAAAGATGAAGACACCGAGACTTAATTAAATACTACACAGTCCGCCCTGAGACCATACACATATACAACAAGCAGGCATTGTTTATGTACTTAGAAACGGGGGGAGGGGTGATATACGTACATATACACACGTGTATGTATAACACAGGAAAAGAGGCTATGCATGTGAGAGAAAACAATGGGGTACATGGGAAGTGCTGGAGAGAGTAAAGGGAACGGAGGGATGATGTAACTATAACTTCAAAACTAAAATTATTATTAAAAAATAAAAATAAAAGGTTTATAATAGTTCTCTTCTTCCTGTGCCCCCTTCTTTCTTTCTCTCTCCCTCTCCTATACCACTTTTCCCCACAGCGACTTCCCTGGCCTTGGTCCTTGGGGCTAGTGAACTCGCCCACCCAAGAGCAGCTTGCCAATAAACCTGTCATTCATATATATATATATATAAAGGTTTGTAATAAGAGCAATAAGTTGAGTAAACATTACTCTTTACATCTTTCTGGAGTAGTGGAATGTAGAAACTCAATCTTCTTTATTTTTCTAAACAAAAAGCAACAAAACCTAAGCATCAATGCAACTTCTCCAAGGTAACAGTGGAATTGAGAGCTTGGGTCAGAGCAGCAGTACACCTCATTGCCAACAAGCCTTGGGGTAAGGAACGCAAGTACTGGCTGACGGCATGGGGGACTGGCCAGCCTAGGGTCACAGTCTATCCCATTGCCTGGAGGACTGACCTAGTGTTACAGTTTGTCCCAAGAACCTCTATTTTACGCAAGTCAGTGAACACAAATATATTTTCTGAAGAGAAGATGGGGCTGGAAACTACTTAGTGACAAAACACTTACCTAGCAAGCATTAGGCCATGGTTGATACTTCCCAGCACTGCAAAGCAGAGGCGGTGGCAGCTGATGATAGATGTATGACAGACAGAACAGAGGGCGGATGAAAATGCTAACTCAAAGACAGCAGGCTAAAATGATTTATTCTGTGGGTCTCCTGGGCTGCTGTTGTATGTTGGCTTTAACTTGTGGACACGTCCGTTCATTATTTTCCTTATACTTATGAAATGAAAGCACATTAGGTCCTAATTTCCAGTACTCGGGGTCTACACAGCCCTTCCGTTACACTTTTAACCCGTTTCTGTGTTTAAACGTCTCCTCTAGGAACCCCTGCCTATTGACGCCCCACACACCCTGTGACTTCCAGACACTGGAGACCTGTTGTAAGGAGCACACAGGACTGTGCACACGGCACTCTCAGTCTCCCATCTTCAGGGTAGGGTGTAAAGCTGAGCCTGGGAAACATCCCCAGCACAGTCCCAATAGATCTAACGACTCTGACTCTAACCGGTGCTAGGCTGGGCACCACCATTGCTTTAAACTACACTTATCTACAAGTGTCTGCTTCCAGGACATACAAACTGAAAGATCTGGTTCAAACACTGAGTGCCCAAACTATTATAAACACTAAATATTTTCTGCTATAGAGTATATCAGAAAGAATGTTTTCTATGATCTTAAGAATCAAAATACACATATAATAAGACAACTAATCCAACTTTTAGCCCAGGAAAGCACAATTAGATGCACAAAGAATACAAATTCAAGTTTATGATGGAACATCAACCGCTGAGCCCAACTATACTCAGCCAGGAGCATCAGATGGGAGGGCGTGTCTATAGATAGACAGTGTAGAAGACAAGGTTACTAGTGTTATGAGGGGACACGTGAGCAGGAACACTGTGACAGAGCACGGGGCCTCTGAAAACAATGTGGCCGTGAGGTGAGCCCACTTGACAGTTCCCTATAGTCACTCTCCACCAGCTTATAAAGCCGTGGTTTCATGGGCCTACAAAAAGGAGAAGCTTTCAGGGCTGAAGAGATGGCACAGCAGTTAAGAGCGCTGACTGCTCTTCCAGAAGTCCTGAGTTCAATTCCCAGCAACTACATGGTGGCTCACAACCACCTGTAATGGAATCCGTGTCTGAAGACAGCTACAGTCTACAGTGTACTCATACATTAAATAAATAAATAAATAAATAAATAAATAAATAAATAAATAAATCTTCAAAAGAAAGAAAATGTTTTCTACATCACTGTAGGTAGTGGTTTCACTGTAAATTCTTAACCACAGCGCAACCTTCAAATTTCTTGCAAATTCAGCTTGTCATGTTTTCAGCCTTTAGGGCTCTGGCAGCCATGTGGCACTCCTGAATAACCAACAATAAAGCTTCTGGATTCATGACAGTGTACATGGACAGTTTCTATACCTAACCTAGCACCTAAAACTTTTGAATTCTCAAATAGGTGCCCCACAGCCCCCTTACCACAAAGGCACCAGGACCACTGTCTTTAAAGTTCGTCCTCTTATTTGCAAATCCCATTACAGCATTCTCCAACTCCGCCTAACACAAGAAGTGAGAGATAAAAATGTGTTTGTCCTACACTGTTGACAGACAGGGACCTATTCTGAATAACAGAAAGGACAAGCCGCCAACTATGGCACATAGCACCCACCCACTATTCTGTAAGCTAATAAAGCAACTGTACAGAGATGCACACACAGAGGGGAGAAGAGCATGCTCTCTTTTGTGACCACAGCACCAAGATGCTCACGCTGCAATACCCCCACCTCACTATGGGCAGTTTGGAAGAGATCTGCTCCACACAGATGACTCTGGCATCTACTGTTTCAATGAACACACACTTGAGTTGTGACAGAAGGCAGTACTGTGATATGACTACATATGTAAGTTTAATCTACAACCAAATTCAACACTGTATTAAGAAGAAAATCAACACGGTTTTGGTAAGATTGACAAGGTTCTGAAGTTAAAGAGGTACCTTCACTGATTTATTCAGTTAGCTGGTTAATTAGTAGGTTGGTTGGTTTTTTTCAAGGCAGGGTTTCTCTGTGTAGCCCTGGCTGTACTGGAACTCACTCTGTAGAGCAGGCTGGCTTTGAACTCAGAGATTGTCCTGCCTCTGCCTTACAAGTACTGGGGTTAAAGGTTGTGTTACCACCTCCCAACTAAAAAGGGGTACTTTTAAATGACATATTTTGGCCAGTTAAATGGTTCCACCTGTAAAGGTGCCTGTCACCAAGTCTGATGACCCAAGTTAGTATTCGGGACTCACATGGTAGAGATGAGGAACTGAATCCTACAAGTCGCCTGCTGACCTCCAAACCATCACCGCCCTCCCCGCCTCGATACATAATAAATAAATGCAATGTTAAAGGAATGTTGACTGCAAGCCTAGAACCTACCACCCAAAGCCACGTTTCTTTGAAGGTTGCCTATCTCCAACCCTGTCAACCAAGCCCTCATCATAACATGCCCATGTTCACTGCTCTGGCTTCTCTTCACAGCTCTTCTCTTTAAACCCGTATGAGGAGGATGTTTGTTGTGAATTTTCATTGGCATTGTCAGCTCTCACAAAACAGACCTTCTACTCGCACTCTGTTCAAGGATAAGCCTCTCTTCAGTATCAAGGATCCCATCCACCTCGTGCCCAAATGTGTCCTGATTTCAATCTCAGGGCGCCGAGACAGGCAGAAGAAAATGACCTACATGAAACTAAGAGATGCAGACGTGAACCTGCTGTGGTCTCTTCCCTCAGAGTTACTATTTGCATCAGAGTCCTGGAGGACATGGTTACGTGCATAACTGACATACAGAGAAGACTGTGGTGAAGACTGACTTGAATCTCAAAATAATCCTAAAACTATGGAAAACCTGGGGAATGTAAAGTGAACTTCTCAAGGAGAGTGCAAACAACTAAAACTTTAGAAGTGGGGTGTCACTTGATAAGCCCGACAAGGTTCAGTGAATGGTGGCACCTACAGCACCAGGAGCAGCAACCTCAGCCATCTGTGCCACATCCCGAGAAGGGGAGGTCCATCCCCACTCACTTCTGGAGACACACCCTAGATGGACCTTGACAGTGAGAACGGAGCCCACAGTAGACAGTAGGCCTTGCAATCCTCATGGGCATGCATGGGACATTATTTAGCCAGGAGAGGAATCCTACTGATTTGTGGCTTTAATGTAAGAGCTCAGGCTCGACCCTACACAAGGTGGTGAGTGTCGCTGGGTTGCATATCCCAGAAAGCTCTACCTAGCAACAGAGTTCCGGATTTGAAGAAAAAGAAAATCTTCCAGATGGGGAAAGACAATCTGTGTGCTAACAGAACAGGGCAGGCAGAAGGTAACGAAGATAATTCTAAGTAAAAACTGTAAAATACTGCATAAACTTCTCCTCAGTGTTTAATACAATAACAAAAAGCTTTTAAACAGAAAAAATTGTCTGGCTGCCACGTACTAAATAGAGTGCTGCATGTCACAAACCTCAAAGAGCAGTATCAGAGAGAGATTTTCGGCAGAGTAAACAACAGATCTCAGCTTCAGCTCCATGTCCTAGGATGTATGCCTTTACCAAATATGTTAATATTCTCCTCATCCTCAACAAGGCTCTGAGGGCACATATATAGGAAGTCTCAAAACTCAACAGAAGGAAACAAACACAAGAAAAGCATTCAATGCAAGAGCTTCTACACACCTCCAGAAGACCTCAGCAGGCTCAGCTAAGCCACCGGGCTATGGTATTTTTCAGGAATCCACACTTCCTAGAGAGGATAAGCCAAGTGAAACCTCATGGGGAAAGAAAAATCATTCCTAAAGGCTATTAAACAAAACCACTGTGCTGTCCCCTGCCCCTGTACCCTCTAGGCTTCAAAAACGTACTCAGTGCACCAGAGCCCTCCCTCACGATAGCCCACAGGGGAGGGCAGACATTAGAAAAAGGTGGCAAATGTTAAAGAACATCCACTCAAGATGCTTCAGAAGCAGCAGGACCACGCTGCAAAGATGCCTTAGGAAAAGAGGGGGAATCTCGGCTGTCACACTACATAACAACCTATTAAACACATAAATTCAGAAAAACTATTCTTCAAGGAATAGTTGACAAAAGTGAGATGAAAAAGATAGAAAAGGGACAGAAAGTCAAAATCAGTCCCTAGCAGCGCTGACAAATGCAGCAGAAACACAAAAGGACAGCATAGCCAAGGGGAAAATTCAAGTGGGATGTTTTATAAAAATGAGTCAAAATAATTTCTGTAAACAAGAAAGCAAGCAAAGCAAGGTATGGCCGGCAGCTGCAAAGGCAACCGGCCTCTGGGCAGCTCCCCAGGGTCCCAGCCATGGTGTCCACCAGGGCAATGCCTCCCACAGAGAACTCTCCCTACTGGCATCTAGCCAAGGAACATGGCAAAGTGGATGCTGCCACTTCCACGATTAGGTTACAAAAGGCTATGGCTGTCTCTGTACATGCTCTCCCCCTGGCCAACAGCTTTTGGTGGCATATAGTGCTACATGGAATAAAACATGACTGACCAGAACCAAGGAATAAATGTTGCCAGCAACCATGGAGTAAGCAGATCCTTGCTATCCAGGTTCAGAGTTCCTGGAGCAATGGACATGCGGACCTAAGGCAACACTTCTTCCCAAGGTCAGAGATAGCAAGCACTCTACAACTGCTTTTTAGGACAAAACTGTTTCACTTCCAATTTTGTGCCATAGAAATATGATAAGAGTTCAGTTGAACATCTCGGGAGTGTGGTGGCTAGCTCAAGGATGTTTTTAAACTGGTGACAAAGAAAAGCAAGCAAGATCGAAAAGACTACGTTAACGGTGGGGCGAGCAATGTGTTTATGATTTCAAAAATGTCAGTGTTAGCCAGTCAGTCAGTACTGTTCAAAGTTAGAATATACAGTCAAAACAGACACACTCACGCAAGCTAACCAATGTGTTTCATAATATTTTCATGATTTAGGCTAGTACCATTCCTTAATTAAACACAAAAACATTAAAATATTTTTTAATGATGCTTAGAGCACTCTAAGTTTTGTATTTTAAAAACTTAAGTGTTCAGTTAGCTATGCTATAGATTATATCTATTTAAACTGAAAAAGAAAAAAGTAAAGCCACCTCAAAGAATATAAAAATTAGAAGTGGCTTAAATATTTCAGTTGAATAAAGGGCACCCATCAACAATTTAAAAGAAAATAAGAGTGATTAAAGAACAGCCTGGTCTGAAACGCATTCTTAAACCAATGTTCTCTGGGAGAGCCCTTCAGTCAGGCAGTTCATGTTGTGGGTGACCATAGCTTGCTATAGCTTAGAACCTATTAATAACAGTCGTGACTCCTAAAGATGATCTTATCAGGTCCATATAAGGGTGTGAGTGCGCACACTTAAAACTTGGAACCCACAAAGCTGGGATAAAAAACAAACAAAACCCTTGTTGGGAGCTGAATGTAGGCTCTGCTCATGCCTGGCCATGTTCACTGAGTTCCAGCTCCCCACCAGCCAAGAGAACTGACAATCCCTTTAAAGGCTGGGACGCACTCTCCAGTGTCAGGAAGACACGGCCTCACAGATTTCTCACGCAAGAAGGGTCCTTGCCATTCTTTTAGCACAGCGCTGCTTTTCCCGGCAGACAGCTTAAGTTTCGCTTTTCCTCTTAGTCATGACTCAATGTTTAGATTCCTTGTTTCAACATTCTAAGACTTATTCAGGGTATGGCACCTGTGGTTCAAGATTTCTTTTTAATACTAATTATAAAACTTAAAATTATTTTCAATTAGATCCTTGAAAAGATCTACAATTTTTCATGTAAACTCTTAATATCTTATGCTCAACTTATGGTGATGGAAGAGAGGAGGCAGGGGATGCAGACAGCACCAGCACTGCCCATCCTGCAGGACTGGCCTCTATTTCTACCACAAGACAGGAAGCAAATGCATTTATATACTGCAATCCTATATGTTACTTATTAAAATACTTGATATCACAGCTCAGAAACAGTAAAAACCCACTGTACAGCTTTGTAGGATTCTTCCAGGGATTAAAATTTTAAATACATACAAATTAACACACACACAAAAATCTTTTCCAAATGTTAATAACTACATGCATTTCCACATCCAATATAGACATGTGCTTAAATACTCACATTACCATATCTGCACACAAACTCCGCATGTGCCGCTTACACAGCCAATGTTTAGCTAAGACTTTCAATAACGGAGAAACAGCCTGCTTCCCTTTCCAAGCTCTGCAACCGTAGGTGCTGCGACCTGAGCAGAGCGGTCGGCACTGACGAGCAGTACACAGAGCCCACGGGGAGGGAAGAAAATCACCATGAGAGTGGCAAAAACCAACAGACGTGTTCCTGATGACACCCCGGCCCCCAGTCTTATAAACCTTACTCCCTGGACCGTTATGGGACACAGACAGTACATGAAAAAGAGTAAATGACGGGTTGGTCACCAAGTAATTCCTGAAAATTCGTAACTGGTTTGTTTAGGCGCCCTGACAAAGGCACTTAATTAAAATTTTACAAAGTATTAGGTGTGCTTTCACTTATAACAATTACTGTAAACTAGGTTTTAGTGTTAACTGGTCAAAGTCTACAGATAAAGACAGTGCTCCTCTTTGCAGCAGATCTCTCTCCTTTTGAGCTCCTGCGTTTTTAACACGGGCTGTGTTAAAACTGAACCCCTAGAGGGCAATGAAGCTCCACTTTTTACTTCATGTCATACTTGGTTTCTCACCAGTTTACAGATACCATGACCTACTTCCTTACATCCTGGACCTTGTCCTTTAGGACAAAAAGGAAATGGAAAGAACAAATGGGTATGTCCTATACACTAGTGAAGACGCCAAGGAACACACTCTTTAACAGAGAACTGACGAGGGAGGAACATGGTACACAAGCCTATTCCTGAGAACACTTCACAAAGGAAGATCTGAGGATTAACGGTGAGAATCGGGTGCCAGATAGGAAAGATATACTTAACAAGTCTATTTAATATAAATGCTTTGCATAACTTTACATTCATTAAATAACATGTTAGAATTTATAGGGAAAAAAGGGTGAAGAATCCAATCACAATTAACCCTACCTGAACTACCAAACATAACGCAGAATAGAGCTCTTCCTTCAAAGTCAGAGTCAAGAGTCTGCTGACTACCCACCAGTGAGGAAGCAATGCTGACGCTCAAATACTGACGAGCGGAGGAATGGTTTGATCGTTATGAAAGTATAGATTGGTATGCTTTGTAATGTTGAAAGACTACCGCCCAGAAAGACCACCAACCTACATAAGTTAACAAAGGTGTTTTAGAGTCTATCTTTTTTAGATACACTCTTAAAAACTGGGCATAAAACATATGTATCAATAGAGCAGCACAACAGAATGAGCCAGGAACAGGTTATAAGAATATGGTAGGAGCCGGGCAGTGGTGGCGCACACCTTTAATCCCAGCACTTGGGAGGCAGAGGCAGGCGGATTTCTGAGTTCGAGGCCTGCCTGGTCTACAGAGTGAGTTCCAGGACAGCCAGGGCTACACAGAGAAACCCTGTCTCGAAAACAACAACAACAAAAAAAAAAAAAAAAAAAGAACATGGTAAGAGTCACACTTTGCTGTCGTCTGTATTTCTGCAGTGCTGGGGATTGAAGGGGTAACTCTATCACTGAGCTATGTCCCTCACCTGTTTTCAAAGACAGGGCCTCCCTGTATAGGCTGGCCTTGAACTCAGGACTCTCCTGCCTCAGTCTCCAAGTGCTGGAATTACAGACCTGCACCACAACTCCTGGTAAGTTATTTGTATTAAGGTACTAAAGAAAATTTTAAATCACCAACTCTTAATTATGTACTAGAACAAATTTATCACTCAAACCAGGAGCAGTTTCGGGATGGGATGGGGTGGGGTGGGGTGGGGTGGGATGGGATGGGATGATGGGCCTACGGTTCTTTCCTGGCAGGACAGCTCATAGGTACTTCCTTATTTCCAGGGATAGAACCATCTATTATCGTGCAAAAGAACACAAAAGGTTGATTCAATGCCCTTCCCCCAAGCCACAATAATTGCTTTCACCAGATTTATACATTTATATCTTGCATCCACATGTAGCCTGCAAACACAGGAAACTAAAATAATTAGATATCAACCTCTGGTCAGGTATAATGGCAGACACCTTTATTCCCAGCACACAGTACGCAAGAGGCAGAGGCAGATGGATCTCTTCTGTGAGTTTGAGGCCAGCCTGGTCTACAAAGCAAGTTCAGGACAGCCAAGGCTCTGTTACACAAAGAAACCTTGTCTGGGGGAGGGGGAAGAAAAAAGAAAAGAAAAGGAGAAAGGAATCAACCTCCACAGATAAATCTTGGTAAATCACAGAACAAACTGATAGAACCCAGGGAGGGAGGGAGACGCAGCAGAAGGGGGGGGGAGCTTATGTGCTGACTCCAGTAAGAGTGGACATAGAGTGTCTAAGATAACAAGGTGAGGATTTATGGTTCTAAGGGAATCTTTGGCCAGCTCACTTGCTAAAAGAAGTTAAAGTCTGGCCTAGATGATCTGTAACTCAATCTCTAAAATGAAATAAAGGACAGTCAAACTGCAGAAATCTCACAACTCTACACACACCAAAACTAACAGCAACAATCGCAACAAAAAAAAAAACAACCAAAAAGTGTAGTGTGTGTAGACAAAAGTAGTCCTGAACCTGGGTCACAGGAAGACTTGCCCTGGGGCCGCTGCTCGACGCTGCAGTAAGGAGAACCGGGGTTCCTTTCCCACCATCAGTCCCACTGTTTCTCTCTCACCTCACCCTGGCATCTTGCTCTTGGTGTGGAAAATGTTTGAATACTCACTGGTAGGCTTTGTTGCTGCTGTCGCTTTTTTTAAATTTCCATTTAAGTTTATGTACAGTGAGGGATATGGGCCACTGATCTGACCTGGGAACATGACATCACGAGGACAGAATAAGTTCTACTGTACTGATATGACAAGTTGCAGGTCACCATCTAAACTCAGGTCATCAAGAAAGACATTGGGAGAAAATACTGCATGCAAAAAGAATTACATGATGTCTTCAACCTGGGCTATGAGCAAGGTGTGAAAATCATGAGGTATTAGTGATCATAACTCAATCGCACGTAATTGGCTACACTGCAGTTCCTTACAGCCATGCTACAAAGAAAAGAACGGGTCATGGTCTTACAACATCAGAAAGAATGATTATTGAGACTCTCAATGAGATTAGATACTCTAAATTTCCAAAACTTTTCCTTTCAAAGGTAAAGGTAAAGTATCCCTGAGTGATAGGGCAAACAGTGAGTGCGCACAAGACACTCTTACATTCAACTTTGTATCTGATACTGATACACTTACAACCCAGGCTGCAGGGACTGTCTAACTTCTCCCAAAGAGGGCTTAGACCTCCAAAAGAAGCACCGACTTTTCTGAGCCAGTTTGTTCAGTTTGTATGAGTGATTTAAAAAGGAAAAGAAAAAGAAACAAACAAAACAAAAAAGAAAAAGAAAGGAAGGAAGGAAGGCAAGCAGGCAGAGCTATGCCCGACTGAGCTTTTACTGAATTGGAATAAAGCTGCTCCTGATGATCCATTGAAGGAATGCTTTTCTGAAGAGCTGGGTTCAAACAGTGTTGTTTGTATCAATCTAGTTTTACCTAAGGCGAGCTGACGGCCTACGTTTTGCATAAAGTGCACTGGAAAAAGCAATGAAGGCTGTGCTTCACTTTAATAATAGATAGGGGCTTGGGTCTTAGGCAATATCACATGACACAGCTGAACCAGAAAAACTCCTTGTAATAAACAAAGGGTGAGGCTCACAATGTCAAAAGGAACTTGACCCTGTGTGTGATGACCTGGAAGTCTTGTAGGAAGATGAGGAATACTTTAATCAAGTCACGTCAGACTTTCTTGGCCTTTGCTAGTACAAACAGTTGAACTATGGAAAGACAAATAGCAGAGGCTCAGAGTTTGTTTGCTTATTTAGCACAACTGTCATTAAAACTGAACTTTAAAGGCTCTGGTGAAGCCGCAAAGGGATGAAAAAGTTCAATCTACAAAAGTATGACTACTCATTTTATACACTGTTGCTGTAATTGGTTACTCGAATCTCCCCTGGCAGCCCAGCCCACTCACTCCCATTTCTTGCTGCTCGCCCCAATGTTCTGGATTCTCCAATGAAAGACACACACACACACACACACACACACACACACACACACACACACACATACACACACACACACCCTTCTATTTAATGTGCCTTAGACAGCTCAATGGCCGGGCCACTCACAAACCTCCACACTGCTAATGCCTCCCCCTCCACTACTCCTGAATTATTACTTACTAAAATCTATACTCCATCTTTGCTACCCTAGACCAAATCTGTGGAGCTCCCTGGGACTGCTCTTCCCTGGCTCTTACATGACTGTATGCTTTCCCTTCGGCCACTCTCAAGCCTGGTCCTCCTACCTCCAAGGCATGGCAGTACTAAATTCTTCTTCTTCTCTCTGTTCCCTTGCGCAGGAAATCTAAAGTCCTGTCTCTGTCTCCCTGCCTAAGCACTGGCAGCTGGCAACCATTTACCAGTTAGAACCAACTGGGGTCAGGGACGCCCAGCCTCTTACCTGTGAGATTCTCGTGTACTTTTTGGGAACCCAATTAACACAATACAAGCAATAAACCAAACCGAAAACAAT
Source organism: Uromys caudimaculatus (assembly GCA_028551405.1). Taxonomy (NCBI): domain Eukaryota; kingdom Metazoa; phylum Chordata; class Mammalia; order Rodentia; family Muridae; genus Uromys; species Uromys caudimaculatus. The sequence goes on along the minus strand of CM052706.1, from coordinate 5,854,526 downwards.
ACATGGTTGTTAAATGCAGACTTAACCATGTTAATTGGGAGGGCAGCATGACAATATGGAACTTTATATTATATACCTAGGAATCAGCTGTCAATAACTTAAGAAAACAGTAGAATCCCACCCCCCCTTTTCCCATTGAGTGACAAGTTCTCGGACACCCGTGGATGCCCATAGCTTCATGCCTTGAGTGCTGTAGACCGTGCCAGTGTTCATGTGCCTTTCAACTGTGAGGCCTGCTGCCTTCTGTAGCCCCGCTTTTACATTTGGGGCCATTACTAAAGGGGATACTTGAGTACAGCACTGTACTGCACTGCTGGTCTGTTAGTACTTGAGAAGACTACTGAGTAACTAATGGATGGGTAGCTTATAGAGCAAGCCTATACTTGCCAATGAGACAATTCACATGTGTTTAACATTACTGAATTATAGCTATGCTAGTAACTTAAACCTCACAAAGTGATATCATGAAAAAAGAACTATTGACTATGTGCTAATGGTATTTAGTGTCTTAGTTAGGTTTTACTGCTGTGAACAGACACCATGACCAAGGCAATTGTTATAAAGGACATTTATTTGGGGCTGGCTTACAGGCTCAGAGGTTCAGTCCAGTATCATCAAGGCCGGAGCATGGCAGCATCCAGGCAGGTATGGTGTGGGAGGAACTCTACATCTCTTCCCAAAGGCAGACAGGAGATAATTCACTTCCAGGCAGCTAGGACAAGGGTCTTAAAGCCCACACCCACAGTGGCACACTTCCTCCAACAAGGCCACACCTACTCTAACACGGCCACACCCACTCCAACAAGGCCACACCCCCTAATAGTGTTACTCCCTGGGTCAAGCATATTCAAACCACCACAAATCTTGACAAGTCATGTCTTTAGAGAAAATAGAGAACAATGCATTCCTAGAACAGCTATGAAAATCAAAGACCACATCACAGGCAGTGCTACCTTGTAGCTAATGCATCTATGTGCATCGGCCCAACACTTTTCATCAAGAGAAGAATGAGGCACAGCCCTGGAGAACAAATGCCACTGCCTTCAAAAATATCTAGCTTTAAAAGAATTCGCAGTGCCAAAATTTAAAGAAATGTTATCAATGCCCTGCATTCTGCTGTAAGATTGATCTTTCCATTTATTTGTAAAGTCAAGCTTGGTGATACATGCTTGCAACTCAAGCACTTGGGAAGCTGAGTCACAAGGATTGTGGTTCAAGACTTCCCTGGGCTACATACCAATTCTATTTGTATTTTAAAAAAAGATCAAATGGAGAGAAGACTGGATAAAAGAAGGAAGGAAGGAAAAAAGAATCCAGATGCTCTTGATTCCTATTAAGAATCCAACTTCTTTTTCTAAAACACAGTACTCTGAAGTCAGCCTTTCCTTCCAGCCTTCATGTGTAACCTTTCTCACAATTCACTGCTGCTCTGAGCTCAATCTTGATGACACCTGGAGAAGGCATGCCCACACCTGTCTCTGCAGCCCAGAATCTGCCAGTCTGAAATGGGTTGGTTTTTTTTCCTACTTCCCTATTCGTACCCAAACCACTAGAAATACTTTTAGTCAGACCCTGCTTAAGTCAGAACTGCTCTGGCTTTTATTTCTCTTAAACTAATATCTAAGAATACTACTACATGTTTCATGTGGTACAGCTTAGATCTTATCAGCCTGACCATATGTATTCAAAAGCCAAGTTCATGTTTATTTTACTTTTATGGCATTTCCCATGCATGATAAGCATTCAAGAAATATGCCTACAACTGGTAGGCATTCAAGAACTTTTTTAAGTCTATTAAACTTAGACATGGCTTGGTCAGTAAAGTGTTTGCTGCATCAGCGTGAGGACCAGATTTAACCCTCAGCACCCCATGTAAACGCCTGACAAAGATGTTCGCTCTTTGGGGAAGAGGAGATAACGTGGATCCTGGGGTTGCTGGCCAGACGGTTTCCCAATCAGTGAACTCTAGGTTCAGTGAGAGATCCTGTCTCAAAACACAAGGGACACTCAACATCACCTGACCTCCAGACGCACACATGCCTAAACATGTATATACACACACACACTCACACACACACACACACACACACACACACACACACACACACACTATGATTTTCAAACTATGAATTAAAAGCAACATTACATTTTTTTAATTTCTAAAGAAATGTTTCCTTATCTATTTGGCCCTTATCACCTTTTTTACAGTAAAAAATTGATAAATGTAATAACATTTCTAGAAAATTTAGAAAAGAAAGCTTCCAAATTATCAGCATTGCCAGCACTTAGAAATAGCCACTAATGTTTTCTCGTGATATTACCAGTCATAGCATCCATCATAGCTGTAAGTATGTACTTGATAACCATCTCTTGCCACGCTATGTACTATCTGTTGCACACTCAGAACAATAAGGACTAAATCCCTTTCAGCCATATTTAAGTGGACATTTACATTATACACATAGCTTGGTACATAATAAATGTTCATTATTAGCTATTTTAGTAAATCGTTCCTACATTCTTAAATTTTAAAAAACTTGATTAAACTGAGTTAGGAAAGTCTTTTCATGAAGCACCTAGTGAGTTATGTGACCACCACTGCAGGTGTGTGGTGTGAGCAGTAAAGCTTCATGCACAGACAGCAGCAGAGCAGGTTTGACCATCAGTGGTGTCATGCGTTAGCCTCTGAGTGACAACTCACCACTGCCACTGGTCTCCCCACCAACCAAGGAGACTTATTATGCATTTACTCTATGTGCACAAAAGATTCTATTAATTCTAGTTGATACGTTTTAGAGTTTTGTAGAAACCAAAAGTCTCCTTATCATTTTTGAACAGATAGACAAGATTTCTTATTACACTACGTTTTAGTCAAAATACCAAGTTTACAAGTGTTGGGCTCTGTTTCCCTGGAAAGAACGCAATCACCGCAGGAGGATCATCAGGTAGCATAAGCAAAGTGTGATCTTTAACAGATTTTAGATACAAGGGTGCAGTACTGTTTAAAGACTATAACTAATTTTGGATTAATTTCTCAGAATATGAAAGGATTTAAGTCTATTACAAGAAAATAATTAAAAGTTGATGTCTAGGAATACCAGGATAATGAAAACTTGTTAATGAAGTAGTAGCATAAAAGCGAGATCGTATTTTATAATGATGTTTATCCACTGTAACCATGCTGGTAAGTCCTACGACATGCACTTCTTTGCTGCTGAGTTCAAACGTAGACTTGCCACACTGAGACTTATCTTCGAGGATTAGCTGCACACATCGTTTGTTCAGAATATTGTATCCACGGCTGGGAGGCAGCAGTCAGGGAAGAGCTTGCTGTACCCGCATCGGGAGCTGAGTTAGGACCCCGGCATCCATACCAAAAGGCCAGGCGTGCTGCCGTACGCCATTAACCCTAGCACTGGGAAGGCTAAACAAGAGGGCCACTGGGACTTGGGGCCAGCTAGTCTCACCCACTTAGTGAGTTCCATATTCAGTGAGAAACCATAGAAACAAAGTGGAAGCCACCTCCATTTCTGTCTTCCATATGCACAAATCTGCACATACACACATACCCCTTCCCATAAACATATACGTGTATTAACCATTAAACACAGAAATAAACAAGTAAACAAAATATTAAACTCAGCTGCTTAGGTTAAAGTCCCTTATTAGTATCCTCATCTAAATATTAAAAGAATTAAAAAGTGTCATTTACTTCTGAAACCACACTATTTAAGGGTATCCCTGATAAATTACATACAGCAATCACAGTAAGTCATAAGGCTGACAGTGCAGGCCTGAGCTTACAATTGCAACAACTAAGCCAATGAGCAAGGACCACCGTTATCTCTTTTCAGTAATTATAAAAATTAATTCAGTTGTATAACATTAGGCCTCATAAGCTAGGCAAGAATGCTAATTAACTTTTATTCCGTCCATTCACAGAACAGAGGTAACAGCACACCTGGCACTGCAGCCGCCCCTGGAGGGCTCGCTGTCAAGGCTGGCTCTTAACTCCCATCTGAGAACCTGGACCTGGGGAATGTCCCCACCACTATGCAATTGATCAGACTGGCTTCGTGAGCTCTAGCTGTGTGGGCAAACAGTCCATCTGCGCTGGACAGCCACCCTCCTTCCTTCCGAGACTCTGAAATCATGGCACCTGCTACACAGCCGTTGCCTGCAAACCCAACCCCCAGGGAAAATTCTGCGGATGGAGTCTTTAATAAACTTCCCTGCTAGGCAGCACCGGGCAGACAGGGCCACGAGCATCGGCAGGCCTCTACATCTCTCTGTAACTCTTCGACAGCATCATCACACACATAAAAGATGCTCACGGTACTGGTGACCTGTGACCCCCAGCACATGCCAACAGTCTGAAGCTGTGTTCCAGCTCCCCTCCCATGTCAGGTAAGACCAGCAAGCCGACGGAAATGGCAAGAACGCGGCACAGCAAAAGTATAGGTTAGACCATAGAGGGAAGAAACGGTGCGGGCAGCCTCAAGCAGTGCAGAGAGAGAGGTAATCACATGCATGCAGTCTTCACTGCATGGGACTCAATGCTCCTCAGACTATTCTCCCCGCAAACTTCCTGAGGAGGTTCTCACATGTCCTACTTGACAGTCTTTTCTGTCTGCTCTCACAGCTCTGTAGTTTGGCATAAGCACGTGATTCAGCTGTGGGTGACAGAAGGCGGCAGGCCTTCTATCAGCCTCTCTGCTACATACATACTGCTGTAGCGTGCTGTGCTGCAGCGTGCTGTACTGTACTGTAGCATGCTGTACTGTACTGTTCTAACCATGTTCCAAGCACACAGCAAGTCATACTGCTTGGTGCTTTATGTTTGCTTCTGTAGACTGCATTTCCACTTTCTAGCTAAAAGATCAAGACAATGACCACACAAACACAGGTTAAAACAAGGTAAAAGAAGATCCAAAGCTCAGTTAAAAAGAATTATAGGCCACTACTGAAACAAAATATTTTTTTTTTATCTTGATAGTAAAAGAGAAAGTGTTTCTATTTTTAAGACAAACATCATGGTGCAACATAGTAAATTTGTATCAAATGTCAACTATGCACCGGAAAAGTCAAGAGCTATTACGGGGAATTTACCAGTGGTCTCCTGAAAACAGTTAGCCATTCTAGAACCATGGATCACGAGGCCTCATCGCCGGTGTCAGGAAGGACTTCTGACTGGGCTTGGGGGAGGGGGTGTGTCTAGAAAGTCATCCCCTGGGGTTTCCTGTCAGTCCTATCCTGTGTGCTATGAAGTGAGGCCAGCTTGCAGACCTCAGTCATTTGTTCTAGTGCCTTCCTTCAAAAACACAGATACCACTGGCAGAGGAGGGCTGCTATAAAGTTGAGTTTTCTTTTGTTATAAAAGTGTTACAATCCTGTCAAAGCTTACACAAATAAGATCAGAATTCTCTGTTTCTGTCTAGCCTCTCTATCAACTCCTCTTACATAATCAAATCAAAGTTCCAAAGTAAAGATGGTAAGTAGTACGTTTCTAGTAAACACACACACACACACACACACATTCACACACACACATACACACATTCACACACACACATACACACTCACACACAGTCACACACACATTCACACACACACACTCACACACGCTTTTGTGTTTCTTTATATATGTATAAAATTCACATGCACGCACACACATTTTAGACAGGGTTTCACTCTACCCTGGATATACCAGCCTCCATCTCTCAAGCACTGGGATTCCCAGACATGCACCATCAAGTCCAGCTTGCAAATATACAGCCAGGCATAGTGGCATGCACCTTTAACCCCAGCATATGGGAGGTGTACAGAAGCAGAATCACATGAAATGCAATAATGAAACATTTTAATTGTTAGCTATTGCTTAAAAGCAGTTTTATTGCTCTAAACCTCAGATGAAATGTGCAACTTAGAATGAATCAGGGGAAAGCAGAGCCCAACAGTGCATAGATAACAAAGGTACTGTAGACGCTGGTTAAAAACCATAATGACGGGCGTGGGTAAGAACCCAGCAACCTGGCTGAAACTGATCGTCATTAGGGGCTCTTCACATCAATAGAGCCGTTTGGGCTCCGTGGGCTCTATCAGGGTCCCAGCTGGTAATGGTTGAAGGTTAATGCCTTACCCCATTCTGTTCAATTTTCTACCCTAATTAGCCCTCCAAATCTATAGCTGTGAGTACCAAGTGTCTGTGCTCAAAGGAAACTAATTAATGCTAGCAAATTAGATCAAGTCCAAAGATCCAACAGGCAAACTCTTAGTTAAACGCTCCTGTTAATAGGAAGTGTAGCTGTCAATGGCTGCTGGTGGTGACTCTAGCAAGGTGCACGGCTTTCACTGAGAGTGATTCATCTCTCTGAAAAGATAGAAAAGCCTCTATCTCCTTCACAAACCCAAGCTGCCGGCAGTCTGACCTGATTCTTACAACCAGCTGGGCTGAAAAGACACGTTAAAAATTAAACAGAAAAGCTCTCCTCCGTAGCAATGTTTCAGGTATTTAGCAGAAAGTCAGATCACTTATTAAAATTCCTCTATCTTTATCCAGGAGCCACACAATTAGCATATGTAATGGTCCTAAGTGAACTCCTATAATCATTTAATGACATAAGTGACAATGTCTTGGCCCTGGCTCCAACCTGTGACTACGGCTCTGCCTCAGCACAGCCCTGAGGGTGGGACTAATACTAATATGCACTCCTGTCCCAGGAGCAGATGAAGACTAAGGAGAATTATGTGTCCATAAAATAATTTTACCTTCTAAACACTTTCTTGGGAACAGCCTTTAAAAACTCAATATTTAAATACTCAAAAATCAATCACAGCATACTTTCTAGTAATGGAAAATCATTAAAATAATCTAAATGAATCTCAAATTCTAAGATGCTTGTAAAAGAGTTTTTATATTTATTTGCCTATTTGTTGTACATGTGCATATTTTGTATTTGTAGGGGCATGTGCAGGTTTCCGTGCCAAGGTATGATTTCAGGAGGTCAGAGGACAACTTGTGGGACCTGCAGATGAAATTCAGGTCCTCAGACTTAGTGGCAAATGCCTTTACCACTGAGCCATTCTCCAACGACCACTAAGATGCTTTTACTAGTCAAAATAGTGAAATTTTTTTAAAGCCACATCTTAACATGCTAAATAACTCAATTTTTGACAAAATTTGAAACTGCATTATTTTCCCCACTATGTAGTCACTGTAAAGCCCAGATAGTTTATAGTCTTCTCTTTTACCTCAGAAACCAAAACAGTTTCACTTTCTAAAAGTAAATTCAGTTCAAAAACCCAAAGTCATGCAGTTATTTTGTGTTTTCATCTGAATCTTAGCAGGAAGGTTAACAAAGAACACTTAGCTAGCTCTCCTACACTCAAGGTGTCACAGGACAGTGGGCTACAAAACAGAAAAAAGGGAAGAAAAATGCACTTGAGTTTGCACTCTGGATTGAGGGTTCTCATAACAAATTTATTTCCCGGGTAGTGGAAAGTTTTACTCCAGCACTGTATTACACTTTCAAGATTTCCCCTGCATCGCCTGAATGAGGATATGTTTTGAAAAGTCCCATGAGGCAAGTGGAAAGCTGCCTCTTGGGATTGTTAGTGTGACACCTGCCAATGCCAGATGTGCCCTGAACCCTGCAGGTGCCAATGGTCTAATTTCTCCTGACACCTGGGGTGGGAGAGCTGAAGGAAGGTGCCCTGATTAAACAACTAATCTCCAGTGAAAGCAAGGGCACTATCACAGGATGACTTTTAAATTGCTAATTGATAGAGGATTTCAAATCTAATAGTCATACAAATCACTCAGTACAGGCAGCACAGTGCTTCCACAAGGACTACTCCTGTCTTACGACTCCACTATATTGCAGAAGTCAATTCCAGGGCTGAAGGAGGAGGAGAAATCGGTCCCTACCATGTTCACTTTTTTGACAGTCATAAAACTATAGTTGGCACAGCCTGATTCCCCAGAAAAAAACATGCAGTGATCTGTGACGCAATTCTCCCACTAAAAATTATTGTCCTTCTTGGACAAAGGTGACTGTGGGTAGAGGGAATGAGGGTGGGAGATGGAAAAATAGCCTACATAATCTCAGCACAAAACAAGAAAGAACGAAAGAATCACCTGCTTATTTTTATTGCATATGTTATGAGTGTTTTGCCTATATGTACATCTGTACACAGCATGCATTTCTGGTGCCTAACAAGACAAAAGACAATATCAGATACCCTGGCCTGGAGTTCCAGACGATTGTGAGCATCCATGTGAGTGCTGGGACAGCCTGGGTCTCTGCGAGAGCAACCAGCGCTCTTTAACCACTGAGCCATCTCCCCAGCTCCATTAGCAAAATTTTACTGATTTTTAAATGGCCATTCCAAGAGGTAGATTCTGTTTGAGGACGTTTCTACAGTGCAGTTCCCACCCACTTGTCTAACAGCCACCGACTACAGACCTATGACAGCCCCATTTAGTAACCACTGTCACTGTATGTGCATTTTACCAGGATGTTACATATCAATCAACAATGTTTCTAAAATTACCATACACAGCAACAGTACTGTGAAAAACATTTTCAAAGACAGGCACCCTACATGCATTTACATAAGTAACTTCTACTTCAGAGCACAGGACAAAGCAGAGAACATACAAAGCAAATTCTGATGCACTACAAGCTCAAGCAAGACTCTCCTTGTAATGCAGAGACGTGACACTGACGAAAACCATCACTGTGTGAGTCTGTGTGTGCACACATTACAACAGGCTGGCAGTGAGCCTGTGTGTGCACACATTACAACAGGCTGGCAGTGAGCCTGTGTGTGCACACATTACATCAGGTTGGCAGCTGCCTCCCAGGTCCACATTAGGTTTGATGTTTCTTCTTCCTCTCTCAAAATGAACAGAATAACTAGTTTCTCCTGAACACTCACATCAAGTTTTTCTTTATAAAACTACACTTCAGGAAGAAGGGGTTTTGTTCCTAGGTTGGAAGGATGCTCTTAAATTGTAAATGAATAGAATACTGACTGGAAGTCTGAAAGCTGGGATGCTAGCATCTCAGTGGAAGTGTGAGAACCAACTCATACATATTAATTCACTCTACTTGACTTTCACTAAGGATTAAATTCACATCATATTATTACAAATGAGTTTGATCTTTGTATGAATATATGACTCTTACCTTCAACTTGTTCAGAACACCTTTCTCTGGCCTTTTCTCTCATTATCTTTGGGATCAGAACATCTTTCTCAACATGTCTGAGATGCTGCTCTGGAAAGAGATTGCATGGTAGTCTCAAGTCAATAACCAGATAGGAAAAATATTAACATTCTAGTTTGTTTAAAATAAAAGGCTAAGCAATTATGCTTTAAATGGCTCTTTTGCCACTGGATAAAGTTGTAATTACTTTAATTACTATAAATCATTCTAAATACTTTTTATGTAAAAGAAAAAAGGAGGGTTATAAGCAATATCTTTCTAAAATTCTGCAAATTTTACTGCAACACTTCCCCAGCAATGGAGCCTACTCAGACTGGCACAAATTTCAAGTCTGAATCTCATTTTCTTATTAATGTAATTTGCACATGTTTTGATCTTTACAGATACTAAGATGCTGAGATAGATAAATAGACACATAATTAAAAGACACATGAGAAGAAACTCACCCTACCTTGATGACAAGTGGCCTAAGAAATAAATAACTAGCTGAGAAAAAACAAAACTGGAGGGGCCTAGGAAATTCTGTAAGATTTCTGTGCCCTCTAAGCACATCAGCTACCATGGGCTGAAACTGCAAACTCAGCAACTCCAACCACAACCCACGTTTCCTAAATTCTGAGAGCCCTGGGAAGCAAAGGAGTGAGCGCCTTCTATCCCCACAAGGAATCCAAAAGACAAAAGGCAGGTGAAGTCTGAAAAGAGATGGCCACACTTCCATGAGTACCTCAGGAACCCAGAAACCACAGGGTATTAACCTTCTATTGTCCTCATACCACAGAGTGAAAGAAAGGTATTTAACCCTCAAAGCCCAGGACGTTTCTAAGATTTGGAGCCCACAAAATCTTTCTGGTACCATGCCAATAGCTATTGGATATGGGCAGCTATGAATGAATGTGTACTTATAAAGAACACACACGGGCGGGGGGGGCACTGTACTGCCCCTTTGATCAATACAGATGCAAAATTCTTAACAATAAGCAAATTGAATACAACAATATGTTACAAACAAACAAACAAAAGCAGCATTAATGTATGACCAAGCAGTGTCTACTGGAGGACTTCAAGGGTCACTGAACATACAGGCTTCAGTAAGTGAGATTCACACAAAAAATAAATAGGAGAAACATGGTAATCACAACAGACATTGAAAAGTTCCCTGGCAAAATAATAACCATATAGAATAAAGGATCTCAGCGCTGTAAGTACAGAAAAAGCTGTCAATGTGAGAAACAGCATCTAACGCTACCCAGCACACCCATGTCCAAATGTCCCCTGGGAAGGCAACCAAGACAGAGAAGGTGACTCTCACCACTCCTACCAGGAATCATCCTAGACTCTGCAGGACAGTACAATCCAGTGTGGGGCTGGGGGGAGCCAGACTTTGCAGGACAGTACAATCCAATGTGGGGCTGGGGGGGAGCCAGACGTTGCAGACAGTATAATCCATGTGTGGGGGGAGCCACACACTGGAAATGAAGAAGTACAATTACAGCTGTCAAAGATAAAATAACAGAAAAAAATAGAAACAACTTTTACAAGAAAGCTACCAGATTTATTAAAAGAACTAGAATGATTGGCAGATACAAACCGATACGTAACATTCAAATGAAGACGCCACCGGAAAAGAGATCCAGGGGTGAGTCAAGAGAAGTATTACAATTTGAAAAGTTATTTGGAATGGAAAGAAACTCGGAAAGAAAATTTAGAACAGTAACTATGGAAAAAGCAACAGAAAGACTAATTGCAGTAAATTTCTTCTATTTTAAACCGAAGTAGAACTGCATTCTCCATTCAAAAGCAATTTTTGGTGGTGATTAAGACTTCTACATTTGAGCTGGAAAGATGACTCAGTGGTTAGAGCACTGGCTGCTCTTCCAGAAGACTGTGTTCTATTCCCAGCACCCACATGGCTGTTCACAACCATCTGTAACTCCAATTGCAGGGGAGCTGACGCCATCTTCTGGCCTCAGGTATACACATGATACACAGACATACCTAGAGGCAAAATTCCCCTACACATAAAAAAAAATAAAAATAATGCAATTTTTTTAAAAGATAATTACATTCCAGCTAGACATGGTGGCAAATACTTGCAATCCCATCACTTGGAAAGTTCTAAGCCAGACTGGGTTACAAGTGACACTATCTCAAAGGGGAGGGGGCAGAAGGATATGGGGGAATGGTTTATTTAGTAAAGTGCTTACTGTGGAAGCACAAGAACCTACCCCTAGAACCCACATAATCAATCTGCCAGCCGTGGGGCCATGTACTTGCAACCCCAGTACTGAGAGGGTGAGGACTCACCGGCCAGCCAGCGAAGCCTAACTGGTGAACTCCTGGCCAGTGAGAAAGATCCAGTCTCAAAGGAGGTGGACAATATTCCCGAGGATGACAACCAAGGTTGTCCCTCAGCTTCTGTGCACCTGCTCACACCTGAACACGCATGCACACATGCACACATACACTTAGAAACAAGATCCTACATTTTACTTAAATGACAAAATGTGGATGGTAATAGACCTTGATAAATTATACACACATGTTATAATCTATAGTGTGACCACTAAAAAAAAAAAAAAAAAAAAAAAGAATTTAACTTACAAAGCATTACACATAAAGAAAATACTCAAAGTAAAAAGCAAAGCAGCATTCACCAACATTAAATACACGCACTTTTATGAATGACAGCAACATCAGCATAGCTAATTCTGTGAGATGTGTCAATATACATGGGAGAAAAACCTACTGCAGTAAAGCTCACAGTAGAAAATGAACTCTGAAACCAATAATCTAAACTTCAATTAATAAAACTAGAAAAGGAGAAAAGTGAGCTTCATGTAAAGAGACTAAGAAAATAACAAAGAACAAAACACAGTGAAAAGGGTAAAAGAAAGACAAATCAAGATTTAAAAAATGGAAGATTCTTTTTTTTAAAATCAACAGAACTGACCATGTGAGCTTCTTTTTAAAAATTCTGCCAAATACTTAAAGAAGGAATAATATCAATCTTAGTCTCTTCCTACTACAGTTCAGAATAGCAATATCATGCTAACACCCAAAGCAAAGGCAGTATTTACAGCAAGCACACACACACAGCATACCTCATCAACACAGATGTAAGTACCCTCTAGAAAACACCAGTGAATTAAACCCAATGTATAAAAAGAAAACTACATAAATAAGTTGGGTTTATCTCAGCAACTCAAGGTTGTACACTAATTTAAAATATAGTAAGTTTGTATAATTCATCCTATTAATAGCTAAAAAATAAAGGTATATATCAATTGATTCAGTTACAGCACAAAACAAAATTAAACATACATTCATAAAGAAAAAAATTTTAAAGTAAATTTATTTAATTCAATAAAAAATATCTAAATATCCAACAAAGCAGACAAAGCAGCAAAACAAAGTAAATCCAATAGCTAGTATAATACTTCAAAGAGGAACACAGAACACTGGAACACTTTCCTTATAAAAGTGAAAGGCTAACTACGAACACACAGAACTGCCTAGGGTTGTAGCTCACAGGGAGAGTATCTGTCTAACATGTTCAAGATCCTGGGTTTGGTCCCCAGCACTTCAAAGTGGAGAACAGTCAAAAGGGCTACTATGTAGTTAATAATATTGTATAATCCAATTTTGCAGTTTTAATATCATCTTACAATTATATATCATCCCAACAAAAGTCTGTCACAAGGATATATGGGAGTTTACATAGTATTTTTGGTAATTTCATGTGAATCTACAATTTCAAAATAAAGAACCAGAGATAAAAACTGCTAGAAGCAATCACAGAAAAAAGTCATCAGGACCCAGAATCAGGAAGAGCTGACTTATATATAACATCAAACCTATAAGCCAAGAAAGGGGGTAAAAACAACAACAACAAAAATAAATAAATAAATAAAAAACAAATCAATGGCTTAGACTTCAGTAAACTTTCAAAATTCTGCTCTGTGAAAGCACCCATTAAGGGAAGACATCCACGGTTCAAACCTGGGGCACCAGGTGCACCTGGGGTCTAGGAACTATACTACCTGGGACAGTGTGGACACAAAGGTTGTCATCCACAGTCCTGGCAGCAGTCCAGAGTACTCAGTCACAAATGGAGCTGTGCACTGGAGTGTGGCTCAGACAACACCTGCCCAGTATGGACAAGACACGGCTTCCATCCCAGCACTGTAAAACGTAAGTGGAAGGATAGATAGATGGGGATGGAGGGTAAGATCAAAGGCAAGCTATGGATAGAAACAAGTTGTACAAAGCTCACCTGGCAAACGACTTATATTGAAAATATAAAAAAGCTTTTAAGCTCAGCAATAAGAAAACAACCACACAAGGCTGGCAAGACACCTCAGTGGGCACAGGCACTTGCTGCACAAGCCTGGCACCGAGTTCTACCCCTGGAGCCCAACAAAAAGTCAAAAGAGAGTAAACTCTGATCACACAAATTTGTCTTCTGCCCTGTCATTCATAGTGCACACACAGGTACACACACTATGGTGATAATTTTAACTACTGAAAAACAAAGCCAAAGACTATAAAGGAGATACACAGCTGGGGAAAAGCGTATGAAGAGAGGCTCAATGTTATTACTTTAGAGAAAGCCAAAGTAAGGGACAAGGAGGTAGTAATAAAAGTCTGTTAGAATGAACGCAATTTAAATGCCAAGGAGCTGACAAAGACAAAGAGCAAATGCACCCCTTCTGTGCTGCTGAGACTTCTTACTGCACACTCTGCAGCATGAGGCGCACCTCCCATACAGCTGATTTTACACTTACCATACAACTAAGCGGAGTTCTGTGGATTTACTCCAGAAACTTGCAAATTCACATTCTTGTGAACACCTGCACACAAACCTCATTGTAGGTTTATTTATATTTATAATACATAGCACAAAGTTCCTTCAACAAGTATACAACAACTCTTCAGACTACAGAATATTAGCAATAAACAAAGTGACCTCTGGCATACAACAACTTGGATAGAGCCCAAGGGCTCTGCACTGAATGAACAGAGACCTTAGAGGTTGCACATGAGAAAGCTGCACTGATGGAGAGCAAACCACTACGGGCCAACACAGGAACACTCTCTGTAGTTAGCAGAGTGGCCCTGCCACTGACTGTGGGCATACTTACTTTAACCTTTACACATGAAAATAAGCCAGCAACTATAGACAGGAAAAGAAGTAGAGCTAGGTGTCTGACTAAGAGGCAACAGCCTGGTGCCAGTATCAATCTCCAGCTTTCCCATGGTGGATCACAGTAGCGTGTTCCAACCTTTTCTGGTTTGCTTTGTTTTTTTGTTTTTTGTTTTTTTCCTCTGAACGGAGCTTTTTCTTTTACTGTGACCCTACGAGATACTGATTAGACACAGACACTGAATATGTTTATATGTCATGTATGATAAGACTTTATATATGAAAGAGTGAGATTTTGACTCCCCTCCAAATCAAGTTTGGTCCTTTGAGGGAATATCACCTGCTGAAACACACGCACTGCGATTACATAGCTATCCTTAGGGGAAACTGGGTAAAGGGTACATGGAAATTATACTAGTTTACAGTTTCTTATGAGTATTACTAAATTACTACAAAATAAAGTTATGCTTTTAAAAGTTAAGCATTTTCGAGAGCAGAGAACCTAGGACAACCAAGGAAATGTGAGTGACCATGAAAACAGCTCTTTACCCATGCTCCTTCAGCAACCATGATGAAATTCACTGGGTCAGACACCAGAAACAATATAGAAGAGGACCTGAGTGGGAAGAGGAGTGGGAGAGGAACACAAAGTGTCATGAGGGGCGTGGCTGTGATGTGATCAAAACACATGTATACATGTGTAAGGAACAGGAGTAAGCACAGCTAATATATGCTCACAAAAACATTAAAAACGCAAAGCCAAGTGCAGCCTATGATAACTCACAACCACCAGAACGACTAACATTTCCACACTGACAGCACTAAGTGAGGGGAGAACGTAAGAACTCTGTGTGTGGCTACTGGGAGTGGGAAACCCTGGGAAGCGCATGCTGAGTGATGTGTAGCCACACACTCAACTGTTCCATTTCTACATACTCATTTGGTGAAGAACTGAAGGAACATGTTGAGAAAACAAAGTGTACATCATCATATTAACCAAAACTGACTTACCAATAGAAACTGATAATCTACCACAAACATTACCATAGTTAATGCTGATAACACTCAACATGGATAAACACTCAAAAAAAAAAAAAACAAAACTGGTTGAGCAAAAGACAGACGCAAGAGTATGGGCTACCAATTCAAGAATAGGCAAAATTAACCCACACTAGTAAAAAGTAGAACCATGGTGTGTCCACAGGAATTGAGAGGGTCATTTCTGGTGGATAGTCTGGGATATATTTGTAAAATGCAAGAGGCAGGCATATATTTTTCAGACTGCTTTAATAAGGGGTAGCCTCCCCTCTAGCCCATCACCATCAGAGGTAGTAGAAAACAAAGGTAATTAGGATATAGGAGAAGTAGATCTGTTTAGAAATAGTTCTTCAAGGAGATTCCAATCTTTGTCGTTCTCAGTCCAGTCCACTAGCAAACACCAAACATGAACCAGCAGCAGCAGTTCAGTTCACTTGGCAGACATCACACACGAATCAGTAAGGGCAGTTCAATCCAGAAGAAACCACAAGGCTTGCCAATAGGCTGGAGTCTGTGGAGGTGGCAAGAAGCTGCAGGAATCTCACAAGAAGTTCTTTTTATATTCATATTCTCTATGAATTCTCCACAAGGGAAGCTCAGCAATGCAATGTAAGGCTAGCAAATACATGTATCATCAACATAGACTAGCAAGGCGGAGGAGCAAAGGAGGCCAATGCTCAAGCTGCCACTGACCGTGAAGTCATAATTATACTCTTTCTAAACATCATGTGTACTTTCACATGTTTGCTATAGCAAAACATCATTTCACCTGTGTTGCTTTCAGCCAAACATTCTTCCACGTGTTAGCTTCAGCAAAACATTCATTCACCTGTCTGCCCCAGCAAAACATCACTATAATCTGAGTATCCAAAGAAACCAGAAATTTCTGCTTTAGCAGGACCTTTAAATTTCATCAGCAGTAAAATAACATAGCTTAAAAATTAAAACTTTGCACCCAGTATAAATTCTAACATCTAACTTTTAGAAGTCAAACAATTAAACAAATTTTTATGATCTTCTGCTGAAAGATACTGCTCATCTTTTATTAAATTTCTAAGGGTAAAAGTGTCTTTTTATGAGTAATATGCTACAGTTATGTAAACTCAGCACAGCCTCCCTTGACTCCCTCACTACCTCAGCAATGTGGCGACAGGTTGTTTGCCCAGTTTCTGCCGAGCAGATCTTAAAGCCAGTTCACATCCTCAGGCTCCTTAGGAAAACAGTGATCATGTCTAAGGCTCCATCCTGACGCTCGGCTCTGAGTACAGATTTTCTTTTTCAGTGTCTTGATGTCAAGATTTCCTATGACTTTCTTATCTTAAATCAAGGCTAAGTATCAGAGTTGTATTTCCTGCACCATAACCTCCGGAAAAACTATGACCAGACTCAGTATTGATCAGGAATGTTTGCGATTAGTGTTTCTGATCTAGTATTTTTCACTTTTTCAATATCTATAAAGACATCACTGGCTGAGCACTCATAAATTGTGTGTCTCACATCTTAGAAAACTTCAGATTTCATATTTCCAGGTTAGGGGTGCTCAACATGTATAAATATTATTGCTAGTTTCAGTAAAGTTTGCTAGAAAGCACCTGTGACAGTGTTTCGTGGGCCACCTTGTACAGGGCTGTTATTCAAGGAAGCCAGCTGTAGTTGTGAACACATTTTGCAGACTTCTGTATAGATTGCACTGGTTTATTCAGGCCAACAGTCTGAAGAGCAAATATGAGGTTGTCTTCAGCAACTGCATTAACTGTAGGTGCAAAACCTGACCAACTGCTCTAAGCCTGCCCTTCCTGACAGCCTGCCCAGCCCCACACCCCAAACTGATCAGCTGCTGCCTACACCAATTCCTTACACTAAATGCCTTCATATATAAATACATGTAGATATATAATAAATATATATCTCCTACCAAGGGATTCTCTGATAGAGCCCTCATATACCACTTAGCAAGGCTCTAATGTGAGTTGAATGTGAGTGTGTACACGTGCATGTGTGTGTTACACAGACACAAAGAATTTTAAGTATAGATTCATTTTCTAAGGTCTTCTTAGTTACTGTGGTCAGCTGAAGTTTAAGTTTTAATTCTCAAGGATACCATCCATCTCAACCAAGATGTCACAGTGAGTATGTAAAGCATTTCTCCCGACTCCTTTTCTCTTGCCCACGCCTACAATTGCATCCAAATTTCCACTGCCTTTATCAATGAAGACAAACTTTTTTTTATGTATCAGAGTGTGAACAGTTTTTACCTTTGTAGGCTACCTATTATCTCTGTTCTGTTTGTGTGTTTGTATTTTTTAACGACATTTTAAAATGTCCCATGAGTACTTACTAGTTAAGGCTCATGGGAAAGTTTCTTAAACTCTATATACTATACTATTTATTTGGGTCTTTTTTCCCCTTAATTCTGCTAGAAACTGTCATAAGAGTAGAGTAAAAGCAAATAGTGATCTTTGATAAGATAACAGAAATGCAGACAGACATTAAAGCATGGATTTAAAAGACCGTACCAGAGAGGTGGAACTTGAAGGGACTAAAGAAAAAGGAAGATTCAAAGATGTTCCTTGTTCTCTAACTCCAAGTAAAACAATGTGACCACACATGAAGACAAAATTAAAAAAAAAACCCAACAGCCCAAAAAGGAGAACTGTGCTGTTGGACAGGCAGGATCTAAAGTCCTTGTAGCACACCTTGTCAAGAGGAAAGCCAGTGTCAATGTGTACTTGAAACTAGGATTATCTCTGTACACCCCTTGTCTCTGTAATGTACAGGGTAGATCATAATTAGGCATCAATAATTAGCACTGTAACTGTTGAACAGAGTTGAATAATTATGGAATACTTTATGAAATCAATTTCAAAGTTTCACCTTTTCCTTTCACCTACATAGTCTTACTGAATACCTTAATTTGTTACATATCCCGGTGAATCTATTCTTTCAATTCTGCAATGGTTTTAGGCAACTAAGGAACTATTTTTCTGGATCAGTTATTTGACAGGAGACAAACTGTACATACTGACCCACTTTCCCGTGATAAACTACAGCAGAAGCCCGTCTTTGCTACAATCCTGGCTCTCACACCCTATCAAAGACACTCCTTTTGTCTGGATTATAAAAACTCCTTCTCGTCACTCTTCTAAAGTTCCCAGGGCAAAGAACAACTCCAGAACTGCACGGGTGTCGTTGCAAGGTCTCAAACTGACTGCTACATCAGGAAATAATGCTTTTGCCCACACTTGCTCTTGCTATAACGTAGCTCTCACCTCATCAAGAAGCTATGTACTCTACAGCAGATAGAGACCACTACAGAGACACGGGGCACATGCAGAGAACACGTGACCACGGGCTGTACAGCCCCAGTGGATACATCTAAATCAAAACCCCTAAGTCTCAGGGAGCACAGAGGGAACGACGGTAGGAGGAGTGTAAGAGCCAGAGCACCAGGACACATCTACAGACACTTCAGGCAGGGCAGGAATGTTGCTACCATGAATTCTCACAAGATGGCTGAGTGCACAGGACCTGTGAAGAGCACACAGGCTGACATATACCACAGATGGAAGGAAATTTCACAACGCCCTACTTCTAGATAAAGTCAGTGGCTGTTGAGAGAGGGAGAGTCCACTTTTTGCAAGAATGAGTCCCTAACTGATTACAAAATTGTCAGTGGTGAACCCTAAACATATCCACATAGGCAGCGCTAACTGAGTCAGTAGGGTTTATATAGGTTAGAGCACGCGTGCGTGCGTGTGTGCATGTGTGTAACAATAATAATCATAGAAGGGGGGTTACTTCTAGACTGATGTGGCAGACACTAGAGTTAGAGAAAGAAAACAAAGGATGTAGCAATGATGTAAATACAGTATACTCATAAATGAAATTCTCAAAAAATTTTAAGCTAAAAAATTTAAGATAGTTTTAAATGTATAAATTCTAAGATTTTTCTCATTTGATAGCATATAAACCATCATATCAACTATTAATTATAATTTTGTATATAGTACAAAACTATCCTCCATACTACAAAGTCTATAAGAAGTTAGAAACTCATCTCCCAGTGTTAATATTGTATGCCTATCTTATGCATTTGTATAAGAGCCTAGAAAAACTATCAAATTTATAGTGTGCTGCAATGTGGCCATGTAAACTTATACTAAGACAAGAATGAGGGCAACAGCACTGAGGGAAATTTCTAAACCTCCGTCTTCTCAGCGTTCTATCATCACCTGAAAGTCAATTTTCACCTTTTCCACCGGCTGCATTTGTTAGCTCAGGTTTCGGTGGGGGGCTCATGTGTTCCTGCAAATATGGCAGTGCTAGATTATAAGGCTACTGACAGCAGCACTTGCTGTGGATCCACAAGCTAGCAGTGAAATAAATCTTAATGCTGTGGAATCTTTCCTAGGAAAGAATATGGCACAAAAGGTCAGTTCTACCTTTTCAGTAATGAATATATTCCAATTTAACCAATTTAGCTTTTTAAAGGATTTTATTTACTTTTATTTCATGTGTTTGAGTGTACTAGCTTCTAAGGAACTCAACAACAAGAGCCCTAGCAGGTGGGCTCAGTACCTAAGAGCACAGCTCTCAATTAAAACCTCCTCAACAACTGCAGACCAGTCCCCTCCGCCCATAAAAACATGGAAGTTCACAATCTTGCCAGGCTGCTCAAATTACATTCTCATGCTAAAAACAAAATAATTTTTAAAATAGTTTTTTTTAAAATGCAAAATGAGAAAAGGTCTAGGGAAAAGGCTTAACCTGGGAAGACCAAGGCAGCAAACAGCAGTGGTCCTTACGCCATCTTCCTGCCAAGGCACGCTTGAGCTGACAGTACAAATGGAGCTTAACTGGAGAGAATTTTCTCCTCAATAAAGTTCTTGCTTGCCTTGACTGCATGATCACACGGGGCTGGAGTCTTCATAGCAGCCCTCTCTGGATTTTACAGATGGTGAAGTACAGGCTCGCATGGGTGAAACCCACGAAGTGGCAATACCAAGATCGTGTAATCCAGTCCCCAATCTTCCGTGACAGCATCACGAACAGGGAGCAGGGGCCTACTTAAGGATCTGGCAAGTGAGGTTATGTAAGTGTCTGTAGTAACAAAGAAGCCTGGAAACAACCTTTAGACAACAAGGTTTCAGAAGCATCTTGGGAACAGGCAAAATTGAAAACATCAAAGTTCTAGGTTTGCTTTTTCTTTATATATATATTTTTTTTAAATCAGAAAATCAAATAGAATTCTGATTCCTACAGAAGAGCATTTTCAAAGTAGAAAAAAAAACAAAAACAAAAACAAGAGAAGTAGTTTGTCAGTCAGAGGAAATAGCAACATTCAAAGGAAAGAAACATTTTAAAAGTTAGGTTAGCAACAAATTTGTTTAAAGTGCAAGAGCTTCTACAAAATACATAGATTACATCAATGTGGTAGCTGTGTTTATTTCTGCTTAGCTTCTGGGTCCTATCTCCCACAATAACACACTCTAGCTGACCATCTTTGTAGGTTTCCAAACTGCTGCCCAAACCGTGAATCCTTAAAGGAATTCACAAGTTTCATCTACAACAAAACTGTAAGCCTACCCTCCTGCAAGTATAATTTCCCATTGGTTTCCAGAATAAAGAACATCAAGCCGTAGGGGACTGAAGTAAAGGCTTGATAAAGGAATGAAAATTCGCCTATGGCCTGTTTAACAATATTCTGCCCAAATGACTTGCTTGTCCTCACAAATACATCTGGAAAACAGTAAAATATCCCAAACTCTGAATGCTTCTCAGTGTCTTCGCCCAAGTCTCCACTGTTTCCTTTTATAATTTTTCCTAAGATTCTGTAAAGAGCATGTATGGCACTGTGGTGTGGCGGGGAATTCCTGAGAGGCTCTGGGCTTATGTCACAAGTCCTGCTTCCGCCTGGATGCTCAAATCGCATCTTTCCTAGTGTGGCATTCAGATTCAGGCTCCAACATAACTGGACCATGATACATTTTTTACCTCTGTTTGTTTGTTTGCTTGTTTTGGTGGAAGGAAAGGCACATACCATACCATTTCCCAGACAGATAATCACCTACTTCCTGTACCCCATTCACCTCCACTTAAACTGGCTAAGATTTACATTCACCTTCAGAACCAAAACTTGCCAAAATGATGATATTAAAACTAACTCATTATAAGAAGCATGAAGCAAACTTTAAATGTTTCAAAACATATCCTGAACAACGGTAAGAGTACCAGAAAAAAAAGTACCAAAGCTGACAGGGTGATTAACTGCTCTGATTCCTTTCAAGGTACTCCCACGGGATCAATTTTTTCCTTCTTTCTTTGATATGGAAATTGTCACACGTTGTTGAGTTATCCTTGCACATGGGGCATGCCACTCTGTGTTCTTCCAGTTGGCACGTGTGCTGCCAAGGATTACCACGGGCTTTGAGGTGGCAGTGCTTGTAACCAGGCTCCAGTGCTCGCCCGTCTCCTTGCCCTCCGCTCACATTCTCAACTGTCTGTTGGGAATTTCCAAGTCCCATCAACATGCCAATTTCAGCTTAACTTTGAACCTTCATTGTGACATTCTGAGTAATATTATCCAACTTTCAAATAAAATGTTTACACAGCATGTTTGCAGGTGGAAGGAGGGGGTGTGAGGTTAAATGCCATCATCAGGTAGGACCAGCTTTATAAGATACAGAGCCCTTCCTTCTACCATATGAAAATCTATAAAGCATCTATCAGCAAGGCAGAAGATTCTTACCAGTATCAAGATCACCTGGCATCCTGGACTGCCCAGCCACCAGAAAGATAAGAAGATATAGCATGTCTGTTGTTCAAGCTACCTACCTAGTCTGGGAGTCACCTAGGCTATGGCACTTGCTATGGTAGGTTGGGCCAACTAAGGAAGATTCTGGTACTCTAGAGTCTTACTCTGGCTGTACCTAAAACCACCATAGAAGGCAGGTTCTTTTTGATCCTTGGGCTCCATCCCAGACAGTTATTCCAGAAGTGGAGTGGTATTCAAGGCTCCCCAGATTATCCTATAGTGCAGCTGATTACCAGTGACGTGTGAGTTATGTTTACTGAGTCTAGAGACTCTCTAGTGGTTTTATTTTAACTACTCTCTAACTCACAGCATAGCATACAGCAAATAGGCAACGAAATCACTTAACAAATACTGTACAAGAAAGCTTCAAAATTCGACAGTTACGAATTATTTATTCTGTTAATGAGTACTAGGCACCTCTTACCACCTTGGATGCTATATACAGAACGAGTTAGATAGATAACTTCCTTATTCTGCAGTACAAACATTTGAAATCTATGCTCTCAATTAGCTGTGCTTAATTTGATCTGTAAAAACTCCCAGTAACAATTCATTATTATAAGAAGAAAAAAACAAACCCACAATACCAGCTCTTCATAAACTTCCCCAGCAACCTTATTCTTTCAATGTAATGATCTAATACAGCCCTCTGGGCTAGAAATTTAATTTGTATGGTAATGTTCTTATCTGAGTACAGTTTCATTAGGTTCACTTATATTAAGTACTGCCTAGTATTTCTCATCTTTTGACATCTATAAACATGTATTTGCACAAATACACCATTAAATAATGGTACTAATTTAGTTTAATAAAAAATAACAAGCACTTTGTTCTGAACTTCTGCAGTGAGTCAGGAACCCCTTGCAAACCCTGAGGAATATTCAGAACCACACACACTCGGGCTTGAGGACACTTTAGTAAATGTCTGGTCTATCTTTGTCTCCTCCCTCTCATCCCGAAACCTCCTATAATGCTACCTACAGCTGATGACCCCTGAAACCAGAAGTTAGCCCTACACCTTCCCAACTTAGTGAAGAGTTTGTGACCCAGCACAACACAGGCACCTTCTTGGTGGACCATCTCCCACTGCCTGGGCCTTTCCAGCCACACATGGAAAAAGCCTACTGTTTACTACACAGGTAAACCTTCTTGCTCTCGAGTTTTCCTTTCTCTCCAATCATTTCAGACACATCATATCTACGGATTTCTTATTCTCTCTCAGGAATAAAAGCCGGACTAAGAACGGGAGCAACACCACACGCACCCCACCACACGCAGCCCACGTCGTTCATGTACGCTTCTTGGAGGGTGAATTTCAATGACTTTCGTGAAGACAGAGGGACAACAATCAGAGAAGCTTCTTATGAAACATCTAAAGAAATGAACAATGAGGAATGAAAAAGAAACGAAAGAAAAAGATATATCTATCTACATGACCAATTCCAGGTACACCTTAGGCCAATGTTACTCAGGAGATTTTTACTACAATCCTGAAATTCATTACAAAATACAGTGTATTTATGTAAATACCCCTGCATATCTGAACATTACTATCCAAATTAGGATTCCTGATAGTTTCAGATAAATTAGTTTTAGGATGAGCTGGTATGTCTCCCATAGCAGAAAATGTCGGGGCATTCAGCCCTGCAATCTTCCCAGAGCTGTCCACGAGCAGGAAATCCTCTAAGCTCTCCTTGCTGCTGCCTTCCTCCTAGCTCCTGTGGTAACAAGCAACTGAAAAATGGTCCCTAAGTCCAGCCCCCTTCCCCCCACACCAGGACACGCTATCCAGTCTTGGTGCACAGGAAACGACCACAGTCTTCCGTTTCCTCCATCCCTCCCCTGTCTCCCTTCTACCTCACTTTCTAAGAGAGCCACATCAATAAAGCTAGAGAATGAATCTCTTACAAGCATCGCCTGTCAATAAAAAAGCTTATGGCTAATGAGCTAAGGCAGGAAATAGGAGGTGGGACATCCAGAGGGATAAAGAGAACTCTGGGAAATAGTCAGAAATTGGAGAGATTTGCCCCAGAACACTGAGGAGAGAGAAGTAAGAAGATGAAGAAAGGGAGGCAGCCAGTGGCTGAACTCAGGTTACAACAAAGGGAATAACTGCACTCTGAGCCAGTCGGAGAGCGGGCCAGAGCTTACGGCCAGGCACTCACCTATAAATAACTACTCTCACAGTTGTTAGTCCTGGGGATTTAGTGGCTGGGAGGAAAAGCAAAGCATTACACAAAGCACTGCATGTAAAACATCCAACTGGAACCTCCACCTTGTGACCCTCCTTTCATTATTCCTAAGTTAAAAAAGAAAAACAGGGCTGCTCCAAGAAATAACAGATTCTACAAACCAGTATAGGATAAACCTTAGGTATCTCGTGTGAAGAAAATAAGGAAATGTTCAAAAAACAGGGTCATATCACAAGGATGCAGAAGCTGGTGTAAAAAGACTCACAACAGTCAAGTTTGAACACAAACACAATTCCATATACAGATATGCTGTAAACCACTGAAAATGGGCCCTGTGGATCCTTATCAGCATCACCCATAATACATTCCTAGTAAATGCTAAATTTTACATATTGTTGACATATTACAAAATGTCAACACTCACTGTACAGGCTGGTTGTGTGTGTCAACTTGACAAAAGCTGGAGTTATCAGAGAAAGGAGTTTCAGTTGAGGAAATGCCTCCATGAGATCCAGCGGTAAGGCATTTTCTCAATTGGTGATCAAGGGGGAAGGGCCCCTTGTGGGTGGTGCCACCTGTGGGCTGGTAGTCTTGGGCTCTATAAGAAAGCAGGCTGAGCAAGCCTGGAGAAGCAAGCCAGTAAGCAGCATCCCTCCACGGCCTCTGCATCAGTTCCTGCTCCTTGACCTGCTTGAGTTCCAGTCCTGACTTCCTTTCGTGATGAACAGCAGTGTGGAAGTGTAAGCTCAATAAACCCTTTCCTCCCCAACTTGCTTCTTGGTCATGATGTTTGTGCAGGAATAGAAACCCTAAGACACTCACCTAGTAAATGTAGATGAAATGTTGACTGCGGAAAACACTTTATAACCATTATGGGAAGTGGTGAATAATGTCAGAACCAACTGATGCTAAATCAAGGGATTTTTAAGGAGCGGACATTCACATAGCGCAGTGATCCACCTACAGAGTACGTATTAATTTCGAGAAGGGGAAAAAACAGCAAAGGAAGGGAAAGCTTTTGGTAGGTAATCAAAATTACTACCACCACCAAAGACAATCACATGCCATGTGACTCCAGATATGATACCTAAGAGGATTCATCACTTACACGGTACCAGCTAAGTATGAGTACATTTGATTTAATCAAAACTCCAAAAGGCACAAAACAACTGAAATTCTAATTGTTGTCACGTAACTAAAACCTTGCAGTCCTCCTTCTCTCAGGATAGAATTCACAGTTCTTAAGGGTTTAAGGACACTTCCGAATTTACTGTATACATAGGGGAAGCCCTCAACTGGAGCGGCTAAGTTCTACCTCAAGCCTTCTTTCTGCGCATTTTGTTTTTTCCAGTGTCTGTAAAGTTCTCACAGCAACCCATTCAAACACCCTCAGGTTAATCCACCAGGACCAAAACAATGCATTCTCTAAGGCAAATATACTTCTGTATTTATATTCTAGATATGTACAAATGTACAAGTTAGCTAGTTACCTTTCTAAGGCAAATATACTTCTAGACTAGATATAGACAAATGCACAAGTTAGCCAGTTACTTTTTTCACTCTGGAACACCATGGTCATTCATGTCTAAAGAGACTCTATGACATAATGATGCACACTTGTATTCCAACATCTTGGAGGCTGAGGAAGGAGGATCACACAAATCTGAAACCAGTGTGGGTTACATAGTAAGTTCAAGGCTAGCCTGGGCACAGCAAAAGACCCTGTCTCCAAAAAGAAAACAAAAACAAAAACAAAAAAAGCCAGGATGAGTCTGCCACAAAGGCCTGGGTCTGGAAGGCCATCTCCAAATAAGCAGCTGTGGTGGTACATGTCTGGAATCCCAGCCATGAGAGGTGGGAGCACCAGGAGGACCACAAGTGTAAGCTACATAGTTAACTCAAGGCTAGACTAAACTTCATAGACCCCATCTCAAAAAAAGAGTAATGATAAATGTTAAATTTCCAGTCAATGCCTCACATAATTAAGGATATAATGCTCGAAGGGGAGAAAGAGTCTTCAAATATGTTTAGACATCTAACTTTCCAGAAAGTAAGTTTCCAATAAATGTAAGTGCTAGTTCCAAGTACATACTCTACTAGGCAGCACTTAAGTTAGAAAAAAGAGCAGAGTAAACCTGGCCCTCCAGGGCCTGCCACTGCAGCCTTCCCCCACGATACACCTCAGCGCCACCCATGGGATGTCATCAGGTTCCTCATCTCCAGTTCCACCTCGAGCTTAGCAAGGCCCGGCTTTCTCCATTTACCAGATTCCTGAAAGAGAACAGCAATGGAAG
Source organism: Uromys caudimaculatus (assembly GCA_028551405.1). Taxonomy (NCBI): domain Eukaryota; kingdom Metazoa; phylum Chordata; class Mammalia; order Rodentia; family Muridae; genus Uromys; species Uromys caudimaculatus. The sequence goes on along the minus strand of CM052706.1, from coordinate 5,827,815 downwards.
GACAGCTCCAGAAGGACACAGACAGACAGACACAGATACCTTGCAAAAGTAAAGGGAGAGGAGGAAACTGCACTGACAAGGGAAGAGAAGCCTTGGCCTTGCAAAGGAGGCAAGAGAAAGAGGAGGCGGGCAGGAGCACTCCTGGGTAGTGTTCCCCCTGCGGCTGTCATCTGGGAACATGATAAATTCAGAAATGTTTCCTAAAATACCCGAATTGGCAAAGGTATAAGTAGGTGGTTTCTTGAGACTTTCAGTTATTGGGTATTTTACACTTTGTTAGGACCAGGGGCAAACTTCTAAGGCTGTTATCAAGTAGAAATCAAAATAATTTTTTAAAGCAATAGTACCAAAGAGGACCTGATGTAAATAAAAAGTTCTTATCTATCTATGGCTGTAACCTATAAAACTTTCTCAAGTATTTTTGAACTAATTTTTATATCTTACTGGTTCCTTCACTAATTAATGAGTTGAAGAAAATCTTTAACACATAATCATTTTTGCATGAGTCATAATTTTACCTTTTTGAAAATTATATTTAACAGGCATGAATTTTAACATTTGTTTTTATAGGTGATAGTGGGTTATTTTTTTAAAAAAAAAAATCTTTGAAAATTTTAATCACTAAATTTGACTAGATTTTTCTATACAATGTTTATAGAAAGAGCTTACAAAGAACCGTAACTTGAAAGAAGATATACTCAAATCCTAGTGCAGGAGGAGGAGTCGCTCTACAAACTCTTGCAATATTATTGGGATCAAAGGTCCCAGTTATAACTGAAGGTTGTAAGAATCTCCTATCAGAACAGGGACTAGACTGAAATAAATAAATACGTAAGTCAGCAGAACTGGGGTGGTGCAGAGCAACATGCCCAAGCCACCTAACAAGTACTTCAGTGTCAGAAGATCTAGGAGTACATATACTCAGGCAGGATCAGTATGAATTCAATCCCTCTCACTACCACTTTACTTCAGATCTTGTCCTTTCTCTAGTCTCTTCCACTTCTTACAGTAGAAAATAGTAAGCATAACCGTGGCTGCTAAACCTTCAAGGAGTGTGTTACCAACTCTATAAATGGAAAAGTTTAAAGGAAAAGACACTCAAGAATACGGATGCAGCCTACATCTCACTGTTGGGTCCAGACTTTGAGGAAAGAAGAGAATTAAAATGCTATATCGTCGAACTCAAGGCCCTAACCCAGTGAGGTGTTCGCCTCAAGCCCACTTTCCCAGCCTTTCTCCTCATGTCTCTCCTCTGTCAGTTCAATGTTTTTTCAAGCATTGAATGTCCACCCTGCTCCCAGCCCCTAGCTCTTCTCATGGTAGGCTCTTCTCATTTTAAAGCAAAGGTCACTTCTCCATAAGCTCTTAACTTAGCAAAAGTAGCTCTCTTCACAATCTACCTTCTTCATAAAGCGTCTTTACGTGTCTGTGAACAAACAGGGAGAGGCTATTTTGGGTGGGGTCCTTGTCTGTCCTGTATGTCACTGTTTCCTAGGTTACAGAACAATATACCACGAATACTGGGCCCCCAACAGGTTTATTTTACCAAAAAGTACTAAAATAAAGGCATGGTTGACAGCCTAGGTTGAGAAGGAAACCACATGGTTTCTAACAAAACTTGAACCTAACAGACAACAGCTACTTAGCCTTGAGCACACTACACACCTTCCAAGCGGCTTAAGAGTAACTAGAAACCGGTGAGAGCAAGTATGAAGCCTTTGTTTCTTACATTTTCTCATCTGTCTAAATAAAGATCCATTCAGGCCTTTAACCCAGTGGTTCCCAACCTGTGGGTCACACATCCTTTTGGCAAATTTCTATCTCCAAAAAAAAATAAAAATCTATATTATGATTCCTAACAGTAGCAAAATTACAGTTCTGAAGTGAAGTAGCAATGAAAATAATTCTATGGTTGGGGGTCAGCACAACCTGAGGAACTGGTAAAGGGTCTCAGCATTAGGAAGGTTGAGAACCACTGCTTTAACCTGAGTGTCCCTAGCCCCATCTATAAGAGTAGTATTTTCAAGGTCACGAAATACCAAAATCTCATGCACGCTACCTGAACTTCCCTTACCACTCCTCATTACTGCCTCCAACCTTTCAATCAAAGTAGTCACCCCAAACCAAATAAGACTCAGTATGTTTTACCACATAATCACTGCTCAATGGTGCTGCTTCAAAGCCTGTGTCTACTGCTGCCTCGGAGTTCAGTCCAAATATTTTGCCTCAAACTGATAAGATCGAGTGGTGTTCCACAACTGCTTTATGCTTCAAATGATAGAAGCCCCCGTGTCTACCGCTATCTGCACGCAGCCGTGATATATACAGATAACACTAATAGACTCTGGTCTATTACCTTAGGTGGGAAGTAAACAGTAGATGAACACAGGTCTGCTTTAGACGGTGCTAAGTTCTATGAGGAACTGACATTTGAATTCAAATCTGATGGACATGAAGGAGCCAGGCTAGTAAAGAGCTGGGGGGAGGGGTTGACTATAAGCAGTGGCTTAACCTTTCTGAGCCTGCTTCCTACTCTGTGAAAATGGAGATAAAAGAACCAACCATGCAAATACTATTCTGGGACAACTGAATACACTTAGCTTGATAATAAAGTGACAAGTCATTTGAATGCTATACCTAGTTTCCATCCTCTTTGAGGGCCACATGTGACCTTTCACTTCAGAGCCTTCAAAGGTTTGAAGGTCTTTAACCTACCAATACCTTGAGTTTTCCTATCCATAAAGACCAGACCTTTCTGTCTCTGCCTCTTCGCAGTTACTTAACTAAAGTATTGTGAGTGCGCTTCTGTAAAACTTCCCGAGGAACTGAACTTGACTGCAAACCTAAGTGGAACCATGCAAGTTAAAACGACACGGAAAGATGTTCTGGAGAGCCTTTCCAAGAAAAGGTCTCTAGCTAGTCGGCCCTGGAGCTTTTGTTACACTGGGCTACAAGGATAAACTTGGGAGCAGAAGGCATAAAATTACCGGAAACAAAATGTCAAACTGTGCACCAGTGGGAAACTTTAGTTTTCTGGGACAACGGTGCCTACACCCGATACTGTTTAAAAGGAGCCTGTGCCCCAACGGAGGAAAGAAAAAAACAAAAACTAGACGGTGAAGAGATTGAGGCGATTATGGAAGGTGACACAACGAGCCCAACGCCCCTCACTGAGCACTAGAGCCCCAGCGAGCGGCAGATGGACGGCCTGTCATGAAGAGTGGAAACCCAGCCGCCGGGCTGAGTGAGGCGCTAACCACGGAAGCCGCGCATCCTCGGGGCACCTGACCCCAGACGCCGGGCGGAGACCCGCGCCTAGGCCCTCACAACCACGCCGACCCTAGTACCTGAGGGGTCCTGCGCCATCTCTGAGGGCGGAGAAGCAGCAAGCCACTCGCGGGCTCTGGGGGCGGGAGGGGAGGAGCCTGAGCTGGGCTGCGCGCGCAGCTGCTCGCCCGCCCGCAGCTTCCCGCCGTAGGAGAACGGGAGCGCGACCTCTGCAGTGAGAACAGGCCACGCCCCCTCTCCTGTTCCTACTTCCCGTTTGTTCTACGCCTGCGCCTGACTGCCCCTCCGGGAATCCTGCTGCAGAGAGGGCGAGTTTCTTAGGGAATGGCCCCGGAGGGGGCGAGGCCACGCATGCGCCCCCAAGAGGCCGCGTCCTGTGAACTGCCTGGCTTTTCGAAGTAACACGTGGGGTTTGAGACTTGGGCCTCCTGTCTCAAAGGTACTGAATGTCCCGGTCATTCAGTCGTTAGTCCTTCTGTCCCGGTCGGGTTTCAGCCTCAGTCTTGAGTGCCGGAGGAAAAGTAATAAAAATAAAGCTCTTATTCCCAACTCACTGTTACTGGGCGAAAGGAGACCTCTGTTTTGTGAACATCCCCTGGGCGTACAGTCCAGTCTGGGTGATGTTACGGATCTTGACTCTCTAGGAAAGCTGTAATTTGTTGCTGACATAAGGGAAAGGAGCAGTTGGCCGAAGGGTAACTTTCTGGGTAGCACTTAGGCCTGTTCCTGCTCACTGACGGACCTTCAGCTCTGAGTCCTTATCAGATCTCCATTTAATGAACTCGAGCCTCCAAAGGGTGAGTGAGGCCAGGGACAGATGTTTGGAAAAACATGGAGCATCTGCCTCTTCCCTGCAAGGGATTTAAGGCTTTCAAAATGATCCCCTCCCCACCTCCTGCAGTCTCTCCTTCCCTGCTGCCGAGTCCGCCTGGTCAGTTGGCAGAAGAGATACCGCAGTTGAACAGGCCCCAGGAAAGTGCGTCTCTGCTCAGCAGGGCTCCCATTTAAGGACCTGTTTGGACATAATGCTCTCATTACAGCTGTGCACTGAGTTGCCAAGGCGGAGAATTAAACCTTCACTCAACCAGGCAGGAAGTCGGTTCCTTTACTTGTATGTTTTATGAATGTGTTGAGAAACACACGGAAATTGCTATGAATGCCCTTTTATTTTGCTGGAGGTGAACGATTTAGAAAGATCAAAACAACGTTTTGTTGTTGCTGCTGTCCGGTAGATTAGGCAGATGCTCAGGTAGCTCAAGCTGACCACAGGGTGTGTAACAGAGGCACCTGACGATTTTAGAGACGAGGAGATGAGTTATAAAAACAGAAGTCAGGCGCCCAACATTCAAGAATCAAACCAAATATGCAACACATATCTTGATAAAGGGAGTTAGTTTGGTCTGCTTCAGTTAGAACTGTGTACGCTCTCTTGAATGATGTAGCCACACCTAGTGGCCTGTGACATGAAAATATTCCAGTGGTTTTTCTGGACTTCAGTTTCGTTTCCAAGGTCATTCTTAGGAATACACTCAAAACAAAACACATCTCAGAGACTTTGAGGAATCTCTTATATGGTTTCTGCCATGACTATCACTTGAAACATTGTTCAGTATTTTCTACTTAAAACAATTCACCTTTCAGAGTATCTATAAACAATTGCTGTTTGCTTTTGCCTTATCCTAGACAATAGAATTTTGGAATTTTTTAATTTTTTAGTGTTCCCTAAAATTGACTACTAGACTTTCTATACCATGAAAAGCAGAGCTGTACACCTCGATGCCTGGTACTTAAATGCTTTTCTCACGTGCCATTCTCATAGTAAATGGGATGCTTTGGAAGAAAACATTTACAATCTTTACAAGTCATTATAATACAAATCAACTCTTAAATACAATACAAATCATTCTTTTTTTAATGTGAGTACACTATCACTATCTTCCAATACACCAGAAGATCCCATGACCGCTGGTTGTGAGCCACCATGTGGTTGCTAGTAATTGAACTCAGGATCTCTGGAAGAGCAGTCAGTGCTCTTAACTGCTGAGCCATCTCTCTAGTCCCTCAAATCTTTCTTTTTTTTTTTTAAATATTATTTATTTTATTTATATGAGTACACAGACACACCAGAAGAGTGCATCAGATCCTATTATTACAGATGGTTGTAAGCCACCATGTGGTTGCTGGGAATTGAACTCAGATCTCCAGAAGAACAGTCAGTGCTCTTAACCACTGAGCCATCTCTCCCTCAAATCTTTCTTAAGAGTTAAGTCTTAGGAAATTGTTGGGTTCGGGGTGGAAGCCGGGAAAACTCCCTTGAGAAACAGAAGCTTTATTTTCTGGGCGCTCAGGGAGGCAGCCAGTTTGGGATCTGAACCCCATCCCCAAAGGGAGGTTGCAGACCACTTTTATAGGATGGGAACGCAAAGTGAGAGGAGGGGAGCTGGGGTGTAATCCAATTGTATTTGACATTATGGCTTAAGTAAGGGGGTACACATTGGAAACTGGGCCATAGCTAGGGCACCTGGCTTCAAGGTCCTTAATTCATTCTCCTAGACTTTAGATCTGGAGCTCAGAGTGATACAGGGACAAAGGACTGGGCCAGCTGCATATGGACTTGTTTGACCCTGCCAGCAAGATGGAGAAGTTGTCCTTGAGATGGCTGGACTCAGACAACCTTTCACAACAGAAGCTGTTTAACTATGTGGAAGTCCTCAGATCCCCTAGACCTTAGGACCTTGAAACCTTGACTTTAGTTTCTCCCTATGACTAATTGGAGTCTGAAAACAAAATGGTAGTACTTAGAATAAGTTGCTTTTGCTTGTTCTCGGCAGAAATAAGTTGGCAACTCAAAACAAGAAAATTTCCAAGTTAACACATTATGATAGATAATTTCTTGGACAATACAGCAGTTCAAAGAGTAAGGAAAACACACCATCCTGGACATTTGAAACTGCATGTCTGTAGCATCTACAAACATGATCCTTAAGGCTGAAACCTGTCTGGTACCTAACAGTCCCACAGCAACCTCTCAGGAGGGATGGAGCACCAGGGTATTTGGGGAAGCCATGAAAGATCAGTTAAAATTGTGCTTGGCTTAAAAGATAGTGGCCCGGGTATCAAAAAAGAAGGTTAAATCATCCCAGTACAAACACTGGAGCAAAAGCGTTCAAGATTTGAACAGTTCTGAAGGACATCTAGAACACGGAAGCAGTCGGTAGCTGTGTTGGTTTGAGATTGTCAACCTGACACAAACCTAGACACATCTGAGAGGAGAGAATACTGATTGAAGAAATACTTCCGTAAGACTGTCCTGTAGTCAAGTCTGTAGACTATTTTCTTGGTTAACAATTGATATGCGAGGGCCCAGCCCCCTGGGGCAATGTCAGTGCTATAAGAGAGCAGAGTGAGCAAGCCATACAGTCTCAGGCCAGTGAGCAGTGTTCTTCCATGGCTTCTGGATCAGTTTCTGCCTGCGGGTGGGTTCCTGCCTTGAGATCTTGCCCCAACCTCTCTCAGTGTGTGCGTGTGCGTGTGCGTGTGCGTGTGTGTGTGCGCGCGCACACACACACACATATATAATAAAAACATCTTTGTACAGGTGAAAGAGTAGTTATGCACGGATATACTATTGTATATTAATGGTCTAGATGATTCCATGATTTAACTTCATAGTAAAATCCCCAGCCATGGAAGTGACTATGCTACTAACCTCTATGAGTACTAATTAGGTTTGCCTGTCCTGGATCCTAGTACAATCATACAGGAAAGCCTCTGGGATTGGCTGTGAGATTCATCTCTATTTCTCTAACTTCCAATGTGGCATTTGGCAATGATTTGCCCTCAGTTTCCTAACCTGCAAACTTAAAACACAAACCTGCATGGATCATCTAAGCCTTATAGATGACCCATTAGAAATCCTGACAGTCATATCTGGGCCTCATCATCCCTTTCATAAGTTAAAGCAGGTGTTACCATGAAATGTTTTTCCACTTGGAAAACTATTCTTCTGAGCTACTGTTACACTGTGCATACTAGCCCTTTTAAATGTAATTACTCAGCATTAGCCTGCCTCAGGACTAAATCTAGGCACTAATAGGTTTAACTCAGTATTCTGTGAAACATGCTTCAAGTGAACGGAGGAGATTTAGCAGTGTGCCCTCTCACTTCAAGTGAGGTGGCAGGTGGTGGGTGGTGACAAAGTCGCCTCTCACTTCTGCAGAAAGCTTCCTAGGCTCCTGCTTTGTTTGTCTTGTGCCTTGTTTTCTGGGTTGCCTCCTTTGAAATAGACCACAGTTTTCTCTTGGGGTCAAAGATTTCAGTTCATTTTATAAGGAGAGAAGGGGGAGGAAGAAGAGGAGGAGGAGAAATAGGAGGAGGAAGAAGAGGAAGAGGAGCCTGGTGTGGGGGTGCATGCCTTTAAGCCCAGAATCCAGAAGGCAGAGACAGGTGGATCTTGGTGGGTGCTGGGCCAGACTGATCTACAGAGTGAGCTCTGCTCCAGCCAGGGCTACATAGTGAGACCCTGTCTCAGAATAAAGGATGATGGCTGTAGATATGGCTCAGCGGCTAAGAGCACATGCTGTTCTTGCAGAGGACCCCAATTCACTCCCAACACCCAAGTCTTGCAGCTCACGACTGCTTGTAACTGTAGCATCAGGGAAGCTCACACACATACACATAATTTAAAATAGAAAAGGACATCTTTAGAAATCATAATAATGGGGCTAGGAATATGAGTCAATGGTGGAGAACTTTAATGGGTTCTCTCCAGATTCTCAAGAAATAATAATAAAAATGGTGTTAGTCAATTACGCTGCAACACAAGTCTTACTGTAGTTCCCCTCACACAGTACTTGGCAAACTTTCTCCCAGGAGCTAAGAGCCTAACAAACAAAGAATAGTAATAATGTCTTTTGTTCTCATCTGACTCGGAAATATCAGTGTAGTGACATGCTATTTCAGTGGCCGGCTGTACAGAAAACATCTCAGGGAAGTTTGGTTCATGCAGAGAAGATGAAGCTGGTGAGCTCTGCTGAGACTCCTTTCCGTGTTCTGTGGAAAAGGACCAATGACCTGAGTTCAATATCTGGTTCGTCCCCAGTCAGAGAGCTTCTTCCCCCGAGCCAACCACTGCACTGAGTCCAGGGAAGGTTGCCATAAATCAGAAGATGAAGCCCTTACCTTAAGGGTAGCTATTCTCAAATAGTCAGAGACAAATATGCAAATAAACAGAATATGTAATAGAAGACGGCATGGGAGCTTAAAAAGGAAAGAAATTAATTTAACTTTAGGAGGTTTTGGATAGATGTTCATATTTAAAGAAGATCTTAAGGAACAATTAGGCATTGAAAAAGGAAAAAAAAACATGGAAGAATGGCTTGCAAACTGTAACTTTAAAAAGAAAAACTATTTTTAATGATGGGTTTTAAATGCTTTAACCTCTCTTGTAACCCACCACTCACCAGAGGCAGTAGAAAAGAAAGGATATGGGGGAAGTGGACCTGTTTAAAAAGGTTCTTTGGAACAACTACCGTCTATGTTGTCTGGACATCAACAGTTCAGTTTATGAGTTAGCATGGTAGTTCAATCTACTGGCAAACACTTCACAGATATATCAGTAGTCCAGTTCGTTAGAGTCAGCATAGCAAACAGGATCAACGGTGATGACGCTACCTAACAGAGACAGCCAGGCCTCAGCCTAGACTGAAGTCAACAAGAGGGACTGACGGAAATGCCAAGAGAAATTTTTGACTATGCCTCTTTCAGTGAAGCAAAGATCAGGAAGACCAGCAACCATCATATAGCTAGCTCTTTAAGCAAGCCTAACATCATACAGAGTTCTTGTTTTATTTTAGGTCTGACAAGAAAGCCTAACCAATGGTGTCTTATTCATTAGCCCATATAACCCACGCCCATGTAGCTGACTTCCGTGACCACCTTTCTGTAGGTGATAACTAATCTTTGTTGTCATTTTGACACACTTGGGAAGAAGAACCCTCAACTGAAGAATTTCCCCCATCATATTCGCCTGTGGGTGTGTCTGGGGGCATTTTCTTGACGTATAACTAATGGAGGAGGGCCCAGCCCACTGCGGCCAATACCATCCCTAGTCAGGTCGGCCTGGGCAGTCTAAGATGGTGTGAGCCCGGGAGCAAGGCAGTAAGTAGTATTTCTCTGTAGTTTCTGCTTCAAGCTCTTGCCTTTAGTTCCTGCATTGACTTCCCTCCGTGATGAACTGTAACCTCAAATCTGTCTACTAGATCAGATTTCACACCATCTCAAGACCAAATGAACCCTGTCTTCCTTCATTCGCCTTTGGTCATGGTGTTTATCAGAGTAACAGAACCCTAGTGCCCAAGCTCTTGCCTGGCACCCTTTCCGGCTTCTCTGACCTGCATGTCTCCTTCTTAGGGGTCAGACCGTGTTCTCTGGCCTTCCATTCATTTGTCTCCTTGGCTCACTGGTTTCTGAATTTTGAAACTGGCTATGCCCGCTAGCAATGTGACGTATACAGCAGTGGGGCACTGCTCTCGGTCCCCCGACTGAGCCTTCCCTCTTCCTCGAGGCTCCGCAGTATTCAGCTGTGGGGTGCTGCTCTGGGCCCCCGACTGAGCCTTCCCTCTTCCTCGAGGCCCCGCAGCAAACGCTTTCCTCCTGGCTTCAGTTTATTACCCCATTGTTCTTCTGTTCATCATCTGACTTGCAGGAGACAAAAAGCATGACACCATGTTTTATATTTCTGCTTTAAAAAATGTTTGTTCTACACTCTGAAATCATAAAGGGGGGAAAGGGCTAGGAAGAAAAATAAATAAATAAAACTCAAACACAACCCATCTGTGAAATATTGTTAATGACAGCCTCCTCAGCTTACCGTTAAGAGGGCAGCTAGGCTGGATTTTCAGAGAAGATGAATAACGCAACTCTTCCTTAATTATTCCAGAAGTATTCCAATTATAGGAATTATTAGCCCCGAAAGATTATATATTCTGTTTACTTTCAGGGTGAAATATGCCTCTAATTTTCATATTACTTTAACTTTGAAGGCTGGGTTTCAGTATAAATGATTGTCTATAGCCTACATAAGCTAAATAGGTTTAAACCAACAAAGAAAACCTGTCAAGTTCTGATAAGCCAGATGCAAGTGATAATAGCTATGCCAGCATGCCGAGCTTCAATTAAAAGTTTTAATTGTGCTTGGGCCCAGTAAATTGACTTTGAGAGAAATCCCTTACACCTGGTAGTGATGGTATTCACATGAACACAAGTTCAGTGCAGTGTCTACCCGATCAGATGTCTCACAATTTGTCATTTCAGATACAAACTAGAAGAGAACACGTGTCCCGATAAACCTTATTCTTTAAAGCTGATTTGAGATGTTGGCCCATTGGTCTCTGTGTTTGCAAGTTTGACATCATTGCAGTTTTACAAGCACAGCGATGCTGCTTTCCACCAGTGGGAACCAGTTTTTGAGATACTAATTTTTTAGTGGGGAAAACTCCCAATTTGCTATGTTTTTCTCAATATTAGAGGAGAAGATAAGTTTGGAAGTACTAGGCAGTGCATGGCTAGCATTGGGTGCCCAGAACATGTTAGATGTTCTGTAGCTGCTGTGAGCTTTGAATCTCTCTAAATCCCTTGGGCTTCTGTGGGTTGAATCTTAAGAAACAGAAGTGGCCATGACCATACGTTTGGTCAAGGAAATAATTTTCTCCTTAGAGTGCTCCAAGTAGAACACCAGATGTGGTGAATGGTCCATCACATGCTTATCCATGCTCTAGAAGGTCTCTGGGGAAGAGCTGGCCAAGTGTACAGCCCCAGGGACTTGCATTTTCCAGTGCAGAGCCGACTCAGACTCACTAGATGGTGTCACTGTCAAGAGCTTAAGCAGCAAGAAATCAGACTTACCCCGTTTGGAATGCGTCTGCCTGCTGAGGTCCTTCCCTTTCCCGGTACCTTTAGCCTCCGTAGCACCTGACCCTATTGCTCAGTTTTCCTGTGTTTTTATTTTGAACCCCATCCCCACTTTGGACTAGACTGAAACCATACTCACTTATGTTTCCTATTAATTCATTATTTTCTCTTTGACTAGTATTTTTCCAGTTTTAAATCCTTGACCTGAGAACTCAGGTCTTCACTGTGGTCTTTTTCTTATAGACCCATTTTCAGGAACACAGCTGCTGCATTTTATGAGTTCTGATTTCTCTCAAGTTTCAAGTCTGCATCCTCAGCCATACTCAGGGCTCATGAGTAGCTTACTCGACAGTCGTAGGCCTGAAGGACACAGCCCTCTCTCATAACGAGCATCCTACATAGCAAGGACAGAACAGCAGGCTCCACTTATTGATCACGTGAATGAAAGACCAGAGTCATGTCTCTAGCCTGAGAGTCGGGACACCATGAGCTGCCCAGGATGTCAGCAAGAGCTAACTCTCTCCACCTGATTCTGGAGTGCTGACTCTTACAAGCTTTCCATCTACGTGAGGCTTTCTGAAAAAGAACAAGAGATGCCGTTGTCTCCTCTTGTAAGAACTGATGCGAATGGGCACATCAGTCACTGGAGCAGGTCAATATCCCTTGGGAAAGCTGTTTGTTCTAGAGCCTTAAAAGTAATATAAAGCATGTCTCAGATTAGCACAATGAACTCTTCAGCCATTGTCCATTCTTACCCCGTGAGAGTACGCCCTGCCCCTTCATCAAATGATCCTATCTCAACTCACCAGAGTGTGTTCTCTAACAGTGGCATTGCCCACTCTTACACATAGTGTGTTTATGCTAAATAATGGTCTCTACGGCCGCTTTCCAGTCTCCCCCCCCCCCCCCCAGAGAGTACTCTCTTCATTCACAGGCTCTGTGGGCCTAATGCGAATTGTTTCAATGGAGACCATGAGGACCAAGGAGTTGCAGAGAATCCAGACCAAGATCTCTCTTAGCAAGACCTTAAACTCAGCACACTGGGTAAAGAATTTAATTCCTCTCAGTATTTGAAGAACTTAACTGTTTTGAATATAAATCATCTTTGAACCTAAGTCCTCCACTTCATTCCCCAAATCCTATCGTACTGTGTAACTTTTCTTGTGACAGATTCCTCCCCCTACCGTCAGCAGCTCAGAGCCCCTCCTCTCACCCTCGAGATGTCTTCAGGAAGCGGAAAACTTGACCCTTTATTATCTAATAGCAACCAAACTTTTTGCCAGAAGTAAGGAATGGACAAAGAATGGACAAAGATTAATGAAGTCACATATTGCTGTGATAAGATAACCCAAAGCTCAAATGAGGGGAGGGGAACCCCTGCTAGTTCAGTTAAGTTTAAATCTAAAAGCTAGGTGTCTATTAAAAATAAGTTAAGCGGCCGGGCAGTGGTGGCGCTTTAATCCCAGCACTTGGGAGGCAGAGGCAGGCGGATTTCTGAGTTCGAGGGCAGCCTGGTCTACAGAGTGAATTCCAGGACAGCCAGGGCTACACAGAGAAACCCTGTCTCGAAAAACCAAAAAAAAAGAAAAGAAAAGAAAAGAAAAAATAAGTTAGGTGTATATTAACTCTCACTTGATAAGATTTATTTTTGGTCTTGGTTTTGGTCTTAGTTTTGGTTTTGGAAACAAGGTCTTATCTAGTCCAAGCTGTCCTCCAGCTCTATGTAGCCAGAGGGTGAACCTTGAACTTCTGACCCTTCTATCTTTACCTGCTGGGTGGTGCAATTCCAGTCCCATCACCACGCCCAGTTGATCTGGTGCTGGGAATTGAGCCAGGTCTCTGTAGAGCAGCATCCCTGCTTCTCATGGTGACTGTACTGAGGAACTGTTCTTGTTCTCCAGACATTTTACTGATGTAAAACATCACTTATAACAAAATATATGATGTCTGATTGTTTTTCATAAATTTTAAAGGATTATATCATCAAGATGCCAACTGAAAGATCATTATAACATAATGTTTTAACTATACCTTGCGGTTTTTAGTGAATTGCTTGGGAAAGAACAGACAGATGACTGTCAGTGATACAATAAAATTCCTTCTTGCCACAAATGGTTATTTAGAGAATCAAAGCTTCTGAAAACCTCTAAGAGTGAATATTGAAATATAAGCTATTCTCAGTATTTATTCTAGAAATTAGTAATGTTTATCCACAGACCCCTAAACAAGTGGAGAAAACAAGCAGTCTCGTGAGAGTAGGAGAAGCTGCTGACGCACTGACTGTTAGAAGAGCTAGCTCTCATAAGAGACCACTTACATTTGCTTACTAAGAATTTTGAACATATAATATGTCTGTGTTTTCCTGCTGGCGATATAGTAAAGTATGTGGACCAGAAAATGAATCTGCATAATGTTATTTGATACTTAGAACATATGGTTATAGGATACAAACAAAATTCTCAGCTTCTGTGCTTGTTTTTACTGTGGACAATAGGGCAGTTAGGAAAAAATAATATATACTAAGATAAATATTAATATATATCTTGAAAGATAAAATTTGTGGGAAACATGAATAGAAATACAAATTCAAGGGCACAAAGGGATAAGTGAGCCACCAGAGAAGAACTTTTTCATGTTTGTTCATTTGTTGGTTTTTTGAGACAGGGTTTCACTGCAGCCCTGGCTGGCCTAGGACCCACTCTGTAGACCAGGCTGGCATCAAGCTCACAGAGACCCACCTGCCTCTGGCTCCAGAGTGCTGAAATTAAAGGTGTGTGCCACATCACTGGGCATCTTCATATTTTTTTAAGAAGATGCTAACAAATATCAATTCTTCCTTACGACTTATATCAATTGGGATTCCTTCAGAGCAGGGCACATCTAAAGGAATATTCTGCAGGTTTTTTTCTGCATATGTGCTTACACTATATTTTTCATTTTCAATTACTTAAACTTAACACTGGATAACTTTGTACCAACTTAAAAATGCATACAAATATATATATTTATATTCCCAAATACATACTGTATTTCAGAAACTTCACTTAGATAATTTAGCACATATGACAGTGAGCAGAAGGGAACAAAGCTAGAAACAAGAGCAGCAGCTAGTAATGTGTGGAGATACACGGGACCAGACAGTGGCTGCCCAGACCAAAGTAGGCCTGTGAAGATGTGCAGAAAGAGATGAATCCAAGAGATAGTGTACAGGTAGAATTCATCCCATATTGTAAGAGGTTCAATGTGGTGGTGTGGAAGCTGGTGCCCAGGCTTCTACCTGGATACTAGAATGCCTAGCTCTTTTGATACAGCCTGAGACAACTAGACTGGAGGATGAGAACGGAGTCTAGGGATGTGTGTGCCCCTCATCCATGTGTGGAAATTGAGCCAGAAGAGGTTGGGATCGAAGTCTAACCTTGGCAACCTTATTAATATCACAAAGATCTGTGGAACTGGATGCAGAGTCTAAGTGAGATCACCCAAGAGGCGATGCAGAGCCTGGCATGGAACCAAACAAAGGTGATACTTCTGAAAGGAAGTCCTCACCACTGCTGAGAAGTGAAGGAGATGGCAAAGATCTGGGCCTGGGCGGCTACAATGCAGAAACGGAGGCAGAAGCCATGGTGAGGTAACGTTGAATACAATTTAATAACAACCATAAGGTTGAGTATGCACCAATATGTAAACTGTTGCTAAGTAATATATCTTCATCTCCTATGTAGCAAGGAAATATGAGTAATTTATTAATTGAATGCAGTGTCTTGATGCTTTGAATGACCAATTTTTTCCATGAAAGTATAACTTTGTAAGCAAACCATAGCATCAGTAATAGTGTCAGGCCTTGGCACCTCTCCTGCTGTCCTCTGAGAGGCCCAACGAGCAGCTGCCTGAGACAGACACAGATATCTACACCCAACCATTGGCTTGAAGTCGGGAACCCCTGTGGTTGAATTAGGGAAAGGCTGGAAGAAGCTGAGGAGGAGGGACCCAACAGGAAGACCAGCAGTCTCAGCTAGCCCCGACCCCTGAGATCTCTCGGACACTGAGCCACCAACTAGGCAGCATGCATGAGCTGGTCTGAGGGCCCCCGGCACAGGTACAGCAGAGGACTGTCTGGTCTGACCTCCGTAAAGGAGGCATGCTTATCCCTCAAGGGACTTGAGGCCCCAGGGAGTGGGGAGGCCTGGCTGTGGGGTGGGGGTGCTTGTGAACATCCTTTTGGAGATGGGGGGGAGGGATAGGATAAAAAAGAACGTATAACTTTATAGTAACCATGCTTGGTCAGTAGATGAAGACGCCTACTTAGTATAAAGCATTGCAGAGCAAGATAGTGAAGCATTCATGAAGCCAGATTTCAGAGCCTTGGGGGGAGTTAAGACATCCTTGAAATACACCACTGTAGGTCAAAGATGGATATGCCAGTAACGGACATTCATTCTCCTTTAAGAGACGCATATGGGTAAATATTTTTATTCTTGAGGCTTCTGCTTTTTCTGCTGCTTGATTCTTTCTTTTCCTTTTCCTTCCTTCCTTCCTTCCTTCCTTCCTTCCTTCCTTCCTTCCTTCCTTCCTTCCTTTCTTTTTTTTTTTTTTTGCAGAGTCTCAGCCCTCCTTACGGCCTGGGCCGCCATGTGCAGCCCTCCTTACGGCCTGTGACGCACGCACTATCTGTGGAAACGGGCCGAAGCTTCAGAGACCGGATCTGCTTTTCTCCAACGACATCATCACTTTTTCCACCAATCATTTATTTAAGAGAAAAACACACAGCTAATTCTTTTTTTAATTACAAAATCAGGAAGATAGTAGCCTATCTCCTATTTTGGATATTTGCAGGTCAGGTAATCTGCAGGGAACTTGCCATGATAGACAGTGCGTTGAATTTCCTATTCGGATCAGTTTGTCTTTAAAATGGGACTAACGAAGTCCAGAGGGAAAGCTAACTGGCTGTTCACTCCAATGTGATTCTCTTTTCTTGGCTTCTCCTTGCCTGTGGTCCTAACCTGCACCCTCATTCCCTTCTTAACCTCTTGAGTGTAAAATGCACAATTAGAGAGGGGTCTGCAATCACCTTTGTTCTCTTTGGAGGAGTTGTGTAATTAAAAAGTTGAGAATCTGCTCAGATGTTTGAGGAGCACGGATTATACTGAACAATCCACCCCTAAAAGTTAAATATAATGTTATAATCATAAATAGCTCTGCCTTGCAGTCGTCGCTGTAATTCTATCTAACATTCATATTGTCGTTTGATTAGTTAATCATCCATTTTCAAAGGTGTGAATGTGTCTTCACACTTCTGCTAAGACAGTGTTAACTATGAAACTATAGATAGCAATAGAGATTAATTACCCACTGCACAAGTTCCCACACCTTGTGCTTACCAGATAGAGGAAGAGACTGCACATCTTAATACAGGTGTGATTTCAAACCACGGGGGGAGAAATGCTTGGTCAAATGAGTTCAAGGAGTCCTTCAGATCGGCGGGCCTTTAAATGTTAACTGCTTTACACGTTTAATTCTATTTCATAAAACAATGGAGTAGATCCGTGCACGTCTGTGTGAGAGTGAATGGAAGGAGACAGTCTACCGACTTGTCAGTCTTTCATGGAATTAGAAAACAGAACAGAAACTTGATCGGATTTTAACAGTTTCTCTAGCTTCAGTAGAGCACAGCCAGAAATTGGGAGCTCACCCTCTGAAATATTAATTAAATAAGTAAGCATATGTCTAAAAGCAGGTAACTCAAAATAACAATCACAATAATTGGAGAGCTTGCAGTGATTATAGCTATAATAAGCTCTCTCCAATTGGCTTTTGATTTCCCCAATGATGAACTCTGTTAATTTGGTATCTGGCTCACTGAGTCTCAGGGGACCTGACTTTTCTGTCTCAATGAATTAGTGTTGAAATGTGGGGTAGCATGCCAGAAAAGAGGAACAGAGGGCAGAATGTGGTAATGCATGTCTGCCATCCCAGAACTAGGAAGGTAGCAAAGGGATCAGGAGTTCAAGGCCAGCCTCGGATACATAGCATGTTGGAGGCCAGCCTGGGATATGAGAGCTCCTGTCTCAAAGGGAGAAAGGGGGAATGGATGAAGAAGATGAGGACTTTAACCATCTTCATTCGGAGAAGCTCGTACACATATCCATTTCAAAAGTAAGAATTTCTAGGCCATCGTTAGCTTTGGTCCTACACTAACACGGTGGGATTGATCCCTGATATGCTATCAGTCTTATTTTAAGCCAAATACTAACTGAACTAAAATGTCCTCCTCTTACTCAAACCGTGTCTTCTTCATGTCAGTGTTTTCCCCCCACTGTAGCTACTCGGGCGCAAGCATTCCCCAGTGTGACTTCGCATGGACTCTGGCAAGTTTTGAGAACTCTGAACAGATCTTCCCCATCTTCAGTTGTAAACACATAGCCCCAAATTGCTGCTTTTCTCCTGGTTTGGGTGTGACACTAGGCGATCAGAGGCTAAGCAACTAGGTTTTGTAGAAGCAGGAAAATGAAATAAGGACCAAACGGTGGCCGGGTGCATGAGGTGCTATCTCAAACAACACCAAAGAATCCAGTGGTTGGAAGGAAGAACCTAACATTCGAACATTTCGAACCACTCTGTGGGGAGAAATATGGCATCATTGCAAATGGCCAGTCAGCACATTTAATTACTCTTCCCTAGTCTAAGTTTGTAACTCCATTTTTGTGCATAGGATGGCCATCATTTATTAGTCAAAATGTCCATGACCTTAGGACATGTTAGCTCTCAGGCATATCATGAGTTCATCAGACACCTGAGAATGCTTAGGCCAGCAGTGTCACTGGCACGTTTACAGCCTCAAACAACAAAACACAAACAAACAATAAATAAGGAAAGTTGGCTTAGCTTAAATACGACCGAGGCCAGAGCAGAGGCTGATGTCTATCAAAGAGATTCAATGGGCCTGCCTCTGGAGAGAGGAAAGTACCAACCTCTCAATCACCTACTCCAACCCTCTGCTTGTCCAGCAAGACGCCTACAAAGGAGCAAGCACTAAAGGGTGGAAGAGGCGTGGGGGTGGGGTCTGGGATGTCTTTCCTGAAACAGACCTTCAGATTCAGACGACCAACTCCAAAGTAGAGTAGCATCATTGAGCCTGAAAGACACACTTTGAAGTGTGCCCAATGAAATCAATGTCTTCAGGCCCTCTAATATGAGACAAAACGAAATATGTTTAAGTTACCCTAAATCATAGTTTGTTCCAAAAACTGATTCTCTGGAGTATTTCCATGGTTCTGGGGATGGAGCTCAAGACCTTAGGAAGGACAGGCAAGTGTTCTTCCAACGAAACCCACTTCTAGCCCTAAAGCATATCGTAGGCTGGCTGGCAACTCAAAAATCCTCTTCCCTCCTCATCTTCAGAGCATTTATTGCTGCCATGTGTCACTGTAGCTAGCTTTACTTTTGTAGTACTGTGAGCCAGAGAACACCTTGTGGATGACACAAATCTCCACTGCATCCCTGTGTTTGGACCATTCCCCAGAATAATACTGACACCTGCTAGAATCGTGCAAAGATTTAGGAATGAAAATCAGTGCTGTCCTAAAATGAACTCACGTGCATCAGTGTCCTTCCAAATCACCATTCATAGCTTCTAAATACAATTTACCCACACAGTCACCTATCAAGTCATTAATGACCTGCATGTGTGGCAATTCTCTCATAGAGTAGACCACCACATGAGGCCATGGAATGACCCATTTCTCAGAGCAGATCCTTTTGACAAATAACACTTGGCTGTGTGTGTCTGAGGGCCAACAACAAAATCAAATAAGCTCAGTTAGTAGATCTCAATTCTCTTTGTTTTGTTGTTATTGTGTGCTACAAATAAGCTCAGCACTCAGAAACAGAGGCAGGGGCATCTCTGTGGGTTTGAGGCCAGCCTGATCTCCAGAGCTAGTTCTAGGACAGCCAAGCCAAGGTTCACAAAGAAATCCTGTCTCAAAAAAAAAAAAAAAAAAGCTTCCTATAGGAATAATGACAAATGTTATCACATATTTATGTCATATATATTATATAGATATATTACATATATTATTTTTTTACTAAGTGCTGTACTTCATCATCTGAATTTAATCACCACATCAAAATAAAATAAAACCATCAATTTAATCAGATCTAAATATGTTCACCATTGACAAGATGAAGAAAGTGAATTTCAGAAATCTTGATTAGTTTACATAAGCAGAAATTACTCATATCGGCTAAAAAGTGGGGCTGAGAGATAGCTACTGGTAGAGTGCTTGTCTGTAACGCACAATGGTTTTGATCCCCATGACTACATAAAACAGGTCTGTGCCTGTAGTCGCAACACTTGGGAGGTAGGCATAGGAGGATCAGATGTTCAAGGTCACCCTCAGCTACATACATAGTGAGTTAGAGGTCAGCCTGGGATACATGAGACTCTGTCTCATCAAAAACTTAACTAAATGTGGAGCATTCTCATTTGTGCCTGGATGGGGAAAGATGGTGACACTGTGCCTCATGTAGCGTGCCACGTTGTACCACGAATGACATCAAAGCCTCCAAGGACTGTCCCCCAGTAAGCCATGTCTTCTTGTTCTTTCCTTGCAGTCCACTCATCACAAATAGAATGTAACAGAGTAACGTTCACTATGTCTTCAAGGCTAGGCCAGAAGCTTAGTAACTGCTGCTTTGTTTCGCTGGAACACTCTGGAGTCTTGGTATACGGACCCCGCCCAAGTTCCTGTGAGTACTGTTTGAAGGCATTGTTGGGATGTAATTTTTTTTCTTTTTTGAGACAAGGTCTTATGTAGCCCAGGCTAGTCTCAAACTCACATTGTAGCCAAGGACAGCTTTAAACTCCTGATCCTTACACCTCTATCTCCTGAGTGTTGGGGTTACCAATACATGCGACCATGTCCAGTTTATATGGTGCATGCTTTTCAAGTACTCGGCCAACAAAGCTTGCCTCTCTAGCCCCTTGATAGAGTTTTTGGAAAGAGGTCGCTCCTTAACGACAATAAAACATGCACACTTGATGTTGCCATTGGAAGCCCTAAGCAAATAAATGATAGCGCAACATTTGATCTCCCTGTTTATTAAATGCACGGGAGAGACAGAGACAGAAAAACATACAGATAATGACAGAGACAGACAGACACTAGAAACAGAAAGGTTTATCTTCAAACCTGTGAAGTCAAGAATATTTTCTATTTCCTCTAAATTTGGCTCGCAACTTAACAGTTCCCTTTTCTTTCAACTTTCTCTTGAAGTTAAGAAGTCATGGTTAGAAGAAGCCACCAGCTGGCACTGTCTACACTGCGTGTGGGTCTACAGCCAAATCTCTGAGTGCTTTAAGTCACCGTTGTTTCCATTCCCCAGGTTACCACAGACAGCGGCACTGCCAAACTACACCACAAACGACAAAGGTGCCTTTTTCATCCTCCTCCAACAGAACTCTGCTCACCATGGTACCAGCCCTTGTCACCATTGTACTGGTCCTTGTCACCACTGTCAATAGCCTCTTGGGTCTGCTGTGCTTTTGTTTAGAATTCCCTTAAGGCTCCCAATGCCAACATCAAGTGTGCATGGTTGTATTGGTTACCTGAAGCCGCTACAGTGTCCTCAGAGTGAGTGTAGTGTCAAAAATGGGCAAGCCTCCATGAGGGAGCTCCAGGTGTTGCTAGGAAAAGAGCTGCCTGGTTGACAGTTCCTTGCTGAAGGCTTCCAGTCCTTCAGGAAGGGCCTGTCAGACAGCAACTCTTGACAGTTGCAATCATTCAGACAGTGTTTAAAGGGATTCTTACAATGAGGCTGTCTTATGTTGATTTGTAGTAAACCTCCATGAACAAAGGCCACACACTTCCCTTTCTGAGTCCTTCAGTATCTGAGCCTGCTATGGGATAACAACTGAAAGGTTCCCAAAACCTTGCTGTTCAGCAGAAAGCTCTATTCAAGCATCTTAGAGATCCCAACAAAGGATTCACATGTACATGAGGGAGGGGTTTGCCCGAACACTCCAGCAGCTGCAGATAACCAGGACAACGGTGATCAAGACACGCTCCAGTCATGACGCTGTAGACGGCATGTCCTTTGGCCTTGGCTGAACAGTAAATGACCTGCAGCTGCTGCATGCAAGCCATGGGGTAGTACTTCCCCTGGTAGACCAGAAGTCTTGTGATTGGTGCATATCTCAGTCCCTTATCTGCTGCAGGGCTGGGCCACAATTGATGCCAACACCTTCTAGTTCCTCCTTTCTGGCTATGTCAGGAGGCTGCCAGTAAGCTACATGCATGACCCTCGGATGTGCTGCTCTCTGTGTTCTAACATTAGACCCATTGACAAGCTTCTCTGGACTGAGGTTCCTCACTCTAGAAAAAGATGAGCTGGCCCGTGAAGAAGATGGGACAGCAATGTCAGTAGAGTGGTCACAGTGGTAAAAGCCAGAGCCTCATTTGTGGTGATCCTCAAATAGGAACAGCGTCGATCACTCCATTTCTTTGTACAGTAGCTAAGAGGGGACTGCCTCTTTGCGACCGTGAGTCCCAGTACAAATAGTACAGCATAATGGGGTTTACATGCTTTGTCCTCGTGCATCAGGCATCTGCTCCTGATGTCTCACGTTTGACGCTCCTCCACTCTGGAATCTGTTGCTTTTCCTTGTCACCTTCATCTTCCTTCCACGTCAGCATTTTCCAAATCAAGCTTCAGATCGCAGCCTTAACAATTCATAAGCAATTAGAGCCACGTTTTACGTACAAGCACTTGCTGGTACTGTGCAAACTATATGGCATTGTCACTTCCATAACTAGAAGATGTCACCCTGCCTTATATATTACATTATATTCCATTTAAAAATAGGTGACTTAACCTTCTTTCTGCCTTTTTTCTTCTTTTGCCCAAGATAAGTTCACTGCACCTTGCATGTTCCAAATTTAAACCTGACACCTAGATAGAAAACTGACAAACAGGGTGACTAAGGGAGCAGCTCTTCCTATCACGTTTGAGACCATCAAAGCAGGCCCTTTCATAACAGTGGGTTTTGATTGGGGTAAGAAAGGGCGGGACAAGCAGTTAGAAAGTCCGCAATAATGAATGATGATGAAGTGCACCGTCTTCCTGTAAGACCTTCTCTCTGGACTTTAGTGAAGAATAAAGGCATTCTCCTGTTTTCTTCAGCCTTTAATGCAGGAGCCCAGCAAGTGTACATGTGCAGAGAGGATCGCGTGTCTGTTGACGGGCATGGCCTTGCAGTAAACCCCAGACACAGATGTTCCCATCCCACAAGCAAGAGTGAAACCTGGGAATGGCCAGAGACCTAGTCCAGACTCAGTTGGTAACACAAAGGCCATCTCTGTATCTCCTTCTTAATTAATATTCCTTCTTGTTGTAAGAATAATTCTTAGGCTTGTGTGAAGCTCACACTTAGAGGAGTCCTCCTGCCCTTGCTCCTTTGGCCTTAACTCCTTCCCACACGAAGTAACCTACTCCATTAGCAATCCGGGAGAAGGGATCCTTCCGTTGCCCCGTATTTCTCAATTAAGTCCAGTATGCATCAGGCAACAGATTGTCTGCACCAATGAAGTTATACTTTGCACATTGTTCTACACAAATAATAGAAATTAAAATGCTGCACATGGTGTCGAAGACCCTTTGCATCTGCTTGGAATTTCACTCCTCATCTTAAAAATATCTCTTGGAGGCATGCATGGGCAGTGAGATAGCCCAGTTGGGTGGTAATGTGTGAGCAGTGAGATAGCCTAGTGTGTGGTGGCACTTGCCTTGAAGCATGATGGTCCGAATTTGACTCCATGTGGTGTAAAGTGAGGACCAACCCTCCCAACCTGTCTCTGACCTCAGCACACGTGCCATGGTAGAGTAAATGAGAACCCACATACATACATGTGTACACAATCAATCAATGAATCAAAATGTTAAAAAGTTAAGTCTTTGGGTCACCATTGTTAACTACTTTATAAATAAATATAGTAATTCCTTATATTTCTTTGTCACTATGTACAAAATCATAACAAGTCATTGTATTGTTTTTACATAATTACTTTAAACCAGATCTCACTGAATATAATATTCTCCCATGTTTATTTAACCCAAAAACTTATCACATAGACCAGTGTATTTAGTTAACATTTATAAACTTATAGCCATTCTTTAAGTGAAGTTTTAGTAAATTTTATTTAGTTTTTTTCTTCATTAATATTTACATTGTCTGTTTTTCATAATTATAAGTAATGCTTGATACAAATCCTTCATAACATAGTTTTTTGTAATAATAATTATACAAAACATTAGTCATGCTAATATGTAAGTATGTGCCTACAAACATTTATGAACTAGTAAGCCAGGTTGTATAATCACTTATATTAGTTAGGGTTTTATTGCTGTGAACAGACACCTTGACCAAGGCAGCTCTTATGAGAGAAGACATTTAATTGGGGCTGGTTTACAGTTTCAGAGGTCCAGTCCCTTATCATCATAGCAGGAAGCATGGCAGCATCCGGGCAGACATGGTACTGGAGAAGGAGCTCAGAGTTCTACATCTTGATCTGAAGGCAGCCAAAAAGGACTCTTCCGCAGGCAGCCGGGAAGATACTATCATCTGCAATGGGCAGAGCCTGTGCATAAGAGGCCCGAAAGCCCACCTGCACAGTGACATACTTCCTTCAGCAAGGCCACACCTCCTAATAGTGCCACTCCCTATGGCCAAGCATTCAAGCTCATGAATCTATAGGAGCCACCCCTATTCAAACTGCCATACCACTCTCAAAGTCAAAGTAAATGGATGGAACTTTGTCATTATATTTGACAAAGCAAAATTCTTTCTTTTGCATAGCAACAATTTAAGTTAGTGAGAAGCGGACTTTCTGAGCTACAGTTGCATATAATTTGTGTTGTTTTGTTTTGTTTTTTGAGACAAAGTCGCACCAAGAGTCTTAACTGGCCTCAGACTCAAAAATCTGCTTGCCTCTACCTGTCTCCACGCCCAGACTATATACACTTTTTCCGGCTTATGTATACTTTTTTTATTTCAATAAACACCATTGAAAATGACCTTCAGCTTGTACAGCCTGCTGGGCTGCCTATGTCACAGTTCATACGGGTTTACCAAAATGTCTCTTGTAAGTACTATATCTTCTATGCGCAGCATACACAGTTGTGTAGACAACGCTTCAGTGTATTGATAGAAATACCCATGTTGTGCTATAAACTTCATAAAGTTATATAGACGGGCAAGCAAGATGTAGTATTGATCTTTCTTTGCCACAAATGATGGAGGCGTGCAACACATGTGAACGCGTGACAACGCATGTCTCAAAGCAGGGATTGCTTTGGGGTGCTCGGTACTTAGGGGTTCTTTTGCTGTGATGAAACACCAGGAGCAAAAGCAGCTTGAGGAGGAAAGGGTTTATTTCACTCACAGTTCCATATAAGAGAAGGAAGTCAGGACACAAACTCAAGCAGAGCAGGAACCTAGAGGCAGGAGCTGATGCAGAGGCCATGGAGGGGTGCTGCCTACTGGCTTGCCCCCATGGCTTGCTTAGCCTGCTTTCTTATAAAAATAGGACCACCTGACCAGGGGTGTCCCCACCCACAACGGGTGGGGCTCCTCCAGATGAATTGCCACTTTAGAAAATGCCCGAAGTCTTGCCTTCAGCCACATCGTCTGGAGACATTTTCTCAGTTGAGGCTCTGGTGACTCCAGCTTGAGTCAAGTTGACATAAAAACTACCCAATACAACAGGTAAGAGAAGGATTTACTCTCTGCTGTTGGTGGCAGCTTTGTATTTGGGAGAAGGCAAGATTACACTGGATCTTTATACATGCTGGCAACATTTAAAGTGTGTCTCGATTTTATAAAGAATTAAAAATGGCCACAAGTTATTTAACGCCACTCCCATTGAATCTGGGCTAGCCTGTCACTGCTTGGGCAATGGTAGGTAGAAATAGCATGTTAGTCTTAGGTCTAGCCTTTTAGAGGGCTGGCAGCTTTAACCTTGTTCTCCAGAAACACTTAAGTTTCCAAGTGGCAGACTGATACTCTTGCTGGAAAATGACAGAGAAGACACAGTGAGCACACTCCTCTGGCTGTCACAGCCAAGGCTCCAGGCATGTACAGAGTGCATGCGCCTTGAGTATCCCTGATCAACTTCAAGACTAAGTGAACACCACCTAGCAACCCTGCCTGAAGCCTGACCCAGAAAATAGTGAAACGCACTGAACTTGTCTATGCTTTAAATCAGCAAATCCTGGGATAATTTGCCATGCAGTGATAGGTAATCGGAACAAAAGCTAAGGTATGAATATGGTGTAGAAAGAGAAAAATTTGCAGTTGTAGTGCATGACTTGAGATGAGAGCGTTTACCTTGTTATTCCGTGCAATGTGAATCCTCCAGTTACTTTACAGCACCGCACTCTTTCACATGTACCTTTGCTGTATCAGCATACTATTTTCAGAGTGAAAAATAAATCCTCATGTAAATCATCCCAAAATAAACTATGCCCAAGATAACTCAGCTGCTCTCTTTCCCTCCCTCCCAGCATCTCCCCCACAATAAGCTCAGTGTTCTAGGAAGCAGACAGGGAAGATCACTGAGGGTTGCTCTCTACCAGCCTAACTCTAGGTTTAGAGACTCTTTCCCAAAGGAATAAAGTAGAGGATGATAGAGTCAAAATCCCAAGGTCCTCCTCTCTCAGGCACACAGGGACTCACACATGCACATGCACATGTTTCAGAGCTAAACTTTCTTTTCAAGATAATTATCATGTTTTTGAACTGAAACAAGAAAAAGACATGACCAAGAAAATGGGACAAAGGAAGCAAGGAAGAAAATTCCTTAGTTTTGTGACCATAAACTTCTAGTGGCTTTGTATAATATAGCAGTGGTATTTTACAGACTATTAATATGCCTCTATATGTAGCATTAGCTTTCCCTCCCTGTCTTCCTCCCTCTTTCCCTTCCTTTCCTCCTTCCTTCTTTTCTGTCAGAACTTTTAAAAGATTTAATATTGATTGCCTTGTGTTTTAAGAAATTATATTTTTACTTGATACATATTAACAATACATTTGTATGGAGTGTGTCATTTCAATTCAGAAAGACACCTGGGAATGATGGTATATCTATTGCCTCAAACATTTATTACTTGTGTTCAACACATTCAAACTCCTCTCTACGAGCATTTATGAAATACTCAGCTAATCATTACCCTGCTGAACTAAGCAGTTAGAAGTTATTCCCCCCCCACCCAACTACACTTTAACCAGCCTCCCTTCATGACCGCCATCCCTTCTCAGGCTCTGGGCACCAGTGTTCTACCCTCTAGTTCTAAGAAGTCAGCTTTCTTAGTTTCCACTCACGAATGAGAATGTGTCATGTTTGCTTTACTGTCTAGCTCAGCCCACTTCACATTAATGCTCTCCACTTCTATTCTTGGAACATTTCTTTTCATTTGTAGGTCTAATCAGTTAAAATCATAACTATATTATTAATATGCCTCTTTGGCTCTGTCAAACTATTCTTTGCTTCCTATTTTTGGTTAAGAGTTTCATTTTTATTTATTAGTTAAACAGCAGTTTGTGGAATGCTCACATACTTTTACTATAAGAGAAGCTAAGATGTTAATAGGTTATAACCCTCATAGAAGTGATAGTCTGATCGTTTACACAAATGTTAATCAAATAATCCAGCAGAGCTAGGAGTCATGAGGGTAACTGAGGAGGCAATGTGAAAACGAAAGGGGCATTTGCTGAATCTGTTGTCAAAGGCTAAGAGACATGTCCCTGATGAGGGGGTATTTTAATCAAAATCTAAAGGATGACGATTAGATTTTCATTGTCACTATAATAAATTTTTATGAATTTGGTGAAACAAATGGACATATACTCATTTCTGACTAATCTGGGACTCAGGTCTAAGATGAGTGAAGAGGGACGTGTTTGCTCTGGAGGCCCTAAAGGAGACTCTATCTCCTTGTTCTCCCCACGTCCTACAAATCACTGCCATTCTGTGGCTCACTGCCCTTGTCTAATGATGACTGCGCTCTGTGTTCTGCTTCTGTGGTCATAGCTTCATCCCTCTCTCTGACCTTCTTGCCTCTCCCATATAAGGGCCCTGGTGATTACAGCAACCTACCTGCATAACTCAACAAAACCTCCCATCTTGGAGTTTGTTTGTTTGTTTGTTTGTTTTTAATGACATTAAAAAGTTCTTTGTGAGGTATGGTGGTGCACAACTTTAATCCCAGCACCCAGGAGGCAAAGATGGGCAGATCTCTGTGAATTTATGATCACTATGGTCTACATAGCAAGTGAATTATCCATCCAAGCCTACGCAATGAGACCCTAGCTCCAAATATTTACAGGCTTTAGAGACTGAATGAGAACATCTTTGGAGACGTTGTTGTATGTTCCTGGTTTCAACCGAGAAGAAATGTCCCTGGCAAAAACTGAGATAAAGGAGCTCTGCCTTGGAGCTGTAACCTCAGCAGGCTAGAGAGAAAAGCAATCCTGAGTCTTAGAGAAAAAAAATACAGGCTCTTCCTCTGAGTTATACTTGTCATTATTTTATGAACCTCTGTACAAATCTCTGCTTAGCAGGAAAAAGGCACTCAAATTAAATTTTAAGGTTGTGTCTAGCCCTGAAGTGCTGTGGTTTTCAAAATGTCCCAATTAAAACTCTGTAATTACTTAAATCCTATATGAGATAAATAATTATAATCTTACCCACTACAGAGTGCACAGGAAGAATTAAAAACCTGATTAATGTGTCTGGTGCATATGAAGTACCCACATAAACATAGGTTATTACCTAACACTACAAACCAAAATCTTGCGGTGAGGAGGCATTACACTCAAGAGGTAGGCTTTTAAGTGAAAAGTGAGCGAGATGGAATTGAGTCGGGTGTGTGACAATACAGACTGAAAAGGAAACGGGGAGCTAGGGAGTCCAAAGGGGGAAGGAAAGGTATCCAATGGTGTCCCCGATGCATCTGATTCAAGTAGAAAGAGGCAGAGTGCATATTAAGCAAATGGACCAGAATTCAAAAATTTCTGGGACTTCTGATGTGTGTTAGGTTATCCTTGATGGAGCTGAGGAATGAAGGACTCTGGATCTACATTGTATTGTCAAAGGACAGGGAACCACTTACTCAGGCTAAACACTCAGTGTTGTCACACTGAGGTGACAAAGAGTGACACAAAAGATCAATATTCCAACATGTTCAGGTCTGGTTGAAATTCGTTAAGGCATAGAGGCTTTGTTGAAGTTGAACATTAATGGTAATTTTTCTTTATGTCTTACAATAAAAGCAGTATACAAACTAGTAGGTCGCATTCAGTTCAAACTCCTTTGAATTTGCATTGTCTTGCACTGGGTTTTCTCAGAACACACTGAGATGACAAGATCTGCCATGCACATAACTTGCTTGGGAAGTGATCTAGGAAACCCTAGCACACTGAATGGAAACAGAGAAGTGATAAAGAGAAGAGAGCGCTGGAGAGAGAGCTGCCTTGGCCTTTAAGAGCACTGGCTACTCTGCGGAGAATCTAGCTTGGTGTTGAGCACTCACTGATGTCTTTAACTCCAGTTCCAAAGGATCCATCGCCCTCATCTGAACTCCACTGGCTCATGTGTGCACATAAACTCATGCACACATGCACATGCTTGCAACACATGCACACACACATATGGGGTGGAGGGAGAGGTTGAGATTTAAAAGATAAAAACAAATAATCTTTTAAAAAAAGAAATAGGGAAAGAACAATAGCCAGCACTGGATGAACAAGGAATACATGCTGCTATGGGAAACTAAGCCCAGTTCCACAGACTAGCCCTGGGAAATAGAGGGATTCTATAGAGTACCAGCATTCCGGTAGCCATGTCTTTGGCTGAAGTATGCTTAGGGGGAAGGAGGCTAACATCTGTGACCCAAACTTGCAGAAAGCCGTCATGCTGTGCCTAAAGCAGCAGCCATGTGTGGGTAGACATCGGAGAAACCCAGAGGTTTTGGGACTCTACTATATCTTACACCTGACACCTTTGAATGTCCACTGTTTACATTGAAACACACAGGTAATGGCTTCAAAGTCATGGTTCACTGATGTCTCTTCTACATCACCACAGTTTTCCTATAAACTGGTTGTCTGTGCATCTGTTTAAAATGTTTTCCATTGTGATACTATGCCTAGCTAATGTCTGACTTCCCTTTCTCTTCAGAGAAAAATCACTGCAATTACATTGCCTAGATTCCTCTTTATGGGGAGTCCATTGAAGATTGGGGAGTGGGGTGGAGGAATGAGAGTGTGGATCAGTGGTTAGAGAACTTGTCCAGCATCCACTGTGGGCTGTGACCCCATGTGGCATGTGAGGGGTCATAAAAATATCATTAATGGTAAAAAGGTTTCTGAATGTGTTTCCTGGTTAGTTTTTACTGTCCATCTGATGCAATTAAGTGTCACGTAGGAAGAGGGGATCTCAGCTGAAGAATTGTCACAATCAGATTGGACTGTAGCCAATGTGTGTGTGTGAGATTGTCTTAGCTGGTGAATGACGCACAGTCCAGTCCACCATAGGTAGCGTCATACCTAGGAGCGTGGTTCCAGGTCATATAAGAGAGCTCTCTGAGCATGCCAGTCAGTGAGCAAGTAAACAATGTTCCTCTCTATGACATCTGATTCAAGTTCCTGGCTGAGGTCCAGCCTGACTTCCCTCAGTCGTGGACAACAACTGAGAAGATAAGCTGAAATAAATCCCTTCCTCCTCTATGGCGCTGATCTTTCCCTCCTCTAAGTTGCTCCCGTCAGTATTTTGTCACATCAACAGAAAGCAAACTAGAAAGGCTGGGATGGACCCAACCATGTTGGTTTGTTGGAGGATTGTGGAACGTCGGACTTGGAGCCGGAGAGCCAGTCACTGATGGCCCCAAGTTTATTGGTCTGTAGGAAGTTGGAAAATAAGAATGTTGAGAGAAATGCAGACAATGGATGCCTGGCCTGTGACGTTTCAAAGAGAAGCAAAGACCTGTTTAGGTGATGTTTCAGATTAAGAATCTGTGTGTACTGCTTAGCTGGAGATGAAGAATCAGCTGTGAATAATAAAACCAGCACCACTGAAGTGAACCCTTCTGTGTTTTACTGGGACACTGGATGCTGGTCAGCTGGCACCAAAGAATCGGCTGGGATGAGTAAGAAACCATCATCATTGAAGTGAAATATTCTAGGAGAGTGTTCTTCACCTTCCTAATGCTGTGATCCTTTAACACCATGTCTCATATTGTGGTGAACACCCTACTATAAGTAAAATGATTTTCATTGCTACTTCATAACTGTAATTTTGCTACTTTTATGAATCGTAATATAATATTTTTGGAGACAGAATTCGCCAAAAGGATCACAGCCCACAGATTAATAACTGCTGTTCTAGGAAGTATTTCCTCAGGACCAGCACACAAAAACTATAGCCCATGGGGGGGTGGGGAGTAAGCATATATCTCAAGCTGGTAGCCAAGACATGGTAATACTTAAGAGTCTCCCACATGGTCCTGGTTTTGAAGGCATGAAAGACGCAAAATTGATGGAACCATGGAGTGTGGCTAAGGTGTGGCCACTGGTGTACTTGCAGCCTCAGTAGCACTGGAGATTCCAAGATGGTGGAGACGCCAAGACCACAAGACATCTTCCAAGAACCCCGACAGATGCGGAGTGGAGCTGTCCTGAGCCTATAAGACAAACAATGTGTGCTATTGAAAAAGTAGAATTGCCTCAGCCCTTTGGAGCCCTGAAGATCGTGAATGAGTCCAAGATGCCAAACACTGGGCTACAGGATTTGTTTTAAACTGCTGGGCGTTCAGGTTTGCTTTGCTTGATTGTTCCTCTATCCGGAAACTTCCTTTTTGGAATAAGTTTTACTTACAGGGTGTGTGTGTGTGTGTGTGTGTGTGTGTGTGTGTGTATGTGTGTGTTGCCTGTGTGTATGTCTGTGCACTGTGTGCATGCATAATGCTAGGCGAGGTGGGAAGAGGGTGTTGGATTCTTTGGAAATGGAGCTACAGATGGTTTGCTTTGGATGCCAGAGCTTGTTAGTATCTCTCACCGAAGCACCCTTTGTCTTTTGAGGGTTTTCCCATCTTGCTGACTCACTGTTAAGATCTTGGTGTATAAAATTCACAGTAAATGCAATGTACTTATCCCATGGCCATTGCTGTACATCCCACAAACAGACGTGCAGTACACTAAACCTAGCTTCTCCTTCAGTTTATACCATTTAGCAATGAATAAATGCTTCACAAAGGCTTGCGGAATGAATAGATGAAATGAAGAAACCATCTTTATACTCCCATAAAGCAAACATAGATGTACACACTACGCTTTTAAGAATAACCGTGCACTTAGCAGCAGCATATCAGACACATTGCCTTGAAAAGAGAGCACACTGTGTACATGTGGATATCTTTAACATTTGAAAATGAAGCAGAACCTATGTGGAGCAGGAGATCAGTAGCTAACACAGCCATCTGCAATTCAGTGCAAAGAGAGGTGTTACCAGATTTAATGTACACATGGTGAACAGCTGAGCTGTGTAAGCAAAGCTCAGAGGCTCACAAGGAACAAAGCATACTTTTATATTTAAACCACATAAGCAACACTGCACTTCACACTGAAGATATGTTCATTCCAACTAACGTAGTCCATTGCAAAATGCTCAGGAATGACGCCTGCCACCGTCAGGATTCAACTTTTATGGCATTAATGTGATCCCTAGAAGAGAATTATATATAATTTTACATTTAGCCATACTCCACTCTGATATACTAACATCATATACTAATGTCCCCCATAGAGAGAGGGACTTGTCAAAGTGAGACCTGGGCCAGAAAGGTGGCTCAGTTGGTAAGGGACTTGTCATGCAGGCATGGGGTTCTGGGTTCAATCCTAAGACTGCCCATGCAAAAGGAAAGAAATGAAAACAAAATATGACTATAATCCAGCCCTGCAAAGCTAGGCAGATCTCTGGGGCTTGCTGGTCACTTTACCTAAATTGGCAAGCTCCGGGTCAATGAGAGACTCTTATCTCAAATGACAAGGTAGACCGCTCCTGCAGAAGGCTCCTGAGGTTGACCTCTGGCCTACACACGTGCACAGGAACACACTCATGAGTGCACACATACACACACAGATACACACAGATACACAGGAACTCATGCACAGAGGCGTCCTTGCCTGCATCTTCTGTGTGTGATTGAGTTTCCCTAGATTGTATTATTGCAGAGGTGTCTTTGGATAGATGTCATCCTTTCTGTTCTGGTGGCAAATATCACTGGGTTTTTGTCCCTTCTGAAAAGGGACTTATTGATACAGATTTCCAGATGGTTTTTCAGTTGATTTTATTTGATATCACCAGCTTGGGCCATTTACCTAAGGGAGGGAGGGATAACTTCTAAGCACTGGTATACAGCTTATGAGGTATATGTGACTTAAAAAGAAATATTCTTTCTCTTTCACAGCTCATTTGCGAAGAGCAGACATGAGAGATGGGACCCTCCCAGAGATGGGGGTAAAACAGATGCTTTGAAATCCACAGTTCTCTGGGGGATGAAAATGGATGTTAGTAAACAAATCAGAATAATCAGTCTTGGGGAAGACGGTGTTCTACTGTGAATCAATGAGGAGTAGTTTACCTGGGAGAGGGAGTCAAGAAATGCTGTGGCAATGGGCAAGTGGGAAGAGGTAAGCCACTCACAAAGGGCACCCTATAAATCTGCTTGCTGGAGCTGGGATGCACTTAGTAGGGTGCTTGCCTGCCATGCCTCTCATAAACTGGGTGTGGTGGCACGTGCCTGTAATCCCAGCACTCAGGAAGTGGGGGAAGGAGGCTCAAGGTCATCTTTGTCCATAGGAAGAGCTGGAATTCCTGTGACCTTGTCTTAAAATCAAGGAGTCAATCAATTTGCAGGCCGAGTGACTGAATCCTCAAATAGTTAGTTGAAGGATGTGAGTTCACCGGATACATGGCCTGGAGTTGAGGGTCAGTGTAGACACTTTCTAACCCAGTTGTGAAGAAACCACAGCGGCTACCTGCCAACTCTCATCAACCATTGGCTGAAGGCCGTTCCCACCGGCCTTCACCCCCACCACTTCCAGCCTTCAGAAAGCCCTCGAGCAGAGTCACAGGCCCAGAGCCCAGAGGGATAAGCACAGGATGCAGAAGCCGACAGCATCTGCTACTGCCATAATTCCATCTTCAAAGTTTTAGAACATCAGTGCCGGCCCCCAGACAAATCTAAAATGAATGTGGCCTTCAAACTACTCGTCTCATAAACACTAACACTTGTTCCAACCCAGGAGCAGCGGTCTGGGGAATGAAATCCTTGTTTGTGGCTGCCCTCGGGACAAAAAAATGTCAACTCTAGAAACAAGCAGAGGCAGAGTGTGGTCCTCCGGGCAGATCCACGCCACAGTCTTCTGCACTTAAATTCTTCTTCTAATGCTGTATCTTGCTTTGGTTGTTTTACAATGTTGGATAGGTTTTTCTGTGGGGATGGGGGGATCACTTTGTAGTCTTAGTTAGCCTAGAACTCACTAAGTAGACTAAGTGGCCTCAGACTCACAGAAGTCCTTCTTCCCAAGTGTAGGGAGTAAAGGTGTCCACCACCAGAAGGCTAGCTATTTTAAGTGGGAACAAGGTTTAAAATAGGAATGTCAAGTAGGAAGAACCTTTCCAAACTCCTTTTTGTTTTTTTTCTTTAACTAGAAAGATTGAAAGTGTATTGTATGGGGTGAGGTATACTCAACACAAAATGAAGACCACTCATGTCAGTCCTGTGAGGACTGAGTTTTGGTCCCCCCAGATTCACATGTAAAAGTGACCTCATCTGGAAATAGGGTCATTACAGATGTAATTTGCAATTGGTCGGGGTTAGAAAGATGAGATCTTGTGGAATAGAGTGGGCTTTGTCACCTAACATATCTAGTGTCTTCTTATGAAAAGGATTGTCACATGGAGAAAGTCCTGCACACAGAACATGTGAACACAGAAGCAAAGACTAGAAAGTTGTATCAATAAACTATAAAACACCCAAGACTTTCTGACCATCCAGGAGCTGGGAGAAGCACGGAGCCCAGAATGAGCTAATACAATGACTCAAGGGTTCAGACCCTTTAGACGCTGATAACTGTCCGTGGTCCCGGTCCCTCGTCCCTCATGGATCACAGAGATTTGGGTCACTCTCTGGAGTTGCTGGAGTGAATGACTTATGCAAACGTCTGTTTCACAAATGGATAGTTAGGCCTGGCCAGGTTTTTCAGGACAGAAAATTAGTTGAAAAACAAAACAAAACCATAACCCACTACAGCGAAGGCTGGAAATGGTTAGTGACTCCGTTTACTCCTTATGAATTTACAAGACAGGTTTTCTTCTTTTGCCTGTTAGCCACTTGTAACTTCCCATTTGCTGATGAGACTGGAGGCCAGCGGGTGTGCGCAGCAGAGGGAGGAAGCTGTTGAGAATGCAGCTCAGATGGGATTTCCATTCCAACTCCAGCTCCCCAACTTCATTTTAAAAGAAGCCTTTCAACCATTTTGCAAGAATCTCTTTCTAATGGATGCTTGAAAACTCTAGTGTGTGTCAGTATGGGCTTCATTCTAGAGGCAGAATATGTTGTTTTTAACAGTTTCGAAGTGAACTACCGAGCGTCAGTAGGATTTTATAATCACTTGTCAGGTAGGACTGCATTTCCAGATAGCATCATTGAAGACTACTATTTAAAACTTGGCATGGGGGCTGAGGATATGGCTCAGCTGACAGAGTCCTTGCCTAGCATGCATGAAGCTCTGGGTTTGTTCCCCAGCACCGCTTAAATTGGGAGTGGTGACACACCTGGAGTTCCAGTACTCTCACCCCTTGGGAGGCAGAAGCAGGAGAATCCAGAAGTACAAGGCCATCTTCAAGTAACTGCGTGGCAAGTTTAAGGTCATCCTGGGCAACTTGGATTTTGATGTCTGAGAAAGTCCATTGTGGGTGTCAAATATCGCAGGGATGTGGTGGGAGGAGGGTGGACGGGGAGGCTCTTGCAGGTTCCAAGATGATGCAATACGGAGGGAAGGGCAAGGCCTTTGAATCCAGGACCTTAGACAGCTGCAGCAGGCCTTAGACAGCTGTGGAGCCAAGGCCTTAGACAGCTGTGGAGCCAGGGCTTTAGACAGCTGTAGCAGGCCTTAAACAGCTGTGGAACCAGGACCTTGGACAGCTGCGGCAGGCCTTAGCTGTGGAACCAGGGCTTTAGACAGCTGTGGAGCCAGGGCCTTAGACAGTTGTGGAGCCAGGGCCTTATACATCTGTGGAGCCAGGGCTTTAGACAGCTGCGGCAGGCCTTAAACAGCTGTGGGACCAGGACCTTAGACAGCTGCGGCAGGCCTTAGACAGCTGTGGAGCAAAGGCCTTAGACAGCTGCAGCAGGCCTTAGGGAGCTTCAGAGGCAGGACCTTAGACAGCTGCAGCAGGCCTCAGACAGCTGTGGGACCAGGACCTTGGACAGCTGCGACAGGCCTTAGACAGCTGTGGAGCCAGGGCTTTAGACAGCTTTGGAGCCAGGGCCTTAGACAGCTGCAGCAGGCCTTAGGGAGATTCAGAGGCAGGACCTCAGACAGCTGCGGGACCAGGACCTTGGACAGCTGTGGCAGGCCCTACTGCCACCACCTTACAGAGCACCTTCAGATTGTAGCTGAAACATCTTAAAACTTGAGCAAGATTCTAAAATGGTCACTATTAACAATGAATGAATGAAGCAGGGCTGAAGAGCATTCACCAGTTCAAACGAGGATCATCTTGATCCAGGCTGGGCATTTGGTCAGCTTTTCTTTAAGGTCCAGCTTGTCCCCTGGTCACTCCTCTGAGGTCAGCCCCCTGCACTCCCTCAGGTCGCTCCCCTTGACCATCAACCTGGCGACCTGGCTGGTCCTTCCACTCAGTCTTCTCCTCACCTCTCTTTCTCATCTTTCAGACTTTTTAATTCAAACTTTTCTTCTGTAATGGTGGTATTTTTTTTCCTTCTCCTCCTTCTCTTTCTCCTTCTCTTCTTTTTTGAGACAAAATTTCATGTAGTTCAGGCTGGCCTCAAACTCGCTATGAAGATGACCTCATAGTCCCAGACCCTCTTGTCTCCTGCCTTCCTGTCCCTGGGATTACAGCTATGAGGCACCATTTCTACCTGGTCGCCTCTGTGTCCACAGTAGTATGTGACATGCTGTCATCATTACCTGCTTGATGTGTTGTGTTTTGTTGTTTTTTTCTGCTAAACTGTCAGCTTCTTTGGAGCTAGGAAAATGTTCAGTGGGTAAAGAGCTTTTTATACAATTCTGAGGACTTGAGTTCAAATCTTGTGCACCCATGTAAAAGCCAGGCATGGTGACATGTGTCTATGACCTCAGCACTGGGGGGGGGCAGAGACATAGGAACCCCCAGGGTTTGCTGGCCAGCAGGCCTAGCTAAATCAGTGATCTCCAGGTTCACTGAGAGACCCTGTCTAACAAATATGGGGAAGAAAGAGAGAGAGGAAAAGAAGCCGATATCAACTCTAGCCTCCACCCGTGCAGGCTTTTTTCTCACACATGCACACACACACAAGCACACATGCACACACACATAAAAATAAAAAACGAAATGAAATACCAGCTCCCTCAGAAAGGGGCCGTGCCTTTTGAGTGAAGCTCTGTATTCTGATACTTGGGATGTTGTCTCCCACACAGGGCTGGCTTGGAGACTGGGAAAGAACACAGTGGCCAGCCTTCTCCTTGCTTCTGCTCCACTCTGGCACTCTCTTGGGTTTTTGGCATCTCTGCCTTCATCCTAAAAATGTAACAGTTCCACACACCAGGCATCAGCACAGGATTTATCACCACCCCCAGATCCATTCTCAATCTCTGGATGTCAGGATAGCCTGCCATGCACATAGCTGTGCCAAGACGAAAGCCTTCAGCATCTTGCTAGCTCTCGACATCTAACGAGTCACCACATGTGGCACTTGTTTTAAAGGGTCTTCATTTTTTTTCTGCTGTGCCCTGTGCCAGATATCTGCTCTCTTGTCCCCATAACAGAAAGTCTCCTTATTGCCATTATTACGGTCAAAATTGGTAAATGCACCTGCTGTCAGATTTTAGTGGATCTCATGGTGTGCGGTCAGCTGTTGTTTGAATTCACTGATATCAGCAGTAGACGATCGGGAGACTCTCCTTGGCAAACAGTCTTAGGGTACACAGAGGCTAGTACGTGGTTCTAGAAGCAACCTAGGTATGAACTGAAACTGTGGTGCTGTGTGAAAACAAGATAGTTAAACCAAAATCAGGAGCATGACATGTGTAGTAACCTCAAAGGCTAGTGAGAAATGAGTATAAACCTGTCACTCTCTTGAGTTGGACCAATAATTGTGTTCCTAATTCTATGGGAGGGGGGTTGTCACACATCATCTAGGATGCCCTTGGACTATATCATAGCACCTAAGGTTGACCTTAAACTCATTAAGTGCTAAAGTTACAGGTGTGTACCACCATGCTGAGCAACTTTCTAATTCCCTTCCTCCTCTCTTGTTTGTTTGGTTTGGTCATTTGTTTTTTGAGGCAGGGCTTCATATACACTAGGCTGGCCTCAAGTTTCATATATCAAGGAGGATGACCTTGAAGTATCACCTCCCCCTCTTGGAACTGGGATCATAGACATGTGACACCGTATCTGGTTAGTGCAGTGCTGGAGATTGACCCAGGGCCTCACGAATGCTAAGACAAGCACTCTATCATGTGAGCTACAACCCCGCTTCCTTAGTTCTTTTTAAGAATGTGCTTGTACATAAACCATCCCCCACCAGTCTTAGAGAGAAACCACACAGTAAGCGCCCTGTGTCAGAATTTCTGAAGGTCAATCTTCAGCTTCAACATTAGTGGTTTGTGGGGGCTGGAGGAAGCCCTGAGTGTGAGAAGTTCTGAGAGAATGAGTGTTGTTGACGTGGGCGAAGCCATGTCCAGGACCCTAGTAGCCTCAGATGCATGGGGAAATGACAAACTCCCTGAAGACTGCTTCTGTAGAGATTTTAGCATGCCTCCTCAATCCACTGTGTACTACAAAGCCCGCCTGCTTGTCTTTCTGTATGGACTAACCCTACTCCCGGTTCAGCAATAACACAATAACAGAGTTGACCTCTGCTCAACTGTGTCCAGTAAACACGCTGAGCTCCTCAGTTGCTGCAGTTTCTTCAGCAGAGAACCCTGACCACCTGGTCCACCTTCTGTCTGTGTCTTTTCTTCATTCCCCCAGCGGAGCTGGACAGGCAGCGGTTACATAATCCAGGATGAGTGGTTTCCTTGACAGCAAGCTGAAGACAATAGGGATGTTGTCAAGAGACAGGGCTAGCCCAGGGCTTAGCATGTACAACTGCTCTTTCATGACATGCCTAGCCCAGGGCTTAGCATGTACAAGTGCTCTTTCATGACATGCCTAGCCCAGGGCTTAGCATGTACAAGCATGCTTTCTGTCATCATCGTCACCACTGGTCCTTGAATAGGAGACTTATTACCCAGGGTAGTGGATGACACGGGACGAGAAATGCCCTCTTGGAATATATTTTTACACGAGTAATAAAACAATCAAGCTTTTATTATACCCAAATGACACTTGGACTAGGGCCAGTCCTCCTCAGAAAAGGAAGAAATTATGAAAAACAAATCAACCTTCAGACTTCAAAACTGTTCAAAAGATCACTGCAGGAAGTCATCCTTCCACGAGTCTTGACGTCATGACGTCATGACGCCGTGACGTCATGCGGAAGCGTTACCCTTCCCCACTGCGCTATACTGGCAGGCCATTGTCACACGGTCCCTTTCTTATAACCCTTCACTATGAGCCAAAGGAGATATATTTCTTAAATGTTGTATTACGTTTTATCTATTTATTTTGTGTGCATGTGCATGTACCGTGTACAGGTCAGAGAACAACTTGCCAGAATCTGTTCTCTCCTACCAGGTGGCTCCAGCAATTGAATTC
Organism: Uromys caudimaculatus; assembly: GCA_028551405.1. NCBI lineage: Eukaryota > Metazoa > Chordata > Mammalia > Rodentia > Muridae > Uromys > Uromys caudimaculatus. The sequence continues at coordinate 5,788,576 of CM052706.1, read as the reverse complement.
AGGCTATAAAGCTTGGAGACAAGGACCTTCACCAACTAAGCCATCTTGCTGACCTGAAGAGAAATTTTTTTCTTTTTAAAACACCACAGGAAAAACAAACACTAATCACAACAAGTATAATCGGAGTCAAGCAAACGTTACAGCTTGGGAAGGAGCAACCTTGCCCGTGGCTGTCCTGACCTGCAGAGGTCACCCCAACAGTGGGAGTGGAGAGTGGAGAGGGTGGCGAGTGGGTTTTCTCAGAACTTCTCAGAGCTTAGCTGTGTCTCGCTCTGTACACTGGCAGGCACACACACACAACTACGTTTTGTGAATCGTATACAGATTTTTTTTTTCTTTTAAAAAAAATCAGATGTGATCTGTTATTTTTTAAGAATAACCCGGGCAGTTTCTATGTGTCAAGAAATATTTAAATGATTCTTATTTTAAATGGCGCCATGCCGTTTTCTTTTGGACGTTTAGGTAACTGTTACTCTACAGGTCCCTGAAGAATTAGGCTTCCTGGCATCCATGCCCTTCTGTGTTTCCCCTACTACACGGACACTCACCATTTGAAAACCCCAGCTAGGAGGTTCTGGAAACTCCAGGCTGGCAGAGGTAGGCGACTGGGGTGGAACTAAGAGGATTCAGGTGAGCTCTCCTCTGCCTGTGCTCTCTGCCTCACACCCACTAGTCACGTGATCAGCCACTCTGACCACCGTACCTCCCCTTCTCTGCCATGATGGATGGCGTCTCCTGACAGAATTAACCTGCTTTAGGCTGCCGCTGTCAAATATTTGGACACATAATGTAAAAATAACTAATATACCATGTTACTTGATCTGATTGATGGGTCATCCGAGGCTTGGTAGGAGCTTGCAGGGGTCCGGGTGTCTCTCCCCCCAGTCCCAGGGCTGGGCTTGCAGTTTCACACCATAGCGTCTGGCTTCCACTCGGGGTGGGATGAGATGTCTTGGAATTCTTTCTTGGAAGCTATCTACTGGGGCTGGAGAGATAGTTCAGCTTTGAAAGCATGTATTTCTCTTGCAGATAGATCCTCTACTACATTTAGCCTGGGCTAAACGAAACACTAACTGAAAAAAACCAACCCTTCCCCCCAACCTCCAAAAGAAAAATCAGGAAAACTATGCTATTAATTACATTTCTTGTTCCTGAATATCCTTGCTACCTCTCTCTGTTAAGTCTCTACATTTGTTGATTATGTTGCCATTTTATCTCCTTAAGCTTTGCGCGCTCTCTCTCTCTCTCTCTTCTGATTTCCTGAGACGGGGCCTTATGTAGCCCAGGCTGGCCTTGAACTCTGATCCTTTTGCCTCCATTCCCAATCCTGGGATCACAGTACACCTTCACTCCTGTCCCCTAAGTCCTTGCTTAATGCCATCAAGATGCTTTACATGAGACCCACACCTAGCTTCATCTCACTCTGACCAGTTTTAATAGTGTTGTTTGTCTCACGTGTACGTTAAGGAGATGAGCCTTTTTGTGCTAAGTCCAAAGCATTTTCCGGTGCCTGCTGATTAAACCACACGCTGTTGTTTATGGTGTCTGTCAGTTACAAGGGCAACAGAACCACAGAACTTACACATTTTCCTTCGTAGGCAAACTTTGCAGTGATTTTCTCTGAAATAAGATTATAAAACCATTTTTACTCTATTGTCTTTTAGATCACTTACCAAAAAAAGATTTGTATATAAATTTATCTTCAACTAGATTTGTACATCATGTAAAGTAACTATAGTATCATTTCTTCAAGTCAGATAAACAGTTTTCCCCAAAGTATTGAATAACTTGTCCTTACTTTCTTTACTCAAAAGGCCGCAAGTCCCAAGTATAACACAGGATTGTTCTGGATGCTAATCTTCCATTGCTTTTGGTTTTTCCTTCTCTGTCCAACTTAATATGGTAAGCTATACTATACTAGCATAGTTCTTAAAATTATCATAAGTTTTTAATAACAAAAAGTAAATTATTCTGTCATTCTAAAATTTGAAATGAGTAAATTGTGTGTCTCACCAAAATACATTTATGCATATGTGTATATTGCGTTTAATATCTAAAAATTAACCAATATGCGCTTGCATGGCTTTGTAACTGGTATGTGTCGAGGAGCCTTGTAGAGCCATAAGGACTGGCTCTGGCAGGAAAACAGCAGCATCTAAGATGATAGGAAATCTTAAAGGTCACCTGACAAGTATGTTTTCTGCTTTCACGTAAAATTGGTTTTAAATTTCTCAACCTAGGGGCTTCAAAATCTACTTCCTTGCTTCCTTAGACCCATCAGCCACGCGAAGGTGATGAAATCTCCTGTGAGAACCCTGTTGAGAAGAGTAAAGCAAGCCGGGCACAGATGCCAGGGCCCTGCCATCTGGGTCATAAACCTGATGGACAACAGTAAGTCATGCTCGCTAACATATCTTCAGCTTGAGGGCTGGGGAGATGGCTTTAGTGCTTAAAGTGTTTGCCAACAACACGAGTGTGCAGTGTTGGGTTCAGATCCCCAGTACCCGTAAATGCTGTAATCCTAGCACTGGACGCTGGAGACAGGATCCCCAAGGCAAGCTGGCCATCGAGGTTAGCTGTGTCAGACAGCACCGGCCGTGAGTCTCCACGCCCTTTTCGCCACATGAACAAGAGCATTTGCACTCACATGTGCTACACACATGCAGAATCAGACATGTGCACACGTCACATACACGGCATGAAAAAGGAAAAAGAAAGAAAAAATGGTTTTAAATATTTTGGGGGTACAGAGAACTTTGTTGATGGTATTCAAGAGAGTAGGGAGGCTCCCTAGGCCCCTCCTGTTCTTGTGGGGGTCTGGGATGGAAATTGTGAGGGGGAGGCTCAGTGTTGGGGGCCTCTCTCTTGTTCTCAGTGTCCTTGCTGGGGTGGATGGTCCAGGGTTTCTTACTTCTTGGAGGCCATGTAAGCCATGAGGTCCATGACCCTGTTGCTGTAGCTGTATTCATTGTCATACCAGGAAATGAGCTTTACAAAGTTGTCATTGAGAGCAATGCCAGCCCCAGCATCGAAGGTGGAAGAGTGGGAGTTGCTGTTGAAGTCGCAGGAGACAACCTGGTCCCCAGTGTAGCCCAGGATGCCCTTCAGTGGGCCCGCGGATGCCTGCTTCACCACCTTCTTGATGTCATCATACTTGGCAGGCTTCTCCAGGCAGCATGTCAGATCCACAGTGGGTACATTGGGGGTAGGAACACGGAAGGCCATGCCAGTGAGCTTCCCGTTCAGCTCTGGGATGACCTTGCCTACAGCCTTGGCAGCACCGGTGGATGCAGGGCGATGTTCTGGGCAGCCCCATGGCCATCACGCCACAGCTTTCCAGAGGGGCCATCCACAGTCTTTTGAGTGGCAGTGATGGCATGGACCGTGGTCATGAGCCCTTCCACGATGCCAAAGTTGTGATGGATGACCTTGGCCAGGGGGCCTAAGCAGTTGGCGGTGCAGGAGGCATTGCTGACACTCTTGAGTGAGTTGTCATATTTCTCATGGTTCACACCCATCACAAACATGGGGGCATTGGCAGAAGGGGCAGAGATGGTGACCCTTTTGGCCCCACCCTTCAAGTGGGCCCCAGCCTTCTCCATGGTGGTGAAGATGTCATTAGGCTCCAAGACATACTCCGCACCAGCATCACCCATTTGATGTTAGTGGAATCTCGCTCCTGGAAGATGGTGATGGGCTTCCTGTTGATGACAAGCTTCCCTTTCTCAGCCTTGACTGTGCCGTTGAACTTGTCATGGGTGGAGTCATACTGGAACATGTAGACCATGTAGTTGAGGTCACTGAAGGGGTCGTTGATGGCAACAATCTCCATTTCGACAGATGCAGAGCAGAAGGCAGCCCTGGTAACCAGGTGCCCAGTATGGCCAAATCCATTCACACCGACCTTCACCATCTTGTCTACGGGACGAGGCTGGCACTGCACAAGAAGATGCAGCTGTCTCTGGAACAGAGAGGAGCAGACAGCCTGTGGTAAATATCTTGTTCTCTGCATTGGTCATTCAGAGGCTGGCATGCTCACTCTTAGAACCGCTGGTTTTACACAAGATCCGTTTCTCCCTCATGTGCAGGACTGTTCCTAACTTTTCTGAAGTCCTGCCGTTTACACAGTCTGCTTGTGTTTTTTAGGCTTTGATGTGTTTGTTAGTTTGTGTTTCATGGTTTTGAGTTCTTTGGTAAAACAATAAAAATCTAAAAACCCTAAAACCTAGTTTTCTAGAGCAATAGGGAAATGTTGTAAGAAGTTCTCTGAGGTGGACATTGATTGCAGAGATACAGTGTGAAGAAAAATTTTAAAAGATCAATAAATGGTGATCCATGAGGCTATTATCAAGAGACAACCATTGCTGAATATTTTCTATTATTCCTAGAGTTGTTTCTATTGTTTAAATGTTAGTATTCTCACTGGAAATAAATTAAACTGTATTTCCGCCTCTTTGTCTCTGAACTACTGACACACACTTTTATCTTTAAGCTTTATTTGTTTTTATTTATGTGTACGTAGGTGAGCCCATGTGACTTTGTGTGTGACACATGCATTAGCATCTCATAGTGGCCAGGGAAGGGCATGGGACCCCCGAGAACTAGGGTTACAAGCCGTCCTAAGCACCTGCTGTGGTGCTGGATGCCCTGAGCAAGTGCCATGAGCACTCTTAACTGCTGAGCCATCTCTCCAGCCCCCCTTCCCCCCACAGACCAGCCACCTCCGCTCTGGCCTCAGCTTCTGAAGATCAGCATCCCACCAGACCGTCTCAGATTTAGAGATCTATACAAAAGTCATCTTCGCTGCTTTCATTGTTTAGATCTGGACTTCTGAAAGTAGATCTAGCTCCCCTCAACTCTTTACATTCTGGGCACAAAATTGGCAGGAAATAGATGGGACTGGAAAGTATTAAACTAGATAACTCAGACGAAAATAGTTTTTTTTTTTTTTTTTAATATTCAGATCCTAGCTTACAGTGTTATATATGTGCATGTAAGTAGGCAAACACTATGAAGGTGGAAAGGAGACCATGGGGGGGGGGAAGAGACATTGAGGAGGAGGGGAGAACGACAGGACACATAGGACAGGGGAGCAGAGAGGAGGCTCTCGGGCGGAGTTGAAGATGGGGTTAGAGATGAGGGAGAAGAGGGAGAAGAGGGAGAAGAGGGAGGAAGGAGAATCCACAGAACAGATTTTCTTTTCAATGACACAATGCGCGCGCGCACACACACACACACACACACACACACACACTTAATTTTACAAATGTTTTTAGGGTTGAGGAGATGGCTCAGTGGGTAAAGTACTTAGTGTGGATTCCCAGCACCCACATAAAGCCAGATGAGGTAGCATGCATGTGTGAGGCTGGTGCTCCTGTAGTCGGAAGAATGCAGGGACTACAGATGCTCACGTGTGAGCTACTCCAGCACACACAGCTGTGAGCAACAAGAAGCCCTGTCTCCAGCAAGCTAGAAGGTAGGCACTGACTCCTGAGATTGCCTTCCCACTCCCAACGCTCAGGTGGCCACTCACAAACATGCAGATGCACTTCAGACACACAGACACACACGCGCACATACACGTACATGCACACGCGCGCACGTGCACACACATGCACACACACACACCCCGAAGGGGGATTTTTATAGTATTTCTGAAGCAGCAAAAATACATTGCACATTCCCTTAAAATGTATTACTTTATATTTTGTGTTTGGGTGCACACACGTCTTCTCTGTTCCTGAGAAACCTCTCGAGCATAATGGTCGTCGAGGCTCATCCAGGTGCTTCCAAAGGCTTCAGTCAGAGCTTCTGCCGAGCAAGATGAACCAGGGCTTCAGTCCATGCAGAAGGCTAAGGCGGTCAGCATGGCTAGGTCAGACCCTAACCCACTGTGTCCTCACCTTTCAGCCCCGCTCCTTCTCAAATTGTTTGATAACGAAGGAAATATTTCTTAAGTGAAAAATTCGTCCTTTATACTTTTGAAATTACACCCTATCCTTAATAATTCATATGACTATAAGGCTGCAAGGGAAAGGCAAATGGGTTTCTCTTGGGTAATTGGTCCTAAGCCTACAGCCTTGGAAGGGGGAGGGGCATGTTGATTGGCAAGCACGAGTCATGTGCCCAGTTCTGCGGCTGACCATGGACATCAGAGGAAAAGCAGAGATATATGCTAACAACTGGATGTCTACCTGATTCAGCTGGGGTCCCGGTGGTGCGTGGGCAGTGTTGTCTGGAGTAACTACTCAAACACTTGCTGAACTCCATGGGTCCACTTATTCACCCCTTTCCACCAGGGTGAGTGAGAAGGTAAAACACAAACACTTTTCTAATATGTTGAGCTATTTGACGGACTCATGAAGGAGACACCATCGGAGATCTGCAATCCCTTCCTGAAAGAAATGCCTTGCATTGACTGTGTGGATTGTGTATACAGGCAGAAGGAAATGTAAGGGGAATAGATGACTCTATCCGTAGGACAAAATGTAGGGAGAGAAGGGGGTACTCATCTGCTACTTCAAAAGAGAAAATGTCCATGTCCACTTGCTCCTCCTGACCGCCTCGTTCCCAGAAGGCTGCTCTGTGGGTGGTGGCATGGCTTTCCTGGCTCCTGAGTTTCTCCATGAGTGTTTTCTAACTCAGCAGGTTGGCAGGGGAGCAGAGAGAGGAAAACAGGAGGGTTGGGTACTGCTGGTCTAAGGCTATGCTTGCCAGCTGTGTGGCTTGCAGAAGCCACAGTCATCTTAGATTGCTTCAGCTCTAGATTTAACATATGGCTTCTTCCTTTTGCCCCTGCAAGCCTCAGACAGCCATCGGTACTGACAACCCAGTCCTTGCTTGTTCTCGTAAACCTTGTCCACACTGCATCAGAATCACTGCAGCGAACTTCATGTGGGCGTGTGCAAACGTGTTCGTGAATGCATATGTGTGCATGTGTGTCGGTGTGTGCATATGTGTCTGCACGTGCATGCGTGTGAGTGTGCGCATGTGTGTGCACATGTGTCTGTGTATGCATGCGTGTGAGTGTGCTCATGTGTGTGCATATGTGTCTGCACGTGCATGCGTGTGAGTGTGCACATGTGTGTGCGCATGTGTCTGCACGTGCATGTGTGTGAGTGTGCTCATGTGTGTGCATATGTGTCTGCACGTGCATGTGTGTGAGTGTGCGCATGTGTGTGCGCATGTGTCTGCGTATGCATGTGTGTGAGTGTGTGCATGCACATGCCAGAGTTCAGCCTTGGGTGTTCTTCCTTAACAAGTCTTCCACATTGTTTGTTGGTTTTGGTTGTGTTTTGCTTTATTTTGTTTTGAGGCAAGGCCTCCCATCTCTCTCTGGACTAGAGCTGGCTGATGGAGGCTGGGCTGGCTGGTCAGCAAGCTCCTGATGGGCTTTTCTCCATTTCCCCAGTCCGAGATCACGAGTGCATACCACCACACCCTGTCGCACAAATTCTGCCTCTTTAACTCAGGTCCTCACGTTTGCAAGTCAAGCACTTTGATAACTGGGCCATCATCTCCATCCCTAATGAACCATTTTGGAAGGAGACCACGGAACTGTGCTAGCTGTCTGTAGCTAGGGTGACAGAGCATGAGTCTGGGGAAAAAAAAAAAAAAAAAAAGGAAAGTGTTGCTCTCATTCCCGTCGGAGCGAGTGCACATTGAGCTGGTTTGAATGGCTATCCTGCGAGCATTGTCATCAGCACCAGCCTCGTCTCGTTCTTTGGTTTCAATGTGAATTACTTTTGCAAGGAAGGTAAGATGTATTATCCTCCTTTGACTGTGACATTTACTCGGAGCCTGTTTATACCAATGCAGCTGCTGAGTAAGTTGGGCTTTTTCTTTAGTTCTTTATTTCTTTTTTTTTTTTCTTTCTCCACTTCTCTTTTCATTTTAAAGGCATATATGCAAGTCATCTGACCCAGGTTGTACACGAGCGCCACAGCATATGGTTGGGGGAAAGAACATCGCATCTTTTGTTCGGTAGTTTTTGTATTCCTTTCCAGTCTTTTGCTTTTCTGGTCCTCAAATAAGGCTAATTACAAAGGGGATAAAAAAATAAGAAAGAAAAAGAGAAAAGAAAAAGGAGGTGGGCCTGGTAGAGAGAGAGTCTTTAAAACCAGTCCTTTTGCAACAAGGAACAAAAGCGCGTACCAAGGGCATGGCCGGTCCTCCACAAAGAGAAAAGAGAAAAACCACCTAATGAGGATGTCGAGATAAGTGCTTGTGAGGAAAACTGGCAAAAAAAGAGCTTTTAGTCTACAATCCGTAAATAAATGTGCATCAGATGGGCACTAGAAGAGTTTTAACAAGGCAGGCCACAGAAACTCCGTCCTCCTGCGCAAGAGCCGCATGCCACAAAAAAGAAAAATCCCCTTTTCCAAGGCATTCTCTCCCAATGTTAATTCAAAAGGCAATACCTGAAAATGAAGATGTTTTATTCATATCTCTGAATCCGTTACAGCATGACTGCAATATAAAGAGTTGGCTCCGATACATAATTACCAAGGCTGCTGGCTACACAGGGGTCAAAGACTGACTGTGCACATGAACTTGTGTTTTTACTTTCAGAGTTCGAGAAGAAGTTGGTAAGGAGCCTTGGGTAAGGGGGTGCTTGGTCACAGACCATGACATTTTTAGTAATTTTTAAAGAAAGTTTCCAGATTATCCCACCATGTAATCAGATTTGTTTTTACCACAACCACAAAACCATACTTGTGTGTATATCTCCACAGCCTAATTAGATTTCAGTACGCACACACATGCACACACGTGCACCACACACACACACACATACACACACACACACACACACAGTGATATATATGCATATATATGTATATATATATATATATATATATATATATATATATATATATAACACAGGGATAGAAATGATGTCATCTTAGTTTTAGTGTACTGTTCTTAAATAATGTTCAATAATTTTATGTTTGACTTACAGTATTTCACTTCATGTGCTATTATTATATGGTATATAAGATGAATATATGAGTATAGATTTCCTGTGGAGTATTTCCTATTTGTTTGGGGATAGTAGTGATATTTCTAAGACCATGTACACAAGAGCTATATCATGTTTACTAACTTCTCATGTTTATTCAAATTCTTATTTTTTTATTCTTGTACATATCTAATTTTTTAGAGATTATTTATGCGAGTGTGTGTGCATGCATATGTGCATGCATGAGACAGAGACAGAGACTCTATGTGCACATTAGTGTGTAGGTGACCTCAGAGGCCAGCAGAGGGCATCAGAGCCCCTGGAGCTGGAGTTACAGTCGTTGTGAGTGGTCCCCTGATCTGGACTCTAGGAAAACAAACTCCAATCTCTGCTTTGAGAACAGTGGCGCATTCTCTCAGTCCCTGAGCCTTCTCCGATCTTGTTGGTGTTTTCCTTTCTTTCTTTTCTCTTTTTAGTGTTTATTTTTCTTCTACATCATAGTAACTGAGTTCTTCATTTATGCCAAAGTTGAAAAGTTGCACCTTCCTTTCCTATTTGTATTCCAAAATCACTTAATTCCATGAAAATAAACAATTTTTCTATACTTTGGATGCACTTAGATTTGAAATTCATCTTTAGATCTCTCTCTCTCTCTCTCTCTCTCTCTCTCTCTCTCTCTCTCTCTCTGTGTACGCTAAAGGTTTACATTATGTGACTTTTCAATCATTCTCTTATACATTGAGTAGGATCTCTCACCTGAACCTAGAGCTTGCTAGTCTGTGCAGCCAGCTTGCTCCAGGAATCTGCCTTCTGAGGGCCGGCATTACGGTTAGGCCGCCGTTCTCAGCAGAGGAATAGGGATGGGCGTATATTTCATTGGAGAACCCAGAACCTTGGGGCATGTAGCGAGGAGCACTGCTGTCGCTGGAACCAACTGAAGTGTTCAAATGGGCACGGCTACATACATATTCTAAGTTTCTGAACTCCGGTCCTCACACTGATATCACAAATGCTCTGACTTCAAGAGTCATTCCTGCCCTCCCTTCCCAGGTTTACTTCCTCAAGAAATGGTCTGTAGATCAGTGCTACCCCACTGAGTCAGATGCTGCCTTTATTTTGACCTCTAATGTTCATCAACATTCGAGAAGCGCTTTTCCAGTAGTTCCTCTCCTCACCTGAAGTTGGGAGTCTGGCTTTGTGGTTGGAAACAAGGAGAGCACAGTCACACAGACTACCTTCCCTGGGACGCTCTGTGAGCAGGCGACGTCCACCAAGTAGTCAAGCGCCCTAGCTTTACACCCAGGCAGACTTGGTCCGGTACTTCCTCTGCTGTTTACTGATTCTGCATTAGCAGAACCATTTCACCCCTGTAACCTGACTTATACCAACACCATGTCCGTGGTGCACACCAGTACCGGCGGTGCTCTGGAGGGGGAGGCAGGAGAATCAGAAGTTTAACGTCATCTGCAGCTACTTACGGAGTTCAACTTAAAATACAAGGAAAAGATTCTTCATGTTCATTTATGAGAGAGTAGCTTCTCGTTGAGAGAGTGAAGGAGTTTCACTCTCCTGGAAGCTGACGAGATCCCTACCAAAACTTGGTGAACTTCTGAGCAGTTCTTCCTTACACCGACTCATTCCACACACTACAGTACAACTGCTCTCCCTGGCACTGACTTCTAAGACCCAGTGGTGCCATACAGTAACTGGGACTGCCAAATACATGCTCCCCCTGCCACACACAGACATAGACATAGGCACATGCGCAGAACACACACACCACAGACAAACACACCACACAGCACATGCGCACACACACACCCCAGACAAACATACCACACACGTACCACATACACCACACACATGCATGCACATACACACCACACACACATACACCACACACACACACACACACACACACACATACCCTCCAAAACATTAATGGTCCAGTGGAGCACTGCTGTTCTCTTCCAAATATTTCATCTCTTGATATGTTAGCATTTAGCTGACAAGTGCTATTGTCTGGTGTTTTGTGCCATAGAGGAGATTTAAAAATTAGTTACATTGTTACATAAAACACCAGTCCAAACTATTATAGAGTAAGACTAGGTACAGAGCAACTGCTTCGCATCTGTAGTTCAAGATGGGAAGCTCTCCTTCTGTCTACCGATACTTCCAGTTACAATTCAGGACATTTTACAGCGAGGCTGTGCCACTGGAAACTGTAATTGACTTTCCGAGAACAGACTTCATCTTTTCAGTACCCCGAGGGTATGTGATCTTACATTAATACACACTTTGTCGAATCTGATTGCTTAATTAGGACCTAGAGTCCCTGTGATAGTTGGAAACTTCTTCCCCCCCTTGACAGAAACTTTATAATACAACATGATCAACACAATTTCAGGATGAACAGTTTTTAAGACTGCAGGAGTCATTAATGCGTTTCTGTTAACATATAATTAAACACCACGGCAGATGTTCATCAAAGATGTCTTCAACAGATTTATTTGTTTGTTTGTTTGTTTGTTTATGTATCCTTGGGTACTGTGGTAACAGATTCAAGATGGAAGAGTTTTGAGAAAATAACTGAATGGTTTAATAAAAAGAAACTATAAAATACAGTTGCACTTAATGCCTAGTGTCTTCTGCTTTTTGTGTGAGTCGCCTGTGGGTTGCTCACTAAAGTTTCTCAGTGAGTCTCTGTCAACAGAAAACGTCCACATGTGTCCCCTTGACATGCTTGCTTTTGGCAGGTCTGGGATTGCCTCAAATACTGACACTGTGGATGGTGTCCTGACTGCGGTGAGCTGCTCAGCAGTCGGCCAGAGTCCTGCTTCCTTTCCCAGAGCGCAGTGCTGTTTCAGGAAGGAGCCAGAGATCACACTTACCAGCATCTGCAGCTGAGTGAGATCAGGGGAACGCGGCTGGAAGGGAGGGAGGCACACTACCTCCCACACCTGGCTTGGACGCCCTGGACTGTACCCTCCAGGCTCCCTTAGCTTTCACCCGCCACAGCCCCCGATGACCTTTCGGGATTCCACGTGTAGAAAATGGCGGAGCCTCTCAAACGTGGATCCCAAAATGACTGTACGGAGCAATGCCCCTCACCCTCTACCCGCATTCTTCTTCCTAGAAGCCAGAAGTCCAAGTTCATTGGGAAATACATTCTCGTTCATAGCAGTGAGGTATAAAGTTGGGGTGTTTCTGGTTTACCATCCTGGGTTCAAATCCCCGAAATAGCTAGAGCTCAGCACATATTCTGTGAGCAATGAAAGCGCAGGGGTCACTACTGCAGGAAGAAGGAGATGGCCTGAAAGAAGCCCTGGTGTCCAGGAAAGTCAGGCAGAGCTTAACTTAAAAGACGGGTAGGTAAGACCGGATTGAGTGCTGCTGTCTGCTCCTGGGACTCCAGCGCCAGTCTTTCCTTCCGTGAGAGGAGAAGCTGAGAGGAATTTGGGGTTCTTGGTGGACAGAGCCGTGAAGATAGGGCAATGTCACAGAGAAGGTGCCAGGGCCTTAGCATGAGATGACAGGTTGTGATGAAGAGGATTCTGGTTAACCACACACAATGTAAGAAGTGCTCTTGCTGCGTTGTTAGGATGAGGAAAAGCTCACTGTAGGAGTGACCTCTGCCCTCCGAGGGAAACTGGTTCTGTCAGTGTCCATAGTTGGTGACAAACCCTTCCCCACGGGTGGGCCCCTGGGCTCTGCTCAGCCCCATGTGACCTTGCTGGAGACTTCCCGTTATCTGCCTCAAAGTGCAAAGGATGTCCAGGATTGCTGGTAAATTAACCAACCTCGAGGTATCTGGTGTGTGCTCTCTCCACACTGTCCCTCTGCTCACCGACTCCTTGTGTTCCTACTGTGTGCTCCTTCCACACTGTCCCTCTGCTCACCGACTCCTTGTGTCCCTACTGTGTGCTCCCTCCACACTGTCTCTCTTCTCACTGCTTCCTTATGTTCCTACTGTGTGCTCCTTCCACACTGTCCCTCTGCTCACAGACTCCTTGTGTCCCTACTGTGTGCTCTCTCCACACTGTCCCTCTGCTCACTGCTTCCCTGTGTTCCTAATATTTCAGCCTTTAATGGTGACACTTTGCAACATACCCAGAACTACTAGCTTACGGTCAAGAACAAGCTCTCAGCTGATTAATTTGATCCAGCAGAGCTGACCATGACATGAGCTGGGTCTGGAACATTCAAATTACTTGTTTCAAACACACAAACAGCATGCCTGCTGTTGCAGGGTTTCTAGTTGTAAATCGTTTTCTTCTGAGCATGTGTCTTCTCCTCCCCACTGCCCCTCCTGCCAGGGGTCCACTAGATATTGCAAACAATTGAAACTGGGTACCCCACAGGTGTCTTTCTTAGAAAATTGAGCCACAAATCCTCTGTTAAACTAAGCTATAGATTATGAAACCTTGTCTATAGTGGAACAGAGACTAAATAGTTGAGGCTGTGTGAGCCCTCAAAGTATAAAAATAACCAAAAATAATATGTAAAGAAATATATACAAATGTGCTTCAGTAAAAACCTTATTTAAAAAATAGTCCATAAACTAGATTTGGCCCAGTGGCTCTCTTCTGAAAAAGTTCAATTTTAAGTACATTATCACTTTATGTACTTAGATTTAACTTCCCATGAAAACTTTATTTATTTTACAAACTTCCTAATTTACCACAATTGATATGAATATAGAAACAAATGAAGACACCCTGTTAAGGGTATTCCATTGCGTTTAGTGTCCATATAGACTCTACTTGAAAGAAAAATTACAGATGGAAACTTTGCACATGAGAAATGTTTTCTAACAAGGAAATAAAAAAAAGTGATTTCCAACATAACTATGGGGCAGGGTTACAAACTTAAGGAGAAGACAAACTGGCCTCAAACAAAGGCAGCAAGGATTTGCTGTGTTCATTGTGGGTGTTTGCATGAGTCCCTGGGGCTCTCATATGAACAGGATGCAGAGATGCTCTGCCGTCTGACAGCTCCGACTACTATTATTGAAACAGCCTCATTTGTCTTAGGCTGACCCCAAACCCCCCACTTAGTCAGCATGACCTTGGACTCCTGATCCTCCGTGTCCTGAGTGCCAGCATTGGAGCAGTGTGCCACCATGTCCTGCAGCATTAGAAGTGTATGCCACCATGTCCTGTTTATCTGATTCTGGGGATGGAACCCAGGGCCTTGTACTTGCCAGAAAACCACTCTAGCAGCTGAACTATACCCAGCCCACTATTTCTGGGTTTTTAAATTATCTTTCCAATTAACTGAGGTGCTGTGGGGGTGATAAGTACAGGTAGTAAAAGTCAGAAATAGTAAGTGCACCTGGGGGGAACTCTTAAGAGGAGCTGGGTGTGTCCCAGAGGTGTTAAGTAGACCATTGTCTTGGGCAGTGATTCAGATAAGGAGCTGGGGTAAGGGTCAGAAGCGGATTAGAAGGGACAGTGGAAAGCTTTGTATGCTGGGAAAGGACGGAGATTGAGTCCATCAGGTGAAGGAAACTGCCAAAGAGCAGCATCTGAGCTGGACCAATCACTAGAAGATGGAGAGAGCCAGAGTCTGGAGGCTAGGGACACAGGCAAGCAACCCTGAACAGTACAGGTAGTAAGGTTCAGGCAATGGCTGTGTCAGGGTCAGACGGTGTTGTGAAATTGCTTACTGTTTCTATAAACTCCTCTGAGTTAACAGTAGCATCTGCCGTCTGCCTGTGACACCGTTTCTTACTGGATGAAGAACAGTGCAGCACTCACTGGCTGCCGACAATGGCTATTCTTGTGCTCTGCTATGCTTTAATTATGTTTGACATTCATCACACACCATTATCCAGTGGCAGCCAGTTGCCGATGCACAGCCTCATCAGAAGTCAAACAAAAGCAAGGACACAGGTAATTATGTAGCATGATATTATTATTACTTGGAAGTCAGGAGATATGTAGGTTGAATACATTTGTGGCTTCCTACCTCACAAGACGCTCATATGTCTCCTTTTGATTCAATTGTAAGGACTCTCAGCCCATGATTTAATTACAAAATAGCCCAAGCCAGGAACAGTTCAAAGGAATAAAGATGCTAAAATTAGACTGGAATCAGGAAGGTGACACCTGCTTATCCTGGATTTTTTTGAAACATACAAATGTGAGAATTCTGTAGTAAGACCATGAACTCATCAGGCTGTGTCTGTAATCAGCATATTTCAAGTACAGCCACCCCACTTTTTATCCTTAATCATTAGCCTGGGTTATTTTAAAGTCAGTCTCAGGTATCATTTTTATTTCCCCTACATATACTTCAAAATAGATCTTAAATAGACAACGTTGGGGCTGGAGAGATGGCTCAGAGTTGAGATCATGCAGTGTTCTTGTGGAGGGCCAGATGTTGGTTCCCAGCACTCATGTCAGGAAGCTCAGAACCACCCACTGGCAACTCCAGCTCCAGGGAATTTAACAAACTTCTGACCTCCTTAGGTACCCACACAGAGATGCGCATACATATATACAGATACACATACATGTAAATTTAAAGCAAAAGATAAAATATAAGAGAACTTTTTATTAGTGTATATGATACAAAGAACTGGGTTTCGGTTTTCATTGACATTTTTATACCTGTGTGTAATGTCACCCCTCTGTTACCATTTCTTTTATACCCATGTGTAATGTCACTCTTCTGTTATCATCCCATATCTCCAATCTCTGTCCCATTGCGTCTTTCATGTCCCTAATAGTCTTACTTTAACTTCCATAGCCTTTAGATTTTTTTTTACATGTATTTAGTTAGTAGTTGGTGTGTATGATGGGTAGAACACATGTGGGAGTCAGGGGACAATTTTTAGGGTTCAATTCCCTATGGGATGTGGGACCTAGGGATCACATAAACCTAGATCATCAGTTTCCCACTGAATGCTTTTGCTGGCCTTTCTCTTCGCTTTTCCAGCTTCCTTGGCACAGCTATTATACATCTTAGCTACAATGGAGTTCTTTTAAGATGACTTATTTTGTTTAACATGATGATTTCAACTTTCAGCCATTTTCCTGACAAGAAAGAATTTCACTTATCTTTCTGACAGAAAAAGCTAGGCACTGTGCATAAGTTAATGGTCTTTCATGGGTAGGAAAGGTAGCTACTTGTAAAACAACTGCAATCCTTTTAAGGCTTAGAAGCAAGTGATATACCTGACGCTCTGGCCTTCTCCACTGTTGCTGCCAAGACTGGATGACTTTCCCACATTTCTACTGTGATATACAAAGATGGACAGAATGAGTTTTATCTAAATTCATTTCAGAGATTTCCCTGTTAAATCCGATCTCCCCGACCCCACACGTGTTCATGTGGTTACATGCATATGTATGTAAAAATGCACACCTTTTGTGTATGGTGTGTGTGAGGGGGAGTTGTGCGGGGTGTGTGTGCAGGCGTATGTGAGGGCCAGAGGTCAGTGCTGGGTGCATTCTGAGGTTACCCTCTACCTTATTTTTTGAGATGGGATCTCTCAATGAAAAGCTACTCTGGCTGGCCTGTAAAGCTAAGGAGCTGCATCTATCTCTACCTTCCTGATGCTAGGATCACAGAGGCACGCCCCTGTAATCAGCTTTTACATGAGTTCTAGAAATCTAAATTAAATCCTCATGCCTGCAAAGCAGATGCTTTACCAATTGAACCAAGCCACCAGCCCTGACCCTTATTGTTCCACTAGTGAAGACGATATTGGTTTGTGACATCAACAACCCCTAAATCTCCAGTAGCTCTTGATTTGCCCTTTCATATACTCTGCTCTTAAACTGGATATTTGTTCACACCTACTTCAAGTTCTGGGCAAAATGGGGTTGGACCTGAGTGGGTGCCAACCACCTGAAAAGATCTTCTAAGGCCAAGGAGGTTGGGGTCTTGAGAACTATGACAAGACCTGCTGGAAGCTTGTGCTGGGAATGGGGAGGTGGGCCTGTGGTCCCTGTCAGGATGGAGTGTGCTCAGTAGGTCACAATACTAGCATGACCCTGCTTTACTTTCCCTCTGCTCTCTATGTGGGCCTCACCTCACTCTCCTCACTCAGCGGCACTCTGTGGGTGTGACTTTTGCTCTCATAAACTACAGTGCCATCTGCTCCTGCCTTCTCTCCTTTGATGTCATTCTACAGATGGCAAGGCCAGGATGGCAGTGGCACTTGGTTGAGTATGACACTCTGGGTGCATCATGCCTGCCGTGCACCGGCGCTGCTGAAAACCAGTTTAGCCCAGTGTGAGCATAATAATGGACACTGCATCTTGACCTAGTGTCCAGGATCCCAGTGGAAGGTGTCAGGAGTGCACACACCCACTTCAAAACAAACAACTTAGGATGTGAGCGTGGACACACATGATGGATTGAAAGGTAACCTGGATGGTTTCTAAGAAATGATGACAGCTTGCCAATAATAACCTACCAAGGCCCCAAAATACTGTGGGTAATTCAAACAATGGGAAAAGCCTTACAAGTGTGCTTGTTAATTTGACCACATGTCAGCGTGAATTAGTCAACAGCTACAGCTAATGCAGGAAAGAGGAAAAATTAATATTCATCGGGCTCCTATTTACACTCCTGTTGTCAGGGTCAATCAGTTTACCTCAAGCACGAAATTCCCCTCTTATTAAAGCCATTAGTGCCCTTTAGTAAACAGGAACATGCATTTTAAAGGTGTTTGATATCCATGGACTCCAGGCCTTCCTCGTATTTTGTGGGATTTAAACATAAACCTTTATTCAGCCTGACAAGTGATACTTTATGGTGGGATTGTACTTAACAATGAAATTTATGTTACTGTAGTTCAAAATATTCTCAGTTGCACTAAAACTTTCATTTTTAACACAAACACTATATCCAGTCCCTCACTGTTGCCAGGAACTTGTAATACATTTTTTTTTTAAAAAAAAAAATCTTTTAAATTTTGTTTACCTTGTATTCAAAATTTAATTGTTAGTAAGTAGATTGTGATCGAGAAGTATCATTGAAGGTCTTTGTCACTAGGATCCCCCAGCTATAATACTAGCAAAGGGTATTTTCTTATGATAAATAAAAAGGTAACGTATAGCTCTGTCATGTCGCTGGACATCCCAGCTTTACAGTGTCTGACTCCTCAGCTGGGATCCGCAGGCCCACAGATGGCACGAGAGCTGCTTCTGGAGACTGATTGCATTTAATTGTCCATGAGTGAAAAGACACTAAACTTATATCTGCGCTAGAAATACCAGACCATGTGGCTGAAATCTTGCATTAGCTTCTCCACTTTGCTGTCTACAATCCCCTTGTCTGTCAGCCATTGCAAGTATCAAGTTAATATCTAAATCAATTAAGATGAAACTGAACTGAAAATTCAGCTTCTCAGTCCCATCGTCACGTAGCCGGTTAAGTGTGCCGTATTATACAGAGCCAGAGAGAATGCTCCTGTCATCTCAGCATATTTAACTGGAGAATACTTATCTAACATCGATGTAGGACTGGAGAGATGGCTCGGCAGTTAGAAGTACAGACTGCTCTAGCAAAGGACCCGAGTTCAGTTCTCAGCAACCGCATTAAGCTCTTGTTACAATCCCAAGAACGTCTGTTCTTCAGTTGCTTCCCTGGAGATTTTTTTGTTTGTTTGTTTCAAATAGGTGAATAAAATTATCTTTGACCACTTTTCTTCAAAAGCAATCCTTGAGCAAAACCACATACAATAAACAAATAAACAAAAGAAAAAACTCTTTTATCAATGAATCTAGATGTTTGAACAAAGTAAGGACTACAAAAGGAGGTGGGGAAATTGTGGTGATGAGCAGGTGGGAGGAAAATCATGTCTCAGTGACTGTGTGCGAGTGTGTGTGTGTGTGTGTGTGTGTGTGTGTGTGTGTGTGTGTGCGTGTGTGTGTGAGTCTCTGTGTGTGCTCATGGCGTGTGCATATGTGCATGTATGCATGCATGTGTGTGTGCATGTGTGTGTGCTCATGGTGTGTGCATGTGTGTGCATGCATGTGTGTATGTGTGTGTGTGTGTGCTTATGGTGTGTGCACACATTCACACATGAAAGATAGCCTAGCAATGGGCATACACTGCATATATTTTTATGGGGCTTCCTAAACTTTTTTCATTCCTGATATTTGTTCACTGGAGAATTTTTATGTGACCCTGGATATACAGGGTGCGTGTGTGTGTGTGTGTGTGTGTATGTATGTATGTATGCATGTATATATGTGCATAACAGGATAATAGGTATGTAACATTTACCAATAAGCTCTAAGTACATTCTCCGTAGTGCAAAGTACTTGAGTCTTACGTTCAGAACTGAGGCCACATAAAGTCGTCTGAAGCCACACAGGCAAAGAAACACCATGGATCCATTGTATGTGTTTTCTTTCTAATTGAGTTTGCTCCTCACACACTCAGAGACCGTTGACTGTTGTCACACTTTTCAGGGCCCCACCTTTCAGTCACACGATGCCAGCAGAGTTCCCACTCAGCATGCACACTTGGGTCTGCAGAACAGAGAAATGGCTTCAGAGCTGGAGGTATGTGCTAAAAAAACAGTGGTCCCTGCTCTTCACGGTGCTGTGTGGTTGCCTTGCGCACTTTGTTCAAGAAGGGAAGCGGACTGGGAACTCCAGGGGCATGGACAGACAGCAGGGGCATGGACAGACAGCGGAAGGAGACCGCATATGAAAACAGCGGCCCCGAGGCCTGAATGGAGGGAGGAGAGAAGTCATGTGCTGCAGCAGCTGTGCATTTATATGATAAATTAATTAATTAATTACAGTCTACAAAGAAGAAAAAAAGAAGAGACGTAAAGATCTAATCGTTGATCAGTAGTCATCCCAGTGAGGAAACTTGGAGAAACTGGTGTGAAGTCAGCTTAAATGTCAACCTGACACAATTTAGAATCACCTCAAAAGAACGTCCCAGGTGACTGGTTTGGATCTTGGAGGATCCACACCCTCCTAATTGTGGGAATCCCCATAATGTGGGAAGATCCCAGCTCACTACGGGTGGCTCCATTCTTAAGGCAGGGTCCTGAACTATGCAACTGCAAGAACCAAGCTGAGCACGACAAGTGAGCGTGCGCACACTCATGCTTTCCCCTTTGAGTGTGAGTGTGACCCGCCAGCTGCCTGTGCTCCTGCTGCCCTCCCCCTGTGCATTTCTTGCCCTGATGGACTGTAACCAGAAAATGTGAACTGCATTAATCCCTTTCTTTCCAAGTCACTTATGTCAGGGTGCTCATCCCAGCAACAGAAATGAAACCAGAGCACAGGGTAAAGTTACACATAATGGCACAAGACCTGAAAAACGAATATAGGCCAAAGCATATACAGAAACTTCTTGGAGTGTTGAGGATGAGAAAGGACTTAAGAAAGATGGGTTGTGTGTGTGTGTGTGTGTGTGTGTGTGTGTGTGTGTGTGTGTGTGTGTAATTGAGCTTCTCAATAGCAACAACTGCTTTCTAGAGAAATGCAGAGACAACTTTGTAACTACAGATAGTGCATTACTATGTATCCCTGGCTTGCTTCAAACCCACAATCCTTCTGCTTCAGCCTTCTGAGTGATGAGATTACATGTGTACACTACAGCTGGCTGAGAATAGCTTCTCTCTCTCTCTCTCTCTCTCTCTCTATATATATATATATATATATATATATATGCACAGTGTATGCCCACTGCTAGGCTATCTTTCATGTGTGAATGTGTGCACACACCATAAGCACACACACACACACATACATGTATGCACACACATGCACACACCATGAGCACACACACTTTCACACACACATGCATGCATACATGCACATATGCACACGCCATGAGCACACACAGAGACTCACACACACATGCACACACACGCACATTATATATATATATATATATATATATATAAAATACTTTTAGTATTTGAGAATTTTGTAGCTCTCTCTAGATCTACCCCCACCTTCCCACCCCTTCCCATGTCTATTCCTCTTTTGGTTTTTGTTTTTTAATCCACTGAGGCCAGTTTGTGCTGACCATATACTCCAAGATATGGGGTCATCCACTGGAGTTTGGTCAACATTCCAGGAGCCATACCATTAAAAAGGTGTCTCTTTCTCCACCAGAAGCCATCAACTACCAATAGCTCTTCAGCTAAGGGTCTTTATATGATTTTTAAATATTGATCAAATGTCAGAGATGACATCCAAGAAGACATGCCTTACCATGGCAAATACATAAAAGTGACTGTAGTCTTCTTTGAAGCCATTTAGCACGCTGTGATATCTCAGGAGATGGCTCAGTCAGTAAAGTCAGGCTCTCAGTTTTGAAAGCCTGAGTCGAATCCTAGCACCCACGGGGGGGGGGGGGGGGAACAGCTGTATATGGCAGTGTCCTCTTGTGGATCCTTGGCGCTTGCTAGCCAGATGGCCTTCCTGAATCTGTGAATCCCAGGTTCCAGTGAGAGAGACCTTGTCTTAAAAATTATGCGACCAGGGAGATGGTCAGCAGTTAAACATATACCATGTAAGCAGCACACATAAGGACAAGTGTTCCAGTCCCCACAACCCATGTCAGTGCTCAGTGAGTGTGTCAGTGCATATACAATTTCAGAGCTCAGAAAGTGGGGATCTTCTGTGGCTACACAGTAAGCTGAGCACGCTGATGGCTAGCTAGACTCAGGATATTGTAGGAGAGCTTCAGATTCATTGAGAGACTGCCTCAATGAACACGGTAGAAAGCGACTGAGAAAGACAGCCAGTGTCAGCCTCAGGCATCTATATACATGGGTACACACAAGCGCCCTCCCCCACCCACGCAGTCAAAACACTCTTAAAAACAAAAAACAAACAAACAAGAACAGATGGCTTCTGAGGATGATACCAGGGTTGACCTATGCTCTACACATGCACCCACCCACACACCTGCGCACTTATATGGACATGAAACATGTGACACACACACACACACACACACACACACACACACACACACCTTTGTGTTTTATTTCTATCATTTGTTTCAAAGCCTTTTAGAGCTCCTTGATATCTAAAATTAATTTTACACAATATATTATAGAAATAAAAATGTAAAACTCTTTTCCAGCTGTTGTGAGTCCTGTTGCTCCTACAGAGAACTCACGGTCAGTTCCCAGCATTAACATGGTGGCTCATAAAAATCCATAAATCCAGTTCCAGGGTGTCTGACACCTTCTGACCTCCATGGGACCAGGAATGAACATGGCGCATATAGATACATGCAGGCAAAACATTCATACAAATAAAAATAAATCTTAGTTTAAAAAATTTTTTGAAAACCTCTTTCCATAAAAACATCACACATGATTTAATATCTGAATTTCTAGTTTTCAGAATAAATGCATTCATTAATAAATAGGGGTTTTGGACCCCAATGTGAGTCAACTAGAATTATAGGTCATAAAATTAGTAAGCTCTATGGATACTTAGTATGATATAAAGTGTGGATCGTAGTGGATAATTCTCTGTGCCTTTCCCATCCATGGATTTAGAGATACCATGATATATACATCTGCAACTGTTATGCTACAGTGAACATGTCTTTTTAAAAAGCAGCTAAAGCCATACTTCAAATCTCACCCCCAGAATTCACAGCAAAGGGTCCTGCAGTCATTAGGCAAGCAGAGAAAGTAACCTAATTGACTGTCAAGGGATACCTTTTCACGTCTAACTTGTTAAAGATGTTAATACCAGCCAAGCCTAGCATCTTGACCGTGACATTTTAGTATGTCAATGGTTATATAAAAATTCTAAAAAAAACCCTCTTTTCCTTTAAAATAAAAGATAGCTTTTCTGGAAATTGAGATTTACTAAGAGGAGGACTCCAAATGTATTATGGCTGAGGTTTTGAAAGGCCTGCGTTTCCCACCTGTCTGCCATTATAGAGTTAGGAAGGCCTTGGGTTATAGGACTGTTATAGCGAGTACATTTAGGGCTGGGATTATGGCTCAGTGGTTAGCTACCACTTGACTAGCGTGCACAGGGTGCAAAAGGGTCAGGATTCAATTCCTAGGAGAAGAAAAAGGGAGAGGGAGGAGGGGGCGGGAAGGAGGGAGGGGAAGGAGGAGAGAAGGAGTGGGGAGGGAGGGAGGGAACAAGAGAGCTGGTTCATATTATGCTTCAAGAGATTGCATAGGACCTTCCACCAGAATCCACACAGCCTCAAAGCAGATGACAGTTGTCTTTTAGAAAGCTGCCTAGCTCATCAAATATATTAAAATATAAACACGGAAATGACACTCTAAGGATGGTAAGGCTCACTGTTTCCACTTACCTGAGGTCTTTGGCCTGAAGACTTTTAGATGTATGATTTCAAACTCCAAGTAAGACAGGAGGACCACATTTGTCTTCTCCCCAAGCAGGCAAGACAAGTTGTATTAGAATGAAGGAGACCCTCCAGTGCTGTGCTGCTTGGGTGATTATTCACTTCATTTGTGGACTCAGCCTGCTCACTGCCTCCAGCACAACTCTCTGCTTTTGTTTTGTTTTTTTTTAAAATAGGGTCTCTCTGTACATCCCTGACTGGACCTTACTATGTAGACCAGGCTGGCCTGGATTCACAGAGATCCACCTCCCTCTACCTCTTGGATGCTGGGATTAGAGGCATGTATCCCACAATGCCCCGCTTAGCAGCATAACTCTTGATTGCATGCTGTGGGTGACATTTGTAGACCAACTGTGTGTTCTGGGCAGATCAATGGTAAGTAGGCACCAAAATAATCAGCTAGATTGAGCATCATGGGACATAGTGCTATCAGTTATGAAAAGAGTGGGTGTTCAAAATAATGAGAGAACTAGTTATATAAACAAATACATCCATTCTTGACCAGGGTTTTACTGATAGAAAGTGAGTTTCCCAGTGTACAAAGAATATAGAGAAATAAACTTAAGAAACCAAACTGAATAGATGAAAGAACTCCTCTTTCCATAGTTACAATGTATTTATTTTTGCGTGCACATGTGCAGCCATGGTGCTCATGTGAAGATCAGAGGACCTCTTGTAGGAGTCGATTCTCTCATTCCACCCGTGGGTCCTGAGGGTCAGCTTCCACTGCAAGCCACCTTACACACTGAGCCATCCTGGTCACCCCATGGCCATTTATAATTTAAGTCCAAACTTTGGAAGCAGTGGATGCAGGAGAGAAAGAAGAACACACACACACACACACACACACACACACACACACACACACACACACACACGCACACAGGCACAGGCACACACACACACAAACATGACTCTTTTAAAAGGAATACAGAATCCTTTTGCAAATTATCCTAGCCTTCTTTTCTATGTATCCTTGACTTGAATTGAATTCCATGGCCATTTTTAGCTACAAGGTAGGCTGGGATAGGAAAGACTTGACTTTGTATCCTCTATGGCATGGAGAGAGAGAGAGAGAGAGAGAGAGAGAGAGAGAGAGAGAGAGAGAGAGAGAAAGAGGGGGGAGGGAGGGAGAGAAAGAGAGGAAGAAGAAGAGGAGGAGGAGGAAGAGGAAGAAGAAGAGGAAGAGAGGAAGAGAGAGGAGAGGAGGAGCTAACAAATTGACCACAACTTTGCAAAGGTTCCCTACAAACTGTATGAGTCTAGTGAGACAGAGCACCTCACAAATCAGGCAACACAGACCCATTACCTCAGAGAGATGACAAAGGCGGAGTAGAGGACAAGGATCCATACCAAGCCAGTTCTTCAAGGCTCTGGGAAATTGCCCAGGCTGGGGGGAGTTCATTCTGTATGTGCTCCACACTGCACTATAGCCGAGGGTCCCTGAGAACACTTTGCATGGCTTTACTTACCCTCGGGACATCCCTCCCAGGATATGCTGAACTGAATCACTACACAGCACCCAGCCCTAGGCAAAAGCGAGGCACAGCAGGTCTGCCAGACATCCTCTGTATACCTCGGGCACTGTACCCTCCGCATATTTATTTCCTAGAAACTCAAGCAAGACAGGGAAGGAGTGGGTCAGCTGATGCCATTTGATGGCTCCGCTGCACATCTCAGGTAACAACTGGAAATGACGTGCGCTGCACATCAATTAATATTCATAGGCATAGACCCAGGGCAGCAACAGTTGGCTCTTAAAACTTCTTGAAGAGGGCAAGTCTTAATGGAGAGACTTGAGAGCTGCATTTAAGTGGTGGGTGTTGTACATGTCACAAAACAAGAGAACAGAATTAAGATGATAGAACTTCCTGCTCACATAAGATATGCCCCAGAATGGCGTCCGCTCTGTGACGTGTTGTGCGTAAAGCTTGGAAGCTGAATTGGGCTAACCTCTTTTCTTTAGGTAGGAAGTGGGTTAGACATGGCTCTCCCGGTTGAAGTCCGTGTAAGTCTAGAGTAAGGCTGCCCATGTTCAAAGAGATAAGATTCCTCTCTTCACCTACAGCTTAGACTTAAGTTTAAGTTGCCATGAACTAGCAGAACCCAGAATTCCCAAAACTGTGGCTATTAAATCCAAAAGTTCTAAGTCTATCCGTGAGGCAGGTCCTCTTTGTTTCAGGAGAAAGTGGCCACTGAGACATTGAAGGGAACAGGACTGTGTTAGTGCTGTTGTTACTGTCATCAAGTATCTGAGCAAAATATATGAGGAAGGTTCTAGTTTATCCTACAGTTTGAAGTATAGTCCACCATGGCAGGGAAGCCATGAAGGGAGGTATGAGGTAGCTGGTTACTCGGTGTCCACAGTCAAGAAGCAGACAGGGACCAGTGCTGGAGTTCAGTGCTGGTGCTCGGTGCTGGTGCTCAATGCTGATGGTTGTCAGTGCTGGTGCTCAGTACTGATGGTTGTCAGGGATGGTGCTCAGTAGTGATGGTTGTCAGTGCTGGTGCTCACTGCTGGTAGTTGTCAGTGCTGGTGCTCAGTGTTGATGGTTCTCAGTGCTGGTTCTCAGTGCTGCTGCTCAGTGCTGGTGGTTGTCAGTGGTGGTGTTCATTGATGGTGCTCAATGCTGTTGCTCAGTACTGATGGTTGTCAGTGCTGTTGCTCAGTGCTGATGCTCAGTGCTGATGGTTGTCAGTGCTGGTACTCAGTGCTGGTGGTTGTCAGTGGTGGTGTTCAGTAATGGTGCTTGATGCTGGTGCTCAATGCTAGTGGTTGTCAGTGCTGGTGTGTGCTCAGTACTGGTGCTCAGTGCTGGTGCTCAATGCTGGTGGTTGTCAGTGTTGGTGTGGTGTGTGCTCAGTACTGGTGCTCAGTGCTGGTGCTCAATGCTGGTGGTTGTCAGTGCTGGTATGGTGTGTGCTCAGTACTGGTGCTCAGTGCTGGTGCTCAGTACTGGTGCTCAGACTAGGACTCCAGTCCATGGAATGGCACCACCTGCATTTCCAAGTCTTCCCACTCCAGTTTTCCTGAAGGAGAAAATCCCTCACCGATATCCTAGAGGCTTGCCCCTTGAGGAATCCTGTTGAGTTGACAATCAGTATTAACTACGACAATACAACAGTAGGTTTTTCTATTTTAGAGGTATGAACCCATTTGTTTTTTATTTTGATATTATAGATATTGATATTTCTTCAAAGCAAAAGGGGGTGGCAGTGTGTGTGATAGTAACTTCTCCTCAACTTCCTTCCTGAGTTTTGTAATCTCGAAACAGCTGTGCAGCTCTCCTCTTCTCAGTCCTTCATTAGGGTTTGGTAAGAGTGCTGGGAACGTGTTAGAATGGTGTAAATGATATTTGCTATGTATGGTCTGTTTCCCTCCCTACGCCTGCCAGAGGAGGAAGGTGTTACATCTCTAGAGACTCTCTTTTACCAAGTCCATGTTTTAAATAAATGAAACTTGTACAGCCTCCAACACACCATCTTGAGATAACCTCAGGCCCTGAAGTATACTGACAAAGCAGGGTGAACTCAGCCAAGTCATGCAACTGCCTTCGAAAAGAACAGGAGGATGAAAAACACCAACAGAAGAGACTCAGAGGAGAACCTGACTTCTTCAAGTGGGAGGGTCCTCAAGGCGGACTGGTGAAAACACATTCCCCCAAGTGACGCATGGCTGTGCTTCAGGCTCTCCAAAGACGCTCAGCCATGCAGCTGCTCACTGCCAAGCCTGCAGCCCACACACCTGCTCGTGCCCACACACCTGCTCGTGCCCACACACCTGCTCGTGCCCACACACCTGCTCGTGCCCACACACCTGCTCGTGCCCACACACCTGCTCGTGCCCACACACCTGCTCGTGCCCACACACCTGCTCGTACCCACACACCTGCTCGTGCCCCCACATCTGCTCGTGCCCCCACACCTGCTCGTGCCCCCACCCCTGTTCATGTCCACACACCTGCTTGTGACCACATATGACCATTGCTATGTCTACACTTCCCACTGTTCTCTTCAACTGTCTTTCTGTTTGGTTGCCTACTACTTAGTGAAGCATTTCTTGCTCTGCTCAGTGGTGGAATTTTCTTGACCCTTCTTGCTTTACCCTAGCTCTTACTGTTGGACTGGCATTGAGACTGGATTTGCCTTCTCTTCTGTCTATCTAGGCTGTCTCGGTGAGGCTTGACACTGCCTCTTTATCTGATGTGCAATCTGTGTTTTAAGCCCATTCGGCTGCTAACAGATTTCCAAAGAAACATGCCTAGAGTTAAGTGCACAATTATGGCTACTCCATAACTGCACCACAGCCTCATCTTCTCCAAATTTTCCCGTGCTAAAAGGTAAAAAATTTAATAATAAACAACATTTACTAATGCCCCAAATCCAAGAAACCTTCTTGAGTAGTCCTTCATGGAACTTGGTATCTAGCCAATGGGCAGCTTATGCAAAAGACACGTCAAGCCCTTCCTCCGCCTCCACCACTGCCTCCTCATCCTCCTCACCCACGGCGCTGGCTATGGCGGCACCTCTCCCAGCTGCCTTGGCCATTGCCTTTCTGTGTGTGTTTCCTCAGTGGCCAGAATCATCTTTTAGATATCAACAGCAAACCACATCACTGCCCAAACTCTTAAGTGGGGGCGGGTCTAGGGCGATGGCTCAGTGGGTAAGAACAGTGGCTCTGTGGGCATGAGGACCTGAGTTCAGATCCTGAACACTCCTAAATGGCCACGTACAGTCGTGCAAGCCTGCAATCCCAGCACTATGGGGGAGGGAGACAGAAGAACCTCTGGGACTCACTGGCCAACCATCCTGGTTGAAAAGTTGTCAGCTCAAGGTTCAAGGAGAGACCCTGTTTCAAGAGAATACGGTGGGGAGTGTTAGAGAGAGGGCAACCATCATTCTCCAGCAGTCCTGCATACACGTGAGCACATGCATACAACGCCTCCGCTCCCTTCACCCCTCTGGGTGTGTGTGAGTGTCTGTCTGTCTGTCTGTCTGTCTCCCTCTCTCTGAGGTCCCACTACATGCCTGATAAAATCCAGAATTACCACTGTGGTTTTCAGAGCAACATTAGCCATCACATTCACTACCAACAGGAACACCCCTGTGGGAGTAAGGCAGGCCTAGAGCTGCATCCGCTGTCCCTCTTAGTATCCTCACCCTGCCCCAGTGATCCCTTGTCCTAGAGAGAGAGAAGTCACAGATCTAAATGCAGAAGAATGGTCTCCTCAAATACCATCCTTTAAACATTGTTGTTTAAATGGGCAGTTTTTCAGCTGTTCCTGCTGTTTCTTGAAGCCAGTCTTATATCAGTGTGATTATGTCTTCAACTAGAGAACAGATATTTTTCTTAACATTTTTCAAATCTCTCTCTCTCTCTCTCTCTCTCTCTCTCTCTCTCTCATGCATGTGCATGTGTGCAAGAGTGTGTGTGTGTGTGTGTGTGTGTATACATACAGCTGTATAGATCTTTGGGTAAACCAGGTTAAAATATTCAGAAAAGTTACAAAGATGTTAAGCAGAGTGCTAAACCAGAACTGGCACTTTTAAACTCTACTCTGAATTTTCAACATCAACTTAAAAAAAAAAAAAAAAAAAAAAAAAAAACATTTAAAATAAGATCTAGACAAAGCCATATCAACATATGGGTTTTTTTTTTTTTAAATAAGGAGAATCATAAATGAGACGGTCAGAGAGCTCCTAATGAATCAAAATATACACACACTTATACTGCATACAGAGAGGTCTTTGAAATCAAAACTGAGTGTGCAGGAGTAAATGCTGGGGAAACAGAATTTGTGTCACTAAGTTTCCATGGGAGTGAAAGACACATGGGACTATGTCAAGGCTCAGCAATCTCACTGCTAATTATTTATGAAGTGGGACAAGAGTCTAGACTTTTATGCTCCGACATGCTTGCTACTTTCTTGTGTACCCTCATAGAAAAGAGTTTTTAAATTAATCCTAATCTGGAGCTAGGGAAATGGCTCAGTGGGAAAAGCACCCATCATGCATGCGAGAGGACCTGAGCTTAGGTCCTCACTACCCACCCACCTAAGAAGCTGGGTTTGGTGGCACACACCTGTAACACTGTTGGGCACTTAAGGGCTCGGAAGCTTGCTAGCCAGCCAGGCTGCCAGTCAGCAAGCTTTAGATTTGGTGAAAGACCTTCTCTCAGAAAAACAAGCCGATAAAAATGCACATCGACCTCTGGCCTGTACGAGCATATACCCCCCCCCACACACACACACAAGTCTAAAAACACACACATATATACTCTACACAGGTCATGCACACACAAACTTACACAGATCTGTTTTACATACTCCAGGGTGAAGAGATGGCTCAGCAGTTAAAAACACTGGCAGCTCTTCTATAGTTTGGATTCCCGGCACCCACAAGGCAGCTCACTATCATCTGTAACTCCAGTTTCAAGGGATGTTACATCTGGCCTCAAAGGGCACCAGACACACAGGTGGTGCATAGACCTCATGTAAACCAAACACCCATACACAAAAATATAAAATTTAAATTAAAAATATTCCATAAACCACATCTGGTGGATCTGATTCAAGGTTAGACAACATCCAGGAGTCTGGGGCAGGAAGATCGCCACATTTTTGGGTCAGCCTTTTTAGTTTTTGTTTTTGTTTTTGTTTTTTCAAGGCAGAGTTTCTCTGTGTAGCCCTGGCTGTCCTGGAACTCACTCTGTAGACCAGGCTGGCCTCGAACTCAGAAATCCACCTGCCTCTGCCTCCCAAGTGCTGGGATTAAAAGTGTGTGCCACCACTGCCCAGCTTGGGTCAGCCTTGCATATAGACAATCTCTTTCTGATGTTGTTTGAAGGTAAGCTGGCCTAGAACACCAAGGGTGACCTTGAACTTGTGATCATCCTGCTGCTACCTCCCAAGAGCTGAAATCATAGGGAAACACCATCATTCCCAGTGTGTGCAATACTGGGCTAAGTACATTCTCCATCAAGTTTCTGCTTTAAACATCCACCACACGCAGCTTCTGTATAAAGGAAGTTGACAGCTACAGGGGGAGACATGAGGCTGATGAATCTAAGGTAAGGAAAACTTACAAAATAGCTCATCCATTTAATACATTTCAAATACATAATGCAAGTTTGTCCATCCCTCTGGTGTTCTGAACTCCCCATCCTTATGAATAGGGTGGCAGGAACTGATTTGCAGAAATGTAATTTACACACGGGCACACCTCAGAGAGCCATGCATTCTTTTAATGCATTCTGCGCAATGTATCGCAGAGCGAACTTTTGCTTACTTTCTTGGGCAGAAGCCCCCCTCACAACAGAAATGGCCTTTGAAGTCCTCTATTCCTATTTTCTCTCTCCCATCTCTGCCTTCTGCCCACTGTTTAACTGTCTCTGCTAACCTCTGTTGAACTCTTGACCTGGAGTAGACATGCCCCTCAGCATGACTGTTCAAGGGACTTTGGGTGGGTAAGCCCCTGATGTGTAATGATAGCAAACTGTTCTAGCTTGAGGGGGAGGGGGCTAACTGAGCATGCCAGAACATGACAGACACCGGTTGGGCTGGGAGACTCTGCCAGTGTCTCCCAGCTGTGTGGGAAAGTGTGAACAGCTGTCAGAGGCTGCCTCCTTGCCTTCCTTCCCAGACAGTGCCCCCGACCCTGGCCATCACTTCAAATTTGCCCTTTGGACAGTACTGATGGAACCGAGGCTATATTGGCCACAGAAAAGTACAGTAAACGGTCTGGACTTGGCCTTGCTGTTGCCCCGGACAAAAGAGCTCTGAGACTCAGGCCAGGTCAGGAGGAGCTCGAGGAGAAGGCTGACAGAACGCATACGTTCACAGCTCTGGCCTGGAGGGTGTGGGCTGGCCAGTATGTAACCCAGGGTGCGGTGCCCTTTCTGAAGTCAGTCGTAGCTCTTTCCAGGCGAGCAAATTAAATGCCATCACTTAGTCCTGGGAGCAATCCAGCACTTCTGGGTAAATTCCCAAAGCATTTTTCGTTTTTGTTTTTGTTTGTTTAGAATGTTGGTGCTGTTATAGGCAAGAGCGGGGCTATTGGGGAAAGAGACAGAAACAAAGAAGATAAAGATGCCCAGGAAGTGGGGCATGGCTCGACTGTGAAGTGCCTGCCAGGCAAGTGTGAGGACCCAAATTCAACCCCCAGCACCAATGTGGAAAGAAAAGCCGCATGTGGTGGCATATGCTTCTAATAGCAGTGCTGGGGAGACAGACACAGGCGGATCCTTGTGCTTACTGGCCAGTCAGTTCAGCTGACTAGCTCAGTTCCTGGCCAGTGAAAGACTGGGTTCCAGAAAACCTACATGGAGATCGTTTGAGGATAACCCAAGGTTATCCTCTGGTCTCCATACAGTTACTCAGACGCGTGTCCCTGCATGCAAAATAACTTTTAAAATGCTTGGAAATAAATTCTGACTTAAGACAATGCTTGTCAACTTTAATGCTTCGCCTCAAACCAGCTACTGAATGGCTGCAAGTGCATGGCACTATGTCAAACACTGCAGCAGACACGCCCTGCATCCTCTCTCCTATGCTAAACCCCACGGGCCATGGTGGAAGCAGAAATGTTTGGTGACTTGCTCTCCCAGATTCCCTTGCAGAGAGGATGATTACATATGATGATGTAATTATGACCCACAAAGAGCGAGTCTGATGGATGCTTCCGAGACCAATCTTTCCTGTATGGTTAAGTGATATGATGGGGAATGCTATGGTCCTTGATGTGCAGTCCTGAGAACTGAATGTCAGATCTCCGCTCCCACATAGCAGGCTGTGCATCTGGCACATGCCTGTGACCCCAGCTCCTAGGAGTGTGGGGACAGGACCACTAGGGCCCGCTCGCTGGTGGTTAGCCTAACAAAGAGAGCAAGAGGCCTGGGTTCAGGGAGAGTCTGCTTCTGCTTCAAAGGAGTAGGCAGCAAGTGCTGGGGGAGGGCTCCTGACATCCTTTTCTGGCCTCTGGGAAGGCACACCACCACAGGTATCTACAGACAGACAGACAGACACACACACACACACACACACACACACATGCCTTTTTAAAGTGATAAGTGTAAGAACAGCTAGTTCCTTTCCTTTTAATTTTTTGCTGTTAGAATGAAGCTTCATGCAAGTAGAGACTACACCTGCTTGCTTCTGTTCCCTGCTTACTGCAGTGTCTGGTACCTAGGAGTGTCCCACAGTCCCACCTTAGTCACCGAACAGTTGGATGCAGATATTATATAGGACCGTAAGGGTCAGAGTAAAGCTGCCATTTTGTGTCCTCTGAGTTACCTGAGTAGCGGTAGCTCTGGGCTATTCAAATTCCCCAGTTGACCACAGGATCCCAATAGCCAGGACCAATGACTAGAAGAGACTTAGGTTCCGTCCAGGTTAGAGAAGGAACTTTCTGGGTGGGGCCTCAGAACTTGATTCCCTCTGTTTTGAAGCCAGGCACTTTGGGAATGATGAATATATCATCAGCTTAGGTTCCACGGAGAGAGCCACGGGCTAGGCCCCCTGCTGATTTGTACAGCATAGGACACACATGAGGAATAGCTTTGTGCTGTTCAAAATCAATAAACTTAGTTTATTTTACTTTTGTTTTATCTTGTGGCAAAACCTGATCTATCTTGACTGATATTCCAAGGATCTACACTTGGGGATGTGAAGGCCAGAAAAAAAAGGACAGAGGTGTGTGTGCATGTGTGTGTGTGTGTGTGTGTGTGTGTGTGTGTGTGTGTTGCAGGTACAAGCCAAAGGTTGATATGAGATTCTTCCTCTGTTGCTACCTTCCTTAATGTTTTGAGAAAGGGGCTTTATACTGACTGGTTTTGTGTGTCAACTTGACACAAGCTGGAGTTATCACAGAGAAAGGAGCATCCCTTGAGAGCCTCTGTGAGATCCAGGTGTAAGGCATTTTCTCAATGAGTGATCAAGGGGGAAGGGCCTCTTGTGGGTGGTGCCATCCCTGGGCTGGTGGTCTTGGGTTCTATAAGGAAGCAGACTGAGCAAGCCAGGGGAAGCAAGCCAGTAAGTAGCATTCCTCTACGGCCTCTGCATCAGCTCCTGCTTCCAGGTTCTACCTTGTGTGAGTTCCAGTCCTGACTTCCTTTGGTGATGAACAGCAATGTGGAAGTGTAAGCTCAATAAACCCTTTCCTCCCCAACTTGCTTCTTGGCTATGACATTTGTGCAGGACTAGAAACCCTGACTAAGACAGGCATGCTCTGAACCTGGAGCTTTGGATACCTATTCCCCAAGTGGTTTAAAGTGGAAAGCCCCCTATTCTGTTTCTCCTAAGGAAGCTCTTCCTGCCAGCCCACAGCATATCAGCAGTTCATTTCCTCAACCTGGGGCATTGCATCATTTTAAATTTGTGACTTTGGGGCTGGGGGTGGCTTGCTAGGTAAAGTGGTGGCTGTGTGAACATGGGGATCTGAGTTCAACTCCCTAGCACTCACGTAATGCTCCGGCTCCGCAGTACAGCCATAACCCAGCGCTAGAGTCAGGGTGGGGGAACAGAGGCAGGAGGAACCCCAGGGCTCTCCGACTTCTAGCCTAGCCAGATGGAAATAGGAAGCTCCACTTTCAATGAATGCCCCTTTCTCAAAGCATTAAGGTAGGTAGCAATAGAGAGCTATCGACTTTTGACCTCTACCTGTAACGAGTGCACACACATACCTAAGCAAAAATATCAGTACCTTTGTTGAGATATAATTGGATGTGATTCACTTACCTTTTAACACATATAATTTGGTGTTTTTAAATCAACTGACAGAATTGTGTCACTGTCATCTGATTCTATTTTAGGACACTTTTGCCTGCGCAAAAACAAGCCCAGTGCCCTTTTAGCGTTCACGAGCCCGCGCCCTCGTTTCCTGGCAATTGTAATCTTCTCTCTGACTATAGGATTTGCGTGTTCTGCACATCCCATGTAAGGTAGCGTCGTTCTTCATGGCACTGGGCAACTGCTCTCTTCAGCATATCTTCAAGATCCGTCCATATTCTCACTACGTGATACTTGGATTGTCGGTATCCTTAAGCCCTTGTGAACTGTGAAGCTGTGAATATTCGCGTGCATGTGTTTGTTTGTACATGTGCTTTGGACTGTGGTCATTCTATCTTGGAAGGACACGTGGGATCATTAGTCTATTCCATTTCTCCTTCTGAATGTCTTCTCTAGTTTGAGATGGTGAGATAATTGGACTAGATACCTAAAGCAACTGTACGTGCCTTCTATTTTTTAAACCAATGTAATTTGGGGCTTAACACTAATTTTTCCTGAAGTTCTAGAGGTAGGTAAGATGTGCAAAATTCATAGCTTGGAGCCAAAACCAAGGTATTGACGGTTTTCAGAGTGATCTGTTTCTTTGCCTGTCTGAAGCTTCTGTCAGCAATCTGCGTGTCGGCTCGGGTCCCCTTTCACCTTCAGGGTCACATTACATCTCTTTAAGTTAAGGGTATCTGGGTACCTGCCCTAAGCCCTAACTCCCCCTTACCACCCACTACAACAGAGCATGTGTAGGTTCTGGTACAAACAACTTCAGAAGGGCATCTCTCTGCCTGTAACTTGGCTACCTTGGAATCTCTCCTGACCCCTCCCTAACACCCCTCCCTGGCTCACCAGTTAGTTGACTTTTAAAATAGAAACAAATGTATTTCTCTTCCTATGGAAAAGCAATCAAATGCAGAACATGTTAGCCAGTGCTTTAAAGAAACTGCCTGTCCTGAGTGTGAACTATGCAGTCACTGTAGAAGGCAGTTTGACAGTTTCTTACAGAACTAAATTCATATGCTTCTCGGGGGCTTTCATGACCATGCTCAGGATTTACCTGAGTGAGCTGAACACGTGTCTGCGCCCCGCACACACGTCTGTTTAGTAGTTCTGTCTGTGGTTGTCAGAACTTGGAAGCAACCAAGATGCGTTTCACAGATGAGTGAAGAGACATGCTGGACCATCGGGATGGTGGCCTGTCACTCACCGGTAAACAAAAGAATCTGTTAGCTCACAGGATGTGGAGGAAGTACAAACAGCGAATCTGAAGCTGAGGCAGGTGAGCACAGCCAGTATGATAGAGCGATCTGTCTTGTGAGTCTGAACGTGTGATCTTCAGGACGAGGCAAAGGAATGGAGACAGGGAGCTGGCAGGAGTTTAGCAGACAGCAGCCGGGACTTAATGGTGGCAGTTTTAGGACGGCGACACTGTTGTGAATGATACTGGGTGTGTGTCACTAAGTGCTTTTCCACCCCCACAGAAGGTATAACACACAGAGCAAGCCCTGGGACCACTCACCAAGCCCAGGTTGAGTGTTCAGCCTAAATGGGATCTGTACGCCATGTCCCTGCCCCGCTCCCCGCCAAGGCTTGGGAACAGTGCAGAATCAGGGTGGACAATGGGAGGGCTGCTGTGAATGCTGTCTTCTGGACAAGACATGGGTGTTGTACTCGTGAACTCACATCAGCCAAGATTACCTACAGAAGACCCATGCAAGCTCAGGCCAGTCAACAGTCCAGAGGGAGTTGAGAAGCTAAGGATAATCGGTGGGTGCCCGAGAAGAGGAAGTCAGTTTCTTCAGGGGTATGACTGCTGGCGGGCGTGCAGACCCCAGCGGGTGCCGGGCATCAATGTAGACTGCACTGATTGAGCTCGGTGATTAATAAAGGAGGGGAGATGGGTCCCAAAGGCAGTGGGGGGAGGATATGTTGTACAGGAGTCTAGGGGACTGAGAGGGTGACTATGATTAAGACACTAGAATTTCTGTAACACTAAAACTGCTCTAAAATAAAATTTACCAACTATGTGAAGATTCCATCCAGGAGAGGCACCTGACCACCATGAAGGAACAGTCCCACCCCACCCTGCTTTTCAGAAACATGATTCTATAATCATCTGTCCTTCCCAAAGCTCATTTTATAATTCTGTCTCTAGTACATCTATAACTAAAATCTGCCTTAGGTATCTTTCTTCAAACAAAAGTCAAATTTGCTTAAAAAATAATATATGTGTATGTGTGTGTATTTTTTTTTAAAAAAATAGTCATATGTGTGTGTGTGTGAGAGAGAGAGAGAGAGAGAGAGAGAGAGAGAGAGAGAGAGAATATGTGTGCTGTGTGTGTGTGAGAGAGAGAGAGAGAGAGAAAGTATATGTGGTGTGGGTATGTGAGTCTATGTGTGTGTGTGTGTGTTCTCTTCCACTTCCTTTTAAGGAGCGCATTCTCTGGTTGCTGCCAACTGTGGACCACACTACAGGCTACAGCTCTGCTTCCTGCTGATTCTTCCTGCCTCCCATCTCACCACAGGGATTACACACACTTTCCACCACACACAGTTTTTTATGTGGGTTCCAGGGACTGGACTCAAGCCATCAGGTTTGCGTGGCAAACTCTTTTACCTGCCGAGCCATTTTCCTGGTCCCCTTATGACTTTTAAATGACAGTTTTTCCCAAGTTAGAGTCAAATAATTGAAATTTCAAAAACTCTTAAATCGAACACCTATGCTGTGCTTCACAGATCCGAGACCCTTTCACTGCCATGGTTACTGCAGCAATAGTCCCAAGTAGCTACGGAGCAGCCTAGGTGTCCACCAGAGCACGTGAGGAAAATGTGGTTTATAGATTTTCTTCAACTGGACACAATATGGATAATCGGATAAGTGGATTGAGCCAGTGTCAGGAAAACAAGTACCACATTTCTCCCAGTCTGGCTTCCTAGATTGTATACAGTCACATGAGATCACACATGTTTATGCTAGTAGAATTATAACGCCGGTTGGGGGTGCAGAGAGTTGGGCTAGGGGCAGGGATCGTACTCAACCTATAATATATACCTGTAAGAAAATTCTAAAAGTACTTTTTAAGAAGAAATCTAGGAAAGCCTCCATCTTGGAGCTTGGGCACAGCTGGACTGTGGAGAGGTTCTGTCAGATAGCAGCCATTGCTCAGTAACTTCGTGATGAGTTATATTTTAGCACTTCCCGAGTCATCCTCAGACCCCTGGGGCTTCACTCCTTCCAAAAAGAAGCAGAGTCTCCCGGGGAGAATCCTGAAATAGACACAGAGCCCGGCTATCACTTCCCATTCTTTTGTGAGGACTCGGGGACAGGTCAGATTCACTCATCGTTATCGCTTCTGTTCAAAAATTATGAAAGTTCAAGTCAATCAAGCCAGCGAGCGAGTCTGTTCAGTCCTGGGCAGAATTCTAGGCTGGATCTTCTGGTCCCAGGCCATATGTGCTTTGGTCTTATAGAGGTTTAAGACGAGAATGTAGAACAAGATTAAAAACCAGCTCGCAGCGGGCATTCTTCGCTTTAGTGTTAAAATCCTGGCCCGTTCTTCTTCCTCTTTTAAGGAAGGCGGTGAAGAAGCCAAGAGTCTTAGCGTAGTCTGACGGCTGCATCTTAGCCGCCCATGCTCCTCGTCTACAGCTACGAGTTTTTGTTCCACAGGAAGCTCTGGGGAGTCTTCCTCATGTTTTTTTGCCATTTTGAAACCCATCCAGCAAACTCGAGGACATTTGTTTTGTGAGTTAGTGCAGACACACAATGTAGAAATATCTCACCTTATAAGATCCATTTACTTAGGGTTTATGTGAGAGGAAGGTGCTATCTCTCTGCTTCTGTGTTTTTCTATCACTTCCTCTCCTTGTAAGTTCTCATTTTTTTAATGCACTTTTCCATGTAGGTGCTAGAAAGTGAAATGGGAGACAACGTATCCGAGGGATCCCCTGTGTGTTTAATTATTGAGAGGGTGCGGTTCTGGGCATTTGATAAGGTGGTGTGCCTCAGATGTCTGAATGACAAAGCTGCTCCTCCTCCTTCATCACCGAGTATTTAAGAGGAGAAACTGTGATGTTGCCTCATATCTCTGTCCGTCATTAAAGTTTCACCTGCTCACCTACTGCCCACTGATAATTCCTGCCCTCACCAAACATGGCTGTGCTGAAGACTCCAACCCCCACACCTTGCACCCTTTAGATGAGGCGTTAAGAAGCATAAAATCACCTGGGGGAGATGGTGTAGTAAGCTAAGCACTCACCACACAAGTGTGAGAACCTTAGTTCAGAGCCCCAGGACCCTGAATAAAGCCAGGCATACAGTCACATGTCTTCAATCCCTGTGGTAAGAACCGGTAGAGAGAGAACACCACACCGGGAAGCTCATAGGCCAGCTAGCGTTTAAGAAGAGACACTTGTCTCAAACAAGGAGGAAATGGAGAGCCAACAGGCATCCGAGCACACATGTGCCTGCGCTCACACATGCAACCAGGGAAGAAGCACAAAACACCTTATCTGTGGTGTTGTGGTCAAACATATAGTAAAATCTAATCATGGGAAAATATCAGATAAGCCAGGACCAAGGGGACTCCACAAAGAAATGATTTGCCATTTTATTTATTTATTTATTTATTTATTTATTTATTTATTTATTTAATGTTTGTGGTTATTTATTTATTCATTCATTCATTTGGTTGGTTGGGTTTTTGAGACAGGGTGTCTCTGTGTAGCCCTGGCTGTCCTGGAACTCTCTGTAGACCAGGCTGGCCTCAGACTCAGACTCTGAGCTCTGCTTGTCTCTGTCTTTAAAATGCTAAGGCCATGGAAGGAGAGCTTGAGAAACTGCTAGAGAGTTTAAAAGCCCCAACAGCTAAATACAATAGATGATTTTGGATTGGATACAAAGCTAAAAAATGTGGTTGAAAAGAACCCAATGGGATTTTTGGCAAAACTGGCATACCAATTCTAAATCGTATTTTGTCCACATTGATTTTTATAAATATCACAAGTGCATTGGGGTTATGTGAAAATATTGTTTCTTGAAAGCACGTACGGGTATGAGCAAGTCTTGGATAATGTTGGCAGTTTTATTCCTGAAGGGTTCAGCAAATGCCCACCTATCAGTGTGACAGCGACACTCGGGCAAAGGGGGTCATATGTGTCATTTAGTCACCAACACAGGTGGGCATATGTGAAGAGGTTAAGGAGCTCTTTGTAATAGCTTTGCAACTTTCTTCTTAAGTTTGCCTTTTTTCAACAGTTAAAAGGCAGAGACAGTGGCACACACACCTATAACCCTAGCAGTCAGGAAGCTGAGACAAAGGGATTGCAAGTTTGTAACCAGCCTGAGCTACATAGAGAAACAATGCTTAAAAAATAATTTAAATTATTTCTATGTATAGCACGAGTCTATATTTTATGGTCTTGGGTCTTTTCAATTGTTAATATGGCAAATCTTCCTTAACTAAAAATATTAGACTTCTTAACCGCACGAATAGTGTTTCTGTATGTGTTTTCAAATGACAGAGAAACCATTAACTCTTAAAAATATTATCAGTGAGGTGTAAGGGATTAACTTCAGGCAAGGGATTCCGGAGATGACGGCACCATCAGACCTCCGGGGACCCGCAGCACAGTCACTACCATCACAGTTCGGGAGCCTCCAGAGATCCAACCATCTCTGCATTCCAGCTGAAGCTTGTGGACACTGACCGGTGGCCTTATGGATGGGGATTCTCAGGGCTTGGCTCTTGTCTGCCATCTTTTCTCGCCAGGGTGTCTGTTTCCCCTTACGTGTCTTGCACTCAATTTTTCCCAAAGGAGGACCTTAATGGGGTGACTCGGCCACTGTGCACTGGTGAAATAAAACTTGTTGGTGAGGTCACACTGGGAGCCACACAGCAGCTTCCCAAACCTTGCATGTGGGTGGGAATGGCCCCTCTTTAGCCCTAGAGCCTTCCTCTGCATTCTAAGATAGTACACTAAATCCATGTGCAATAAAGGAAGATGTGTAAGGCACTGTGTGGGAGGAGGAGGGGGTGATTCAGTACCACCCTCAGGGAGCACGTCCCCTGATGTAGCGCTCCCCACAACTGTGTTTCGTATAGCTTGCTGAAGAAGCATGGCTGTTTTTACCTCTGGAGATAGGATCTCGCTCTACAACCTAGGCTGGCCATGAGCTTAGGAAACCTTCACCATTGTTCGCCAGAATCTTGACATGGCAAGAAGGAGCCTCACACCCGGCTAAGATGCACTCAGTTAAATATTCTCCAGGCCATAAATGACAGAAGCTGAATTCTTTGTCCACCTCGTTCTGTGTTTTCTTCAACTCCTACAAAAATGCCTGGCACACAGTAGGACCTCAATAAGTATTTGTTGAAGGGATCAAAAACTGTTAAGTCGGCTACTCCATCTGAAATGCAGTACGCATCTATCTTTCAAAAGAGAAGGGGAGGGCTAGAGAGATGGCTCCGAGGATAAAGCACTTCATGCACAAGTGTAAGGACTTGCTGTAGGGTCCCCAGCACTCACTTAAAAGCCAAGTGGGCCTGGCAGAGTTGGCCAGCTCTGGGTTCAGCAAGAGACACCACCTCAGTAAACAAAATAGAAAGCAGTCAAGGAAGACACATGTCAATCTTTGGCCTATACACACACACACACACACACACACACACACACACACAAAGAGAGACAGAGATACACACACATACATATGCACGCGCATACACATATATAGAGAGACATATACACACATAGACACACACATTCATACACACACATATACACATACATACAGAGAGAGAGAGAGACATACACACACATAAAGAGAGAGAGAGACACACACATACATACATACACACACACATGCACAGAGAGACATACACACACATACACATATATATAGAGAGAGACACACACACACCTACACACACATATCATATACACACACACATTCATACACATACATACACACACATATACACACATATACACACATACACACACATACATACACACACATACACAGAGAGACACATACACACAGTGCACATAGGTATACATACAAGCAAAAAACGTGAATTAACTTATTTGAAACGTTAATATCATAGATAATCATACGTTAGTGATACCTCCTTGGCCATAAATTAAATAGTTCATTGTCTATTATTTTATCTCTGATTCCTAAGTAGAATGATTATTTTTAAAAGAAAAAAAGACACAAAGCAAAACCTTGATCACAGAACATCTGTAATGGCCACCAACACTTTCAAGTAAGAAAAGCATAACATCGGTAACACAGATAGTCGCCGCTCTCATCCAGATTCTGACATATTACCAGCAAGCATCAGTTTGAACTGTGTCAGTCTCCATTGAAAATGTGCCAGGTTTATTAACACCACAATTAACAGACTTTTAATTAAGTTGCTGATTCTGTTAATAATGTAGAGGACTGTTTAAAAAGAGTTGCGTAAGCATTTCTTTTTTGTTGTATTTTTTTATATAACTTTTATTCTGCAGATTTCAGGTGTGGAGTGGGGGAACATTTCAACAGATATGCAAGAGCATGAGCAGAATTTCAAAGCACCATTTATTACTCTACAAATAAAAATGGTTGTCTTTCAAAACCTAGGCACTGATTACAGGGAATTTTGAATACGCTATTCGGACATTTGAATTTTACTTGTGTGTGTGTGTGTGTGTGTGTGTGTGTGTGTGTGTGTGTGTGTGTGTGTGTACAGGTCGATCATTTTAGAATCCTGGCTCTTGGACTGACCACTGACAATGTCTTCAACAGTGTTTATGGTGTAGCTTTCCACGGGCCGGAAGTGAGGCTTACATTTTCAATGCTGCTTTATGCTTGCTTGTAAGGATTCCAACTTGCACATTCCCACGACATGACAATGTCATGTCTTCTATCTGAATGTACAACATCAAAGGTACTTGCCTTCATCAAAACCAGACATGATATGATATTCCAGTCTAATGGCCTCATTCAGACAGACAGTAACAAAGCAGAGAAGTTTTCTACATAGCAAGGGGCAGTCCTGAAGTGCTCAGTCCTTGCACATTAGAGCCAGGCTGTCCAACGGAGACCGCTTTCCTGAGGTGCCTGCCACTCTCATTAGTAGCACCGCCTGGCAGTGTTCCATTGTGTCTCTAACACGCCCAAGGTGCTTCCCCACACAGATAGTTTGATTCAGATCTTTATGACTAAATTTTTATACCAGGAAACTGAAGAAATTATCATATCCCCTCCTTGGCTTCTCTGCCTCCTCCCCTTGCTCTCTTCCTCTTTTTTTCATCTCTTTGGTTCTGGAGTGTGAACCCAGGACCAAACATGGTACCACTCTGATACCCTCCCAGCTCCCGTTTTTATATTTACTGCATTGAATTTAATTTCACATATCAAATTGGTCCTTTGTCTCTGACTCTCCTGTGAGAGTTAATATCGGTTGTCAACTTGACAAGAATGTAGAGTCACCTAGAAGACAAGCCTCTGAGCATGATGGTGAACAAGTTCCTAGACCGAATTGAGATGGGAAGACTCACCCCAGTATGGGTGGCAGCATCCCATTGGATGGGATTCTGGACTGACTAAAGAGGCAAAAGCTTCCTGACCATGGATGCAGTGTGACCAGCAGCTCATGCTCCTGCCCCTGCCCATGCCCTTTCCCACCATGACAGACTGCACCCTCAAACTATGAGCCGAAATAACCCCCCTTCCGTCCCTAAGTTGCCTTTTCTCAGGATTTCATCATAACAACAGAACAGCAGCAAATGCAGAAGGAATGGATTCCTTTAGAGGGAGAGGTGCATACAGATTTTAACAGCACAAACTCTTCTAAGATGCAAGTCAACTCAGCCCTTGTAGTTGGTTGACCAGATGACTGTTACCACATCCCCTTTGCTCCTGTGTGCAAGCTTTAACTGTGGCAATAGATGGTTAACATAGCCCTTGCTATCACTTGATCAACTGCTTGCAGAGATTCTAAAGGAAAACACTAACCAGTCAGAAAACTGGTGGGCAGTTCCCATACTCCTGACAACATGTCTGGCCATAGGAAGTGCTCCAGAAATAGTCATCTGCTAGATCTAGAAGCAGCTCCGGTAAATCAGAGTGCATGCGTAAACTAAATGACATCTAACAGTTTTTAACCAATGGTGCTTTTATAGTTTTAGGAAGAAATGCGCATGCGCACACACACACACACATATACACACACACACACACACACACACACTCATTTGCATGCACATACATAAACAAAGATGAGGCCGAGCCTGGTGATGTATGCCCATAATCCTAGCCCTTAGAAGGCAGAGGCAGGAGGACAAATGTTATGTTCAAGGTCATCTGGTCTACCCAGCTAGTTCCAGTCCAGCCAGGAAGACCCTGTTTCAATAGATAGATAGATAGATAGATAGATAGATAGATAGATAGATAGATAGATAGATAGATAGATGATAGATGGATGGATGGATGATAGATGGGTGGATGGATGGATGATAGATGATAGATAGATAGATAGATAGATAGATAGATAGATAGATAGATAGATAGATAGATAGACAGATAGATGATAGAGATAGACAGACAGACAAAGGGAAAGAAAGAGGAAGGAGAAGAAAGGAGGAGGAAGAAGAGAAATGGGAGGAGGAAGGGAAGGGGCAGTGATAGAGTTAGTTTTGACAGAAATGCACACTTTTCATTCATTCATTTATTCATTGTTTAAACCAATTAACCCCTTATGAAATGCCAGATACTTTAATAATGCCTGAAGGTACTAAACAAACTAGCCATGCAAGAACAAAACAGAAAGCGACTTTGTTTTAAGCTGGACACCATGTTTTCATTAATAAATACTCGGGAACTTGCAGAACTTAGAACTTGGATTTAATTTGGTCGTTGTTTAGTCTGGAATGCATAAAAAGACACTGCACTGCGCAGAGCCAGGTTTCAAGGAAGCCTCTGCAAGGAACCAGGACTCCCTGCTCAGCTGCTGCGTCTGCCCTCTCCAGACAAAGCCAGGCCAAGCAGAGCACCAGGACTGTGACAGACAGCTTCCCTCCGTGGTTTGAGGGGGGGCGGGGCATGGCAGACACCCTGGGTCGGAGCACTTTAGAGACCAAAGCTTATCTGAGTTTTAACTTTTT
Organism: Uromys caudimaculatus; assembly: GCA_028551405.1. Taxonomy (NCBI): domain Eukaryota; kingdom Metazoa; phylum Chordata; class Mammalia; order Rodentia; family Muridae; genus Uromys; species Uromys caudimaculatus. The sequence continues at coordinate 5,744,350 of CM052706.1, read as the reverse complement.
ACCACGATCCTGCTATCTCAATATTTTTTTCTGACCGTCCTCGAGAAGATGGGAGCAGAATTGACCTCTCCTCGCGTCTCTGTCACTGTGGGGCTCGTGTGGGCAGACTGACATCTGCAGGCACATCGTTAGCGAGTTGGCAGCCTCAGTGCCCTGTGCAGGTTGCAGTCAGACCTGCCTTCTACAGCAGCCTCTTTCTGGTTGATTAACTTTAATGTAATTTTAATTAAAAACCACAGTGTCAAAGGGTTTAGCTACTCGAGAAATGAGCACAGACTGCGGCCCGGTGGCAGCAGTCACTTGGAAAATGGAAATGCGTCCTGACACTGTTGTGCGGGGGGCCAGATAAACAGGGTCGCTGCAGTGCTGGGTCCACGCAGGGAGGACACGGGAAACGTCAGAGGCAAGCGCCTCCTTGCACTCGGAGGTTCCAGGGTACCCATTTCAGGTGTCATCCACAATTTTGAGACCTCTTTCTGTTCTGGCACACAATCATACCCTGTGCGGTGGCTGGCTGCAACCGTTCTGATCTCCTGTTGGCACTTGGGGCTCTAAATCATCCATCCCACAGATCTGGGTTAGAAATGAATCAAATTTGAACCAGGAAAACAAATAACAACTGAAGACCAGTCACACTTTAATAATTTATTCAATCATTAAACCTCGCTAGTTTTCTCACTGTTTTTTTTTTTTCTTTTTTTATGGAGATGGGGTCATTTGAATCTCAGAAATACACTTTCCTTTCCAGAAAGCACTTTCTCTGGGATGTGACTCTTTTACAGGTGGCCTGAGGAAGTGATCGTCATCTTTCAGTGGTACCCTTGCTTCGAGGAAGTGGTCGTGTAGGTATTTTTAGCCATTTGACATGACATCTCAAAAATAGGTTACATTCCTTAATCTGCTTGTGCATTGAAATTTAATCACTTTTCACATTTCTGCGTGGCCTTTGGAGACTGGTTTTCAATTCCCGTTTTCCTATTGATGCTAAACTGCTCAGAAAGGAAAGGCTGAAGAGCGGTGCTTGTGGGCATGGTGCTTTATCACTGCCAGTGGAGTGTCTCTAGTCCACCGTGAAATGCCCTTTAGTGTCCCTCAAGGTAGTTAATTTTTAGGGCACAAGTCTCAGGAGAACACCTAGTGACGTCAATTCTTCAGAGGAGAGTTTCCTGCACCAGGTCTGTGGTTAGGCGAGGCTGCTTTGCCGACAGATGGGGCCGGTACCCATGGGCCCGGAGCCATGTGAACAGAAGGGGCCCCCGGACCCTGACAGAGAGGATAGACAGAACCGTGGGGGAGAGTTTAGGGCAGTGCGCAGGGAGGGAGAGAGGAGGCATGGAGGGTTTCTACACCAAGTCCAGCAGAGAGGAAGAAAATCAAAACAAGCAGATGGGTGGACCGGGAGAGGTGATTTGAATTGTGTAACTTGCTTAAGAGACTAATAAAAAACGCAGTCTCTTGGGGGAGGGCTTCGCCGCAGGCAATTTTGGAAAATTGGAAATTTAGCTAAGATGGCCAAAGGGGAATGAATGCTGAGAAGAATAAACAGAAAAGTAGACAAATGAACGGAGTGCTGGTTTTGTTGGAAGGAGGAGTCCTCTGTGACCTCTATGCACACTCAGGAGGCCCGTTACAACTGCCTCCTCTAATAGAATACAAGGTTGGGTTTTGTGTTTTTGTTTTTTTGTTTTTGTTTTTGATCATCCATTCAGTAGAATAATTAATCAAAATGTTCTGGAGAATGACCTAATGCAGGAGAACGTGCCTATGATGCAATTGTCTTTTCTTTCTTTGTCTTTATTTGTCCTGCTGGGGCTGAAATCCAGGGCCTTTCCTGATTTGCAATAATTTAATTCTTTTGTGTGTACATGCGTGCATTTGTGTGTGTATGGTCGTGCATGTGCGTGTGTGTGTATGCCCATGCATGTGTGTGTGTGTGCGTGTGTGTGTGTATGTGTGTGTGTACGCGCGTGAGTGGTGAAAAGGGAAGAATCCAGAGCTTTGTGCACATAACACAGGGACTCCACCACTGAGCTGCATTCTTAGCTCCCTGACAGTGGAAACTGATTTGTTCATCTGTTGTTTGTTTGCTTGCTTGCTTATTTATTTATGGAGATAGGGTCTCATGTAAACCAGGCTAGCCTCAAACTCACTATGTAGCCAAGGATGACCTTGAACTGCTAACCCCCCTGCCTCCATCTCCTGAGTGCTGGGATTCTGAGCTTGTGCTACCATATCCTGTTCACATGTGCTGGAGATCAAACCCAGGGCCTTATGGATGCTAAGCAATCACTCTCCCATCTCAGCAGCATTTCTGGCCTCTGAAGATTTTAAAGAAGAAAACCCACTGGAGACGATCTGAATAGGATGAACCAGAGGCTCCAAAAAAACCTTCCCTAGAATATTAAATTTTTGTTGGATATATATGGGTTTTTGTAAGAACAGTTCTATGAGCAGTGTGAGGAGGCATGAGTGACGTATCACACATAGACAGGAGGACAGTAAATAGAAGATGAATGAGTAGGTAGGTAGGTAGGTAGATAGATAACATGCATACTATATACATACTACATACATACATACATACAAACATAGATACATACAAAGATAATAGGTAGATTATTTTTTCCTTGCAGGACTTTCCAGAATCTTCATGTGTAACTTTTCCTCAGCTCTGCCAGTGGAAGTCTACCTGAAAGGTCTTTATTTCTTGGGGATACCTTCAAATGCATGTGGGGTACACTGCCTTGAAGCATCAGGACATTGCAGCCCTGTGCTCAACGTGGCCCGACTTGCCTGTTCATCTGTGTCTCATAAGTCAAAATGTCTGTTCTGCAGAAAACATCTTTAATTAAAGAGTTTGTTTCATGTCTGTTGAGTTCCAGTTCGAAGCCAGTCAGAGTCACTAGCAATTTTGCAGACAGCCTGAGCTACAACAGGGAAAGGATGTCTTAAATCAGGGTGTGATCTGGGAACTGCTTACCACGGGAGTACAGAAAACAGTCTCCAGCACCCAAGTAAAAATCCAGGCATGATGGTATGTGTTTGTATCCCAGATCTACAGAGGCAGAGACGGACAGCTCTCTGGGAATTAATGATCAGACATCTTTGCTTAATCCATGAGCCAAGGACCTAGTGAGAAACTCCCTGTCTCAAAAATTATGGTAAGCAGCGCCTGAGGTGAGACACCATAAAATGATCTTTGGCTTCCACACACAGGCTGCCTCTATAACTGCATATACAAGTGCACCTGCAGAACTTATATTTGGTTAGACCTTAAATAAATACCTGGCAAGTACCAGCTCACCGGAGGAGACTCTGGCCACACCCACCACCATTCTATCCCGCCCAACTGACAAGCCTGAACCTGGTTTTCATTTACAATGTATATGTGTTATCATTGTCCGTGAACGACATAATACAAAACTCTTTATGGTCTAGGAGAACCTCATCACTGCATCCCCAATCCTTGCCAAGGGACGTTAAGAGTGTATTATGCTTCTACAAGGACCGGAGTTCAATTCTTAGCACCCACGTCAGATGGCTCACAATTGCCTGTAACTCCAGCTCCAGGGATCTGACGCCTCTGGCCTCCATGTGTACCACACATGGCATTAACACACATACCGGTGATTAAGAGTAAAATAAATAAGTAGAGTATTATTATTGCTAATGAATTATCTCTCTAGCTAATGGTGGGCACTAGTGACAGCACATCTAACACAAGATGGTGGTTTGCTTTGGGAGGGGAAGGGGGAGTCAGAACTCAGTGTGTAGACCAGTCTGGCCTCAGACCTATAGATCTCTGTCTGCCCTGCCTTTTGAGTGCTGGGATTAAAGGTGTAGCTAGCAGGCCTGGCCATCACCCCCCCCCACCCCCATTAAAATAATGCTGTGAGGTGTGGCAGCTCCAGTGAAATAATCTCAACATTTGATAGACTGAAGCAGGAGGATTGCTGTGGGTTCAAGGCCAATGCCAGCCTTGGATTCTGTTTAGACAATCTCCTGTGGCTGTGATAAACTACCATGACCAAAAGCACCCTACAGAAGAAAAGAGCTTCCTTAGTCTTTAAGTTCCAGTAGGATAGTCCTTCCTGGACAGAGAGGCTTGGTGTCCAGAGCGGGGACCCAGCTCATCCACACACAGAAAACAGCAAGCAGGTGAAACTATAAACCCTCGAAGCCCACTCCCAGCCATATATTTTCTTCAGCAAGTTTCTCTCCTAAAGGTTTCACAACTACCCCCAAACGGTGCTAGCAACTAGGGTCTGAGTGATCAAATACACGTCGAGCCTATGGGGGTCATTCACCACAGCTGTGCACTGAGATCCAGGCCATCCTGGGTTACAAAGGGAGATTCTATCTCAAAAAGAACAATATTCCCAAGCAACTATGAGCAAATAATTCATCTGTGAACTTGGGGAGGTAAAAGACCAGCTTCACAAGGGAGGGACTCTTTCAAAGCACTTCCTAGTGGGTCTGGTGATTCGAACTCAAATGGATGGGGGTGGGGAGACTGAGTCCAGTTTAGGGAGTTGAAGGGAATTTTTAAGTTGAATTCGCAACTGGAGAAAAGGTATCACACTCTGGCTCCATTTTACCCACATGGCTGACGCTGGGTGTACTTTCCAGGAAGGAGACAGCAGAGCCGGTTAGAGCAAGAAGGGAAAGGGTGTTTGATATCCTAACTCGGTCTTCACGTGAGTAATTATACAGGATTAGGTCCTAGGAGGAGGCGAGTCGGCATCTCTCCTGGACTGCAGCGATACTTCCAACCTTTGCAGAACATGTTTTCATACTTATTTTAAATACATCATGGCACCTAATCTTCACAACAGGTGGGGCTCTGGGTGGCCTGATTTTACCAAGATGGGAAGAGTCGCCTTAAACATGGATGGCACCGTGCAACTGCTGGGCTCCCTGGAAGAGAGCTGAGGCAGAGAGCTCCCTGCAAGAGCCCAGCCCCAGCACTCATTGTTTTCTCCCTGGCTGCTATGGAAAAATGAGCAGCCACCTGAAGGTTTTGTCACCACACCTTCTCCGCCATGGCGGATCTGGATCGTATCCTCACACTGTAAGCCAAAATGACCCTTCCATGCTTACATTTCTTTGTTGGGAATGTCGTCACAACCAGAAAAGCAGCTAATGTGAGTGGGATTTTTATTCTCAGTTTGCAGAGTAAGAAGTAGATGCTCCAACGCACCCACGTGTCCATGGTCCTGCCATTGCTGGGCTCTTGGTTGGATTCTGGCACCCGAGTCCTGCCCATCAGCACAGTGGCTTTGGTCATAGCTGATTTTATCTTCCTTGGGATTACCATCGTGCTGAACAGATGAAGGGACCCAGCTAGTGCGCAGAATTTGTGTGTGTCCACGTTCCACACGGTAGAATAAGCAAAGCTGACCTTCTGATTCTCAAATACCTTTCTAGATTTAGTAAATAGTAATGAAAAGCACACAGTCTAATTCTGGAGCATTCTGCTTTGTTCCGGGGCACTAATGTTTTATCCTATTATATTTTGTGTGCTATCTGTCTCTTTCTCAACTGTGGAATCTCCTTAAAGGAGATAGTAAGTGCTGAAAATCTCTAGGCAACTTGAGAGTTTGACTGAGGTAAAATATACACCTCTGAAGTGCAACAGACTGTTTTCCAATGAACTTAGTTTGTATTAACCTTCCCTGGGAAGACTTGAACAATGTCTAGTCACCTTGAGCAAGCACCACTGAGACCAAAGTAATGATTCTACTGAATAAAGCTTGGTGAAAACAGTGAGTTGGGCTTTACTCACAAGACAAAAGATTACTGCCAAGTGGCTCTGTCACCAAAGAGTGTCACCTGCTTCCCCATAGCTGCACGAAGGCTCCTCCCCACAATCCACTGTCAGGTGAGAAGGAGAAGCAGGAAGAAGCAGGTGGAGCCTCGGGTGAGTGTCCAATTGTCCTCCCTAGGTCCTCCTTTTGAGAGGAGAACATCAACAGACTTGGTGTTCTTGTTGAGGGTTTCGTGTAGGGAGTCAGACCTGCTCTGATAAGGATGAAAATGTCGTGTTATGCGCAGAAGACAGTGTTCCCAGCATTACTAACCTAATCCAGCTCAAACTCCAGTGTGACTTCTATTCCTGAGGAAAATTTGAGTTTTATTAAGCAAGTCAATGTAGTGCTTATAAATAAGCCATAAAGTGTGGCGTGTCAATCAAGTGATGTCTTTGTTTCTCACTCTTCTTCTGCACCTTTCCCCCTGTGGAATGGAATGAATAACTGCTCAGGGAAGGACCAGCAGGCACTGCTGTTTTCTCCTGGAGAGAAGTCTGACTTGGATGTGCTTGGGAAGGCCATGGTGTGCTCTCAGTAGCAAGTTTATTCTGCAAAGCGAACTTGGGTGTTGAATAAAATCCATGCTGGAACTTCCATGGTGCTATTCAGTGACGGTTGGAAACAGAACAGGAAGTTAAATTCCAGCTGACACTTGTCAGCAGTCAGCAAAGGAGATGAAGAGGTAGGACTGAAAATAAAAAGTAGTTCTATTCATTCTTCTAAAGTCCTGTAGTTCTGTGGTAGTTGAGATCCATCTTTCTAAAGTCTCATAGTTCCATAGTATGTGAGATTCATCTTTCTAAAATCTTGTTATTATATATCCTATCTAGACTCTAGGGGCAGTTGTGTAAGAGAGGAACTATGGATAACATACTTTGATCCCAAGATCCTCTGCCAGACATATTTACTTTTGTGACTGAATGGTATTGCCAACTGTTTATCAGGGTAGGTATTGGCTGCCTGTATCTCACACACTGGGAAACTAAGGCCTTGGGTTAACTAACTGGTCTGAATCCTAAGCCTAAGGATAAAATCTTCTTGGCAATTCCCTCACTGACAAAACATCTGGGTATAAAAACAAGCAGTGTAACAGACATTTCAGAGAGAAAGGTATGACAAACCCTGTCACCCTGGGTTATCTGTGTGCATGCTCAAGACTTAGACTTAGGGAAATCCCAGCAGAAGCCATACATTTCAGGGTAGAGCAGGCAAATTATAAGAAGTTGATCAAGCAAAAACAGAAATATGTGTCTGCCTGCACGCTGCCCTGCTTCCCACCATGACTATGATGGTCTGGACCTCTGAAAGTATGAGGCAGCCTCAATGAAATGGAGCTAGAGATAGATCAGACTATAGATGTGCTATAATGTACTTAGAGTTTAAGACACTGACAACAAAACCCCTAGAGAGGCAATAAAAGGAAAGTGTGGCCCCCTTGACAGGCAAAATACAGTCTACAAAATCTTATTTCATGAGCGCTCCAATGTCAGATCTAGGGTAGTGGGGTTTATGTGGGACTCCAGCATTTGGAAGTGGCCAATCCAGGGCAGTGAGAAGAACCAGAGAGGCAGCGGGTGAATGGGAGCAGGATGCGATGACGTGTGTGTGGATATGAAAATCTCACGGTGAAAGGCTTTACTCTGTGTGCTGAATTTCACAACAGATTCCAACACGGGCCGGTATAGTGGCACAAGCACGTCATCCCAGTTCATAAGAGGAGGTGGGCGAGTCAAGAGTTTCCGGTTGCCATTGGCTCCCTGAGCCACAAGAGACGTCTCAAAAAAAACCCAAACAACCCCACCCAAAGACGAAGGGAAGGTAGTATTAGTAAATATTTTCTCTGTTTTAGTCTCTTTAGTTATTCAAGAAGAGATTTAATGAAAGTGTGTGCATATGACACAGTTAGGCCAGTAGCATTAAAAAAAAAAAAAAATCGCCGTATATTTGACAATACCGCTACAAGGAGCAAAGCTTGCTCAGCATTAGAGAACTGCAGCTGATGGGGTTATACCAGATCACCCCTCGAATTCACAGCAACACGTGAAAGCATGCGAACTGTTTAAAAGGTTAACACAACAGACGTCATAAGTAAATTCGTGATCTTTTAACCTTCAGTAACTTTAATGCACATAAAGTTCTATGAGGCGATGGCTATAAAATGGCGGGCTTAGATGTGTAACACGTCCATTCGTTAGCTAAATATTTTTCTTAAGATTTGTACTGTTGTTTAATAGTTATTGTGCAAAAGAGGGGAAAGAGAACACATCCAAGAGGAGGAAGATGTCTGCATCTTGCTGGAATCCACATCTGGAGTAGGCTGTGGTGAGATGTGCTAAGCTTAACATCAGCCACGAAGAAAGTAACTTTTAAAATAGGAGGAGAGGGGGCTGGAGAGGGGGCTCAGCCCATAAGTAAGAAGGCTTGCCGATCTTGCAGAGGGCTGGGGTGTCGTTCCCAGCACCCAGGTCTGGGCAGCTCACAGCTACTTGTAACCTCAGCCTGGGGAAGCTGATGATACGTCTGACTCCCATGAGGATTCATATTCATAGACACTTGTACACATAGACACACAAACACACATAGCCAGATGAGAGAGAGAGAGAGAGAGAGAGAGAGAGAGAGAGAGAAATAAGAAACACTTTTCTTAGTGGGTATTGTCATTTGAATAGGTATGGCCCCCCCCCATAGACTCATGTGTTTGCTTGCCCATACAGAGTGGCACTATTAGGAGGTGTGGCCCTATTGGAGGAGGTGTGGCCTTATTGGAGGAGGTGTGGCCTTGTTGGAAGAAGTGTATCAATGTGATGATGGGCTTTGAGGGTTACATATGCTCAAGCTACAGCCAGAGTGAGGCAGTCTCCTTCTGCAGCCTGCAGAGCAAGATGCAGAGCTCTCAGCTCCTCCAGCACCATGTCTGCCTGCACGCTGCCCTGCTTCCCACCATGATGGTGACGGACTGAACCTCTGAAAGTATGAGGCAGCCTCAATGAAATGGTGTCCTCCATAAGAGTTGCCTTGGTCATGGTGTCTCTTCACAGCAATGGCACCCTAACTATGACAGCGGGAAATGTCATTATAGGAATTCAAGTGTTACAACAGAAATAGTTCTTCCAGTTGTCACTGTAGGTATAAGATCAAGCCAGACAAAATTCTAGCTCCTGTCGGGGTAGGGTAGGGGCTCACAAGGTCCCACCCCAAGCTAAGGAGCTATTGGCAGGGAAAGTTAGTTTTCCGAGATGAGGCCCATGGAAGGTTTCCAGTCGCCAGGATGCTCTACAGCCACGTGCATACTGACAGCACTAGGTAGACTAGTAGGTTTAAAAAAAGGTACTGAGAATCGGGAGGTCAAAGTGGTTGGGAAGGGTATGGGAGAAAGTGGGGGGAGTAAATGTGAGTGATTCTATGAAAATACACTGTACATATATGACATTCTCAAGCTGTAGGTTCAGATTTTCCAAAACCTACTTTAATAAGCGTTCTTAAACGCTTCAACCTCCTTTATAGCCCACCGCCCAAAGGTAGGGGAGGAAGATGGTTAATCGGACAAGGGGGTGTGGACCTGTTTAGAAATCATTTTTGGGGGTGATTCCAATCCTCGTTGTCAGAGTCCAGTCCACTATCAAAACACCAAACAGGAATCAGCAGCATCGGCTCAATCCGGAAGACTCCGTCGAGAAAATGGCATGAGTTCACAGATGCAGAAAAAAGCAGCCACACCATCAGAAGTTCCTTGGTGCATTTCTCTGTACAAAGTCACAGCAAGCAAAGATCAGAGAAGAAAACAAGGCAACCTAATACGAGAACGTAGTCAGCGAAGCCCAGCGGCAGTGAAGCCCACCGAAGCCCAGCAAGACAAACCAATGCAAGAGTATCATCCACCGTCTGTTGGGTTCTAAACTCTTTCTAAACATCACGCGTCCTCTCAAGGGTCTGCTCCAGCAAACCATCACATGCCCTTTCATCAGGTGACTTCCAGAAAAACGGCGTACGACACAACCAAATCACCAGCAAAACCAGAAATTCCCACTTCATCAAGCAGGAAGTAAAAATATTTCAAAACAATAATTCATTCGGTGAAAAAACAGTAATAAAATAGGAAAGAGGGATGGATGCAGACCAGTCATGCACATAGCAATCCTACAACAGCTGAAACGACTGCCCCAATGTCAGAAAAAAGGACACTAAACAAACAAAACCAAGCTGGGCACAGACCTGCAACCCCAGCACTGGAGAGGCTGAGGCAGAGGGATTGCCATGGCCAGCTCGGTCGACAAGTCTACCTGGGTTACAGAGTGAGAACTGGTCTCCAAATAAATAGGAAGGGGCACTGGAGAGATGGCTCAGCAGTTCAGGGCACTGTGTGCTATTCCAGAGGACCTTGGTTCAAGTCCCACCACCCACATGGCAGCTCACAGTTGTCTGTGTAACTCCAGTTCCAGGGGACCAAATGCCCTCTTCTGGTAAGCATATGGTACACAGACATGTATGCAGGCGTACACATAGAAAAAAGGAAGGAAGGAAGGAAGGGAGGGAGGAAGGGAGGAAGGGAGGGAGGGAGGGAGGGAGGGAGGGAGGGAGGGAGGGAGGGAAAGAAAATAGAAGGGAAGGAAATAAGAAATAGAGTGTGTAAAGGAAGATGAAAGGAAGGACAAAATATAGAAAAATAGCAGCTCACCAGTGGATGAGATAAATAGTCAAGAGACGAGAGAGAGACAGAGAGAGAGAGACAGAGAGAGAGCGCTCTGCTGATAGAAGGGAGCTAGGAGTGGTGATCTATCTCAGGTTATCAATAGACTCTAAGAAGGTGTGTGTGTGTGTGTGTGTGTGCGTGCGTGCGTGCGTGCGTGCGTGCGTGCGTGCGTGTGTGTGTGTGTGTGTGTGTGTGTGTGTGTGTGTGACTTGTTGCAGAACCATGTTCAGGAGAAAACAGTCAGTGAATGGAGAAACACAGGCAATTCTGATGGTATTCTATCATATGTATTTTTGCAGTTTATTCTCTTGGTTTGTTATCTAGAGGCCGCTGCCTAGTTCAAGGCCAGAAAGACGCACGCCCGCGTAACTCACCTAACTTTGGTGGTTCCCGCTCTCTGGCACCCATACATTATTGATAAGCATTACTCGTAGAATAGTTTTAAAAGCACATAAAAACCTGAGCCAGTGCAGCAGATAGTTCACACAACACCCCACGCAGTTTCCCTGCAATTAACGTCTTGCATGAGTGAGGGGCCATCTGTTTCAAAATCCTCTTTGTCGTTTCTCCAAGGAGGTACAGGATCCTGCTGTGGAGGTTAGAGTTTGTAGTTGGGCACACCAGGTACGTGTATGGCGGCCAGCAGTCGTGTTGTTTACCTCCCTGACTCTAGCTCCTGAACAAAAGAGCTACGTTTACAAAAGCCACTTGAAGAGGCGGTATGTCTTTTAGCAAGGAACCACGCGGTCAGTCTGTAATGGGTTGTCCTATTCTGGGATCTGTAAAATTGTCATATTCCCTAGTATGTTTCAAGGTCTAGAAGGCAGGAGCTAGCTATCCATGCCGGTAACACTCCGGTGGCAGGTCTGGAAAGTCAATAACTGGTATCCAGTAAGGTTTGGACGTCATTTTTAAATCTCTATTTCCAGTATAACTTTTATTTAGGTCTTAGGTCCTACTGATTCCATCTTGGAAATACATTGATTCCAAACCCATTTCATCAATATAAATAATTTAGTTTAAGCCTTTGCTCTGCTATCAGTTGATTCGCCAGCTTATGCACCGACAGGAATCTGTATTAGAGTTAACTGGATGACGCTTCCTCGCCATTGGCCATTCGTTTGTCTTAGGCGATCTAGTCAGAGAAAATCCAAAATGGCTTCTGCCTTATACCTTGAAGACATATACATGACTTTGCCCCGCAGTGCGGTTGGATTTATGCAGCAACTGAAGGCTCCAAGATATAAAGTCAGAAGTCGCCCATCCTATGGCTGGTCCTGGGTCCTGCTGTGCTGCTGAGTCAGCTGCTGTCTCCATTGGCTCTGCTAGCATGCTGTGGGTACCCTGCCACTCCCCTCACTCAGCTCTGCAGATGCCCACCCCCCCACAGCCTCGTGCCACTATGAAGTCTCCCACTGAAGATTATTTTTACCCCACACTTAGCATTCGCCATGGCCCAGCTGCTGTCTTGGTGATTATATGTGAGATATACCCAAGTTTTCATAGCTGGCACCGATCTGCATTCCAGATGTGACTGCCCAGTGTTCTGCAGGAAACCCCACTGTCTCAGCAGAGCCTACTGTAAAGACTCCTCCCCCTCTTCCCCTCCTCCCCTTCCTGCTCCTCCCCTTACCTCCTTCCCCTCCTCCTCTCTTCTCTCTTATAGTGATTAATTTCATATTTCAACAACTTAACTACTGACCACATTCACATTATCAGATTGTGTTGACAAGCATCGCCGTCTCTGAATGGAAGGTGACTCCTTGAAGCACGCCCACAATGATTTATACCTTTAACAGTGTGCTAGACAATATGTACGTTTGCAGTCACAGATAGTTGCTTTGCCTCCTGTGGACAAGTCGTGTCTCCTACTTTCCATTGCTCACTTTGTCGCTGAGATGGAAGAGACTGTTAGGAGCACAGATTATCTCCCAGTTCCTCCAGGCTCCTTAACAAAGTTCTTCAGCCGTATGCATTTACATTTAATTAGTATGTGTGCATGTCAGCACAGAAATCAGAGGAAATTGTCTGTCTTTCCACGATGTGGGGCCCAGGGATCAAACTCAGGTTGTCAGGCTTGGTGGCAAGTGCCTTTATCTGCCTGTCCTTACAAATGACCAAAAGTTATTTGTCATACTTCTACAGGTTGGGAAGTCCAAGGTAAGGTTGCTGACGGTATCTGGTCCCAACCCTTCTTGTATGGCAGGAGAAACAGACAAGCTGTTCCAAGCTTGTTCTATAAGGGCACTAATCCCGTTCCCAAGGCTCCGTCCTCACAACCTCTGGATGGCCCCACCTCCTGGGACTATCACAGGAGGGGTCATTAGGTTTCAACAGAACAAACTGGGGCCACAGATGAGACTGAAACGGTCTGTTTAGCATGGATGCCAGCCTTCGCTCACCCCCCTCCAGAACCATCTCTGTTAGTGTCTAACCTTCTGAGGTCCGCAGACTTCCCGCTCATTCTCCAGACTGTTCTGGTTTGGAGACTACATGTACCATTACTCTAATGCCAACACCATAAGCTAATTTATTATTATTTATTTATCTTTTTTGAGAAATTCACATTGCAGAATACCAGCATGAGCAATTGCAGGGACTTTCAATATTTTGACTAAAGTTTTGAAACAAATGTATATTTTGATCATCATCATACTCTCTTACACACACACAAACACACACATATACATATATGTGCATATACACATACACACATATACATATATACACATAGAGTCTGAAGCTAGAAAAATATTGTTGCACCACTAAAAACCTGTGACCTATATAAAAAAAATATATATGTTACATAAGTTAATGAGCCTTACACATACACACAGTCTCAGGAAATGACAGTTGGATATTTTAAGTGTAATATGTTGTATGTTTTAACTTACAAATCCTCATTAAATTGCACAACAGGAGTTTCCTTGAGGGTGGAACCTCACCTAGAGAAGGCTTTAGAGTGTAAAATGTAAGCCTGTTCAGAAAGCATGTACTGAGAGGGATGTGTCTGCAAAGCAGAGTGCTGCGGAGAGCTTACAGGGATGCCTGAGGAAGTGGTTTTCCCCTTTGGCTATGGAGGCACACATGGGCTGCTGCGGCTACATCCCAATATGGTCAGGCTACATCCCTGGGCTGGCGTTAGAGCTAGGAGTCACCCACATGGGCTGGTTCTTCAGACATGCAAAATTCAAGAGCTGCAGGGTCGTGGGGATTTACACCAAGATTCCAGGAGAAAATAAAATAATAAAATAAAAAGTAGGTGAGACCAGGTAAAGTGAGGAGGGACAGATTCCCCAAGGGGTGCTGCGTGAAGTACTGTAGGAACCTGAGTTACAGTGGAACTCTGAGAAGTCGAAGATGCCAGGAACTGGCATTGAGGAGGCGACCTGGGAAAGGCCGGGTGTGGCAAACGGTGGGTCTGCAGGGTGGGGCTCTGGTGACACCTTTGTGAACCCCTGAGCTAGAAGAGAGTCACGGGGTTTCCTGTCCTTCCTCCTGACTTTGTGTTGCTTTGGTCGAGTCTTTCCTTGCTATCCCTCCATACCTTTGGAAATGAAAATGTGCACAACATGTTACCGTATAGCAGAAATGTATAACGTCATCTTCTGTTTTACAGAGCTCACAGCTAAATTGCCTAAGTCACAGAAGACATTCAGGACTTGTTGGGACAGCTAGGATTGTGGGATCTCTGAAAGTTGGGCCAGATGTGTTTTGCACTATGAGATGGCCATGGGGTTTGTATTTTATTTTATTTTATTTTATTTTATTTTATTTTATTTTATTTTATTTTATTTTGTTTTATTTTATTTTATTTTATTTTATTTTATTTTATTTTATTTTATTTTATTTTGGTTTTTTGAGACAGGGTTTCTCTGTGAAACCCTGGTTGTCCTGGAACTCACTCTGTAGACCAGGCTGGCCTCGAACTCAGAAATCCACCTGCCTCTGCCTCCCAAGTGCTGGGATTAAAGGCGTGCGCCACCACCGCCCGGCGGGGTTTGTATTTTAAGTGACTCCCACAGGTTCATGTGTTTAAACGCCTGGGCCCTAGCTCCTGGCGCTGTTTGGGGAGGTTGTGGAACCTCTGTGGCATGAGGTACATAGAGAAGGTGGTCACTGGGAGGGTCTTTGAGGATAATAGTCCTATTTCCAGTCTAAGATCTCTTTACTTTCTTCTCTGCTATGATATGAACAAGTGACAAGCCTGTGCCACCACGGACTGAATTGTAACACCATGCTGTTACAGTGTTCCTAAGTGTGAGCTAAAGAAAAATCCCCCTTTCCCTTAGTTTACTCTGCCAGGAGTTACGATCCAATTACAGGTAACTGATACGGTCCCTGACATCCAGCTAGAAAAATACCGATGGTTGAAAGTGTATTCATAGGACGTGCACTGACATCTCGTCATCTTCCTTCCTTCCTTCCTTCCTTCCTTCCTTCCTTCCTTCCTTCCTTCCTTCCTTCCTTCCTACCTTCCTTCCTTCCTTCCTTCCTTCCTTCCTTCCTTCCTTCCTTCCTTCCTTCCTTCCTTCCTTCCTTCCTTCCTTCCTTCCATGTTCATGGCCCTGTGAACATTGCCCAACAGTCTAGTTTGCTTTTCTGTTGTTGTGATACATCATTTTGAATAAAAGCAACGTGCAGCAAGAAAGAGTCTATTTGAATTATACTTCCGGGTCGTTGAAGAGAAATCCTGCAGAAACCTGAAGCTAAAACCGTGGAGCACATTACTAGCCCGCTGCTCTCTAACTTGCTCACTGGATCATGTGCAGCTAGCTTTCTCTTTCAATCAGGGCTCACCCTACTAGGGATGGTGCCCTTATGATAGGTGTGGCCCTCATTGTAGGCGGGGCCCTCATCGTGGGCGGGGCCCTCATCGTGGGCGGGGCCCTCATCGTGGGCGGGGCCTTCCCACATCAATAGGCAGTGAGAGACTTGACCACTGGCCAATCTGCTCTGTTTAGTCCCTTCTTGCAATGCCTTCAGATGACCCCAAGCATCATCAGATTGACAGCTGACACTACACTATTCACCTTCTCTAAAGCACATTTTCTCACCTACTGCATGGTGGCGGAGGGTGGTTGAGTCGACACAGTTAAGGAGCCTAGTCAACGTTTCAAAGGCGTTCATTGCTTCTCTTCCACCTCTGAACCTACAGGACAGTGGAACGTCACACGTTTTTAATACTGCGAGACTAGTTTTCTAAACCATGACCTCCAACATCTGACCAATGTTTGATCTCTATTGCCACAGTATTACCTCTTTGTTCAGACAAAAAAAGTCACCAGGTTTTATCAGCTTCCAGTCAATACTATCAGAAGAGAACCTGTAACTTCTAAAACAAAAAAAGAAAAAAACCAGAAAGTCATCAAAACAAACAAAAAAACAAAACAAAAACAAACAAACAAAACAAAAAACAAGAAGCACCTTGTTACTGAGGAAAAGGGACAGTGAGGACTTCAAGGACATAATGGAAACAAAAGACAAGGCTTCCACTTCTGTTTCTTTCCCAAACTAGCAATTTTCACTCACAGCCCTGTCCAGTAGCCAAAGAAAGTCTTTTCACTCTTAACCTTGAAAATAAAATAACCAAGAAGAACACGACGTTCCAAGTGGAGCTGCAGTGGTTTTGGCTTTGGAGTGAGAGGAGAATGTAAGTAGGTGGTCTCCTGGTCCTCTCCGAATGTTATCTGAGTGTGCACGTGCTGCTGTTTGTTTGTTTGGTGCCCCTCCCCCATAAGCAATCATGGAGAAGGATGGACCCAGCTCACAGGGGCCTGATGCTCTGTAATCCACAGAGACCACAGAAGCAATGAAGTCACGCTTCGTACCTCTGGGCTGCCAGCATGCAACCCTGATGGCATTTCTGGTTGTCGCTCTGTTGTTGGGACTCTTCCAGGTGGATGTCCCTCTGCAGTGCTGTCACCTGTGGACTAAAGGAGATCTCCATGGTGCTGAGGCACTTCCAATCACCCTATGTCTCCTTGGATTCCACACCGGGAGACGGATATCTCTGTGGAATCCTTTATGGAGCTGGCATCCTAGGACTGCACAAGATCTCAGAAGTCGAGATATGGAGATGGCTCAGTTGGTAAAGGTTTTTTCTTGCAAATCTGAGGACCTGTCTTAGTTAGGGTTTACTGCTCTGAACAGACACCAAGGCAAATCTTATAAGGATCACATTTCATTGGGGCTGGCTTACAGGTTCAGAGGTTGAGTCCATAATCATCAAGGCAAGAACATGGCAGCATCCAGGCAGGCATGGTGCAGGAGGAGCTGAGAGTTCTACATCTTCATCTGGAGGCTGCTAGTGGAAAACTCACTTCTAGGCAACTAGGATGAGGATATTAAAGCCCAGACCCACAGTGACACACCTACTCCAACAAGGCCACACCTCCTAATAGTGCCACTCCCTGGGCCATGTATATACGAACCATCACGGGACCTGAGTTTAGTCATCAGAACCCACATAAATAAACACGGTGGTGAGTGTTTGGGACCTCAGTGCTGCTGAGATGGAGATAGGCGGATGCCTGGGCTCACTGACCAGCCAACCTAGCCTAACAAGGATGCTGGCACCAGAGGACAAGACTTTAGGCTTACCTTTGACCTACAGACATGCGCGCGCGCGCGCGCACACACACACACACACACACACACACGCACACGCACAAACACACACAGAGAGAAAGAGAGATAGACAGACAGAGAGACAGAGAGGCACATATACAGGCACACACACACAATCACACTCACACACACACACACACGCTCATAGACACACAGGCACACAATCAGGTATATAGACAAACTCACATATCCACACACTTAGGCACACACTCACAGGCACATGAGTATACACACACACTCACACAAAGAACCTACAGGCACACACACACACACACACACACTCAAAGGTCTTTTTGCTTTCTCATCTTGAGGTTTTTGGACTCTGCAGTGTTCACTTTCTCCTGATAATTCTTAGACCTCAAGGACTGCTCATGTGAGTTCCTTTCCTTCCTGAGTAACTGTGTCTCCTTTCCCAGAACTTCCTACGTAAGGGCAAGCAGTAAGTGCTGGTAATGAATAAGTAACGTATTCTTTTTTTTTTTTTTTTTTAAATTTGGTGAACAAGACAGAGGTTGACGAGATAGTCACCTTCCCTGCTGACTATTCTCTACCATCTTTGCTACTGGACACTCTCAGGGCCTGCCTCTGTTTCCAGACTTGTTGCAACTTCTCCCAACTCCATTCTTCAAGAACTATCCGTAACCAAGTCTGTTCTCAGTAGTGAATGGCTAGTTTGAGTCAGAGCCAGCACTAGAACCCAGGCCTATGTATAACCAAAGATGGGGAAACAGCAGAGGTTTGACATTTCTCTTCACTCAGAGGGAGCCCAGATGGGCCTACACACAATCAATGCTTCCAAATCAGAGTCTTTCCCCCTGAGGACATTGTTCTGACCCTGTCTAACCAGAAGACTGTTCAGAGAGAATTCACCCCTCTACCTGCCCCAGGGAAACGGACAAATGTGGTGTTTGAACCATTTACCCCAGAGAATGCTCACACTGCAAGTGCCACTTAAGATGGTCTTTTAAAAGGCCCTTCTGTCTTTATTGTGACAGTTAGACTTGCCTGGTCTGCCGAGCATATGAGGCCGCAAAGACTGTTTCTTTTGATTCAGAGTTTGAATTCTCTGTGGACTGAAAGGGTTCCTGGCACAGAGTTGGCAATTACTATCTAGGTTGTCTCTCTCCCGTGGGTTTCTTTAGCTGAGCGTTTAACTCTCTTGGCATCAGACGCCAATGAAAATACTCGTGGCTAACATGAGCAGAAATAAACACACTTCTAATCAGTTTAACTGTTGACAAAAGCATGCGGTTTTCTTGCTTGGGGCCAACGTTTTAAGTGGACTCCGATTCCTTGCAGGAACACCCCTCATTGAGGGGTGCAAATAGGGTAATTAGATGTCCAATTACCAGATTCACATTGGCAAATGGGGCCTTTGTGTGGGTAAGATCTCCGGAGTTTGGGACCAGCTGAAATTGAGGGGATTTTTGTTGGTGGTGGTGCTGTGTTTTCTGACCGATCCTCCCAACAAGCTCCTGGGTATGACTGAAGTTCCCATCTCACCGTCATCTGCAGCCAGGCTGAAGACTTCTCTTTATTCCAAAGAGCCAGTGAAGCAGGGAGCCGAAGTCACAGTGTGTGGCTTTTTCTTCCTTCTTTTCTACTTGAAAAAAGATTGAGCATTTCAGACTGCCCCTTTCTTTTTTTCCCCACCCACCACCTTTGCAGAGTTGACACACCTGTCAATATGAGTTATAAAGATTTCACCACATATAACCATTAAGTTGGAAGACCACTAATCACCTTTGCTCCTTCCTCCTCCCAGTCTTTGGTAAAATCTGAGATGAGTTCCAGGACTCTCAAATATTGGGTGAGCCATTTTATGGCCACTGTTGACCGTATAGTCTTTCTCTTTCTAGTGATTAAGAAGTCCTGGCTGAGATGTCCACCTCAAGTGGATTTATAACGGAGCCTCTTTAGACAAGGTTGTAAACCCTTCCTGCTGTGCATGCTGCAATTCTAAGAAGCAGCAGCTGGAGGAAGAGAGGACCCAGAGGTGGGAGAGCATGCGCAGAGCATAGTGAAGTTTCATGTGCACAAAATATGTCACAAGGAAGTCTAATATTCTATATGCTGAATTTACAGTAAGTAAGATTTGAAATAAGTTTTAACTGAAAATACTTACCATGAATTGGAAAAAGAAAGTACTGGGCTGCTGAGATGGCACAAGAACAACTTAGTAGGTAGAAGCACAGTCACACAACAGGGTCACCTAAGTCTGATGCCCTATACCCACAGTGGAAGGAAAGAACCAACTCCAACAGTTGTCCTCTGTCTAAACACACACACACACACACACACACACACACACACACGCACTGAACATCACGGAGAATCCAGAACCCTGAGATGATGTTTATTATTGGTAATTCATCATTAATTTTAAATAGTAGTTGAACACAAAAACCTGTTTGCTGGCCCAAAGGAGATCTCTAAAAGAGACCTCTTAGCTGGGCCTTCCTAAGGCCTTCTATAGTGGCTTTTCTGCATACCAATGCCTTGTTTTCAACGTGTAAAGGATTGGAGAGGGGGCAGGGAACCAGAAATCATTTTATCCTGTGGTTTAAATCATTGCTTCACAATGTCTGTTGTATCTTGAAATCCCTGGGTAAAGTTCTGTTTGCAGCCACGTCATGAACAAATGGGTTGGAGAAATTCTCGAACTTCACTGTGCATCAGTCTTAGTGGGCACGGGGGTGGAGCCAGTTGAAGCTGCCGCTGCCATCCATGGAACACATGTCGAACAGCAAGAGTTGTCCTGTTGAACATGTGTGCACGTGAATGTATTCACGAGTGCATGGACATCACCCTTCCATGGCTGTTACTGTCCCCTCTAAGATGGGATTCTGGGCATGTGTGTGGAGGACCAAAGTCAACCTCAGGGGTCTTGCTCACTCACTCTCTGTATTGACTTTTGAGACGGGGTCTCTCATTTTTACCTGGATCTTCAATTTAGAGAGGCTAATTAGCTAGCAGGCCCCGGAGATCCACCTGTCTCCGTACCTCCAGTTCTGGGATTTCAAGCATGCACCAGCAGAAAGCCAATGTCCATGAATAACGGGGATCTGACCAGGTCCAGGGCAAGCTCTTGGCTGGCTGGCCACTCCTCACCCACACTCTGTCATTTCCCCACCTCATTCCCTCTAAAATCAAAGCTTGTCTCCTGTCTGCATTTTGAACACACCATGGCATCCTCACCCTGAGGTGGTTTTCCCTCTCATCTGTGGAGGACGTCTGATGAGCCACATGCATCAGGACCCACCCCTGCTGACTCACACCACTGAACACTACTTAGGCTGGCGCTCTTGGCTGTTCTCTGGGCTGTTAGCTCAGGTTTCTGCTCAGATGTGCTTGTGCTGTGGGCTGTGAGAGGCTTCGCTGATAATGGCATCCGAGGGCATTCAATTAGCACATTTCAGGTTTCTCTGGTCATAGACACCCCTCATGACTCTCCACTAATGCAGCTGGATCTTTTTCTTTTCCAAATCATTAGGCAGCCTCCCACGTTGCTCCTCACTTCCAGCCTATCGTGGAGAAGGAGTCTATTTTAATACTTTGCTAGCACATCTGCCTGCGAGGGTAATTTAGGGAGAAACCAGGTGATAACATTTTTTTTTTTTAAAGAAGCTCGTTTTTCTGAATCCTTCTAAGACACTGATCCTGTCTCCTGTCATTCCTTGAATCTGAGCATGAAGCTCTGGCATTAATAAAATAGGTGATGCCGGGCAGTGGTGGCACACGCCTTTAATCCTAGCACTTGGGAGGCAGAGGCAGGTGGATTTCTGAGTTCGAGGCCAGCCTGGTCTACAGAGTGAGTTCCAGGACAGCCAGGGCTACACAGAGAAACCCTGTCTCAAAAAAAACCCAAATAAATAAATAAATAAATAGGTGTGAGGAAGGCTGTATCCCACAGTAGAAACTGCGTCTGGGAAGATGGGAAGGATTGGTGAGGAGGGGCCTTTTGTCTGTGGGAAGAAACTCAGGTAGTGAATTCTGCAAATCACCCAAGTCCTGATGTGGGGTAGGGGGAAGAAGGTGCAGACCAATCAAGGTAGAACCTGGAGCCCTCTGTGATGTGAGCTGGGCCAGGACTCTATGCTTTAGGGTTTCTTAAACCCTAATGGGCACAGGGATTCTCTGGAGGAATCTTGTTGAAAAGATTGGGGCGGGGTTGGGGCGCAAGTGTTAGAGGACTTGTGACCCCTCGGAACCTCGGGTTTGATCCTCAGCAGCGTATACACCGGGCACGGTGCTGCACACTGCAGTCCCCACGCTCAGGAATGAGAGCTGGAGGGTCAGAACTGAAGTTCAAGAGCACCTCCAGCTGCGTAGCCGGTTCACGCATGGCCAGCCTTGAGGGCAACGCAGGACTGACAAAAGCAAATGTTTCCAGGCTTATTGTAAAGAAATTATTTATTTACGTGTGTATGTGTATCAATTATTGAAACAACTTACAGACAGCAATTTTGACATTTTTGGTGTACATAATGGGGTTTGTGTGTGTTTGGCTGTTGTAAAATAAGTTTTAGGCCAGCAAGATGGAGTGGCTAAGGGTGTGGGCTGCCAAGTCTGACAACCTGAGTTAATCTCTGAGCACAGCAGGTTAGGAGGAAAGAGATGTCTCCCCCAAGTCGTTCTCTGATGACACATGTGCTGTGGTGCGAGGCCACACACACTGTACACACCCACACAAACAATCTATCAGTTCAGTCCATAAAATGTAATTCAAAAGTTTCATTTTTCACCAGGCGGTGATGGCGCACGCCTTTAGTCCCAGCACTCAGGAAGCAGAGGCAGGCAGATCTCTGAGTTCAAGGCCAGCCTGGTCTACAATGTAAGTTCCAGTACAGTCAGGCTAGACAGAGAAACCCTGTCTTGAGAGAGAGAGAGAGAGAGAGAGAGAGAGAGAGAGAGAGAGAGAGAGAGAGAGATGCAAAAAAAAAGTTTTATCTTGCATAGAAAGTGTAGGTTAGTACACTGTGGCTCATTCTTCAGGTTGCATGTTCAACAAATTTTATGAAATGTATAATTGTGAAAACAGATTCGAGGATGTGTGTGTGTGTGTGTGTGTGTGTGTGAGAGAGAGAGAGAGAGAGAGAGAGAGAGAGAGAGAGAGAGAGAATCCCCAGGGAATCTAACTAACCCCAGAGAAGCATCAGGGTGCAGATCTGAGTTTATTGCCCAGTGCGTAAGCTTATATACAGTGTTAATCCCTGGCCAATCGTACCTTGCCACTCTGTCGCTGTGCTCCAATGAAGGCCCTGCCTGGTGAGGTAACTCAGAAGGAGTCAGGGAAGTATCATCATCTGTGATGACTTCCATAAAGACTGGGGAAGCAGCCACCCCGCCGGCCTTGGTTCCGTTGTGCTGTCTCACAGGGGTGCTGGGAGCCATCTTAGATGTAATGTTGTGTGTGGCAGATCAGGACTCTCTGAGGAGTCCCAGGAGCCTGTGGCGCCTCACTCTGCATCCTGCCTTTTCCTTCACAAGGATGACTTCCACATTCCCCACAGCTCCCCCTTCTGTTTTTATTTCAAGGCTAGAGACTTCCAAGAGGTGCGACGTGGTGCACAACGGTTGAGCCTTGACATTTCAAGGGATGGGGAATGTCCCATACAATGATACAATGTATCATAATAAAGAATAAGATTTCCTAAGAATCCCGTGTGCTCCACCTCTCTGTCCCTCCCCCCTGTCATTTGCTGATCCTGTCACTATCAACATAGTTCGTGATGACTTGGTCACTCATGTCCTCCCCGACTGAGCAGTGTTCCACTGTGTGAACGCACCAGTTTCTTCATCCATCGTCCTCCTGCAGGACATGCTTGCATTCAGGTTTCAGTGCTATGGTAGGTGTCCGCCTGCAGGTTTTATGTTCAGATCCCGTAGGTAAGACGACACGGATCAGGACTACTGACTCATACAGTAAGTGCATGTCTATGTTTATAAGAAATTGCCAAGCATCTTCCAGTGACCTGTGCTGTTTTACAGTGCCACCAGCACTGAATGGGAGCCTCTTTCCTGTGTACCCTTGCCTGTGCTGGATATGGTGACCAGTGTTCTAGAGTGTCACTGTTCTACCTGGTTTCAGTGACATCTCATTAAGTAGATCTACAACAGCTTAATAATATACAATGGGCCAGTGTTGTTTCTCACACTTAATTGTCATGTGTATCTCTTCACCAGCAAGACAAAGAGCAATTCAGTCCGTGATGTCTTGTGTGGCATCAGGAATAGGCAGACAAATGCTATACCTTCCGATTGGGTACGTAGAGGCATGGGAGTCCACGGTCACCCAGGGGCTCTCCATGGGATCAGCAGTGGGGTAACTGATCCACAAGATGTCAATGTCACACATATCCCCAGATCTCTCTTTGAGCCCCTCCCTCTCATTTTGCTATGACCCCCCCACACACAAAAACCCTGCTATTACTCATGAATCCTTCTCTGTTCTGAAGATCCCAAATTGGAGCAGTCAGTGTGCAACAAGAACTTAGGATGGGAGGGCAGGATCTGGTCATGCAGAAAGCAGAGGGAAATTTGTAGGCTTAGATTTTTTGAAAGTCTACTTTTAATGAGGGTTTTCAAACGCTTCGAAACTCCCTTTCTAGCCAACAATTAAAGATAGGGAGAAAAGATGGTAAATAGGACAAGAGGATGTGGACCTGTTCAGAAGTAGTTCTTTGGGGCAGGATATCAAACAGGAATCAGCAGTGGTGGCGCCATCCAGCAGAAACAGCTAGGCCTCCGCCAAATCAGCTGAGTCAGCGAGAGTGACCAGAACCAGCTGGGACACCATGAGAAGTTCTCTGCTGTGCCTCTCTCAAGGACGTGAAGATCAGCAAAGACTCGAGACCAATGAAGCTGTACAGCTAGCTATGCGAGCGCCCCATCGCTGTCCGTTGAGTCCTATTTATATTTTCTCCAAACATCACGTGTCCTCCCATGGGTCTTGCCTCAGCAAAACACCACATGAATCTGCATCACCTGCACTACCAGAACCTTCCACTTCAGAAAGGTTTTCCTTCTGAGACAGGGAAGTGTTAATAGGAGGCAGGTGAGAAGAGGGAGAAGAAGTAAGATTTCACAGGTTACATTTCCTCGCTGTTCTGCTTTAAAAGAAAGAGGAAGGGGAAGGCACTCAGATATGGGCTAGGGAGACAGCTCCACGGAAAGTCTTTGCCTTGCACACAGGAATACCTGAGTTAGGTCCCCAGAACCCATGCAAAAAGCCAGGCATGACAGTGTGGCGCTGCAATCCCAGCCCTGAGGAGATGGAAACAGAAGGATCCCTGGGGCTCACTGGCCAGCTAGCCTAGCCTTCTAGAGTTCCAGGTCAGTGAGAGACCTATGTCAAAAAGTAAGTAAATAATAACTAAATAGTAATGACCGCTGGCATTGTAGTCCACACACATATACACCTGCACATAAGTGTACACTTGCACGCACAAACGTGCACATAAAAAACAGACAACAAAAAGATAGTCAGATGGCGCTAGGAGTACCCCAAAATACACACCCCCAAAACACTCTTAGAGTGTTCATGTTCTCACTGTGTCCTCATGGAGTAAGAACAGGAATCTGTCCTTGGTAGAAGAGAAGCTGGAGGTGGTAAGGGAGACCATGGAGTGAGTTTGCTCTCCTGGTCTGCACCTGGCCTAGAGAGATGGAGACCTTCCTACTTTTTCTATTTGTAGACACAGAATTCAGAGACAGAAGGTGGCCTGGCACTTGCCTTGAGTCAGAGTCCACAGTGTGTGAGAGCTTCATAAACAAGCTCAATAGGCCAGAGCCACAGTTCTTAGCAGCAAGCCAGCAGGAGGCTCCACCTGGCCAGCTTGGCCCTGATTACTCTTCAGTCCCTGTCTCTGACCTAACCAGCCATCCCAAGGCAGGGCCTGAGAGAACCCAAGACATAACTCAGGAGTCTCCATTGGCATAAAGTACAGGTATTCCCAACACTGTTTATAAGGAGAGAGAGAGGGAAAGGGTTGGAACTCTAAACCGTCATGCATCTGAAAGACACTGCACATCCAGAGGCTGTGACAATTGAAGCCCCAAAGAGATGTAGGCAGGCAAGCTGAACAGTTTATACCATTTCCTCCCTGGAAAGTCATCAAACCAACTCAATCAGCTATAAATAAAGGCAGTCTGCAGGGAGACAACCTGGAAAACAGCAGACTTATCCCCAAAGAGCTGGAAAGATGGCTCAGCAGCATTTCCTGGTCTTCCGAAGGACCCAAGTTCAGGGCCACCCAGCACCCATGTCGGGCAGCTGGCAACCATCCATAAATGCAGCTCCAGGGGATCCAACAACCTCTTCTGGCCTCCTCATGCATGCATGCAGACACACACACACACACACACACACACACACACACACACACACACACGTTTTGTTTTTAATAAGGATAACGATTGTGATTGCTTCTGATTAGACTCAGTCAATAAAATTCTCGCCACCTGAGTTTAGATCCTCAGCACCCACATAGAAAGTCAGGTTCAGTATCCTGTACCTGAAACCCCCAGGACTAGGGAGGCAGAGACAAGATCCTGGGGCTATTGGTCAAAGCAGTATTCTCCAGATTCCATGAGAGACTGTCTGAAAAACTAAGGCGGAGAGGAACTGAGGAAGACAACTCATTATCAACTTCTGGCCCTCCCAAATGCATATGCACTTCTGCACATAAGCAGGCATGCACACACGTGAACACATACAAACAATAGGTAATGGCTATAAAGTATCAACCAAGAAGCTGAGATACCTATGGTAAGAGCTCAGAGATTGGCGGGTGTTGTCTCTGAGGTGACACCTGATGGTCTCAGTGGCTTTATGCTGTGGTCAGGCAGTGCTACCTAATATTGGGGGTTGCAGAAGAAATCCCAAATCTTAGTTCTATTATTTTCCTTTCTAACACCCTCAGTCCTAACACAGCTGCAGGATCAGGATCTTAAAGGACGGTCTTTCAGCTGGATGGAGTCGGGGCTTGGTTCTGGGGTGCTGCTCAATGAGAATTGTCAGGCCAGTCTGCTCCAAGTCAAGCAGACTGATCTGACCAGCCAACATTGAAGCACGTGTGTCAGAGCTAACCTGCATTGAGTCTTGTCAGAATGTGCTTGCAAGGGTTGACATTCAGTGTAACTAAGCCTAAACCTCGGCCAAGACTGAACTCAGAGATCATTTGCATCCTATTTCTTCTATTGGTTTTTAATCCAACACCTACAAGAACCATCAGACAATGACAACAAAGACCACTATTCGTAAGCGATTCCTTGCGGGCTTCCTACTACTAAAGACAGATTTAGAAGGCATTGTTTTCTCTGACATACAAAGTATCTAGTCTCTGACATACAAAGTATCTAGCCACTGGTGTCCATTAAACTTGAGTGACGCACAAGAATACTGGAGGGGTGGGGATGTGCTTGAGGAGAAATTTGCATACACATTTCCATGAGGGTTAAAGACATTTAAATCCACATTACGGTCGGCAGGCAGAATAATGAATGGGCTATTATGGACAAGGCTTACGTGTGTCACCACTGCCTTTGGCGGGTTCAAGTCTTGTTCGGGATGTGATATTTAGTGACTCGTTTTTTCCTCATGCATAGGGTAATAGGCTTTAACTTTCTAAGATTTCCTGCCAGCCCTTGCCCCCCTGCTGCGCCATTATATTGAACTTGCAAGCAGGAAGCTCTGTCCAGCTCGCCCAGATTACCACAGCAATAGGCCCACTGAGGGGGCTGGTGTCAGGATAAGTGTTAGAGAGGGAGCTGCCCCATCTTGGCATGCTGTTCTCATCTTATTAAATACAGCTTTGTGGAAGCAGGGAGCCTGCCTCTCAGTCACACTGGCTCAAGCCTGGTCCAACTGCTACTGTCAGGCAATATGAGACTAGCAAGCACCGCAGCTAATGGCAGGTGCTGCTTCCCACGTGACAAACACAAGTCAGAGGGGCTCTTATTATGAGACTGACTTCATGAGCTGGTGTGAGCGTGTTTAATTTCACTCTTCTAGACGCTTCTCAGAGGCCAAGATCCAATTCAGAAAGCTCAGTGCTTTGGGGAAATGAAACAGACACAGTCCGTTTTAGTAGCGGCCAGCCTCTCTTAGGGCATATAAGTTGACAGACAGCCACTCTCCACCTTCCAGTTTCGAGTTCCCTTGAGTCTTTCTGTTTTTAAAATATTACATAATTCTTTGAGAATTAATTAATACAGGCATACAATGTATTTTGATCCTAGTCACTTCCCACATCCCCCCTCATCCTCTGAGTCCTCCTAGATCCACCTTCCACTGCCCCACCCCATGCCCAAATTCATACTCCCTTTCTTTCTTTCATTTAATGACCCACCAAGTCCAATTTGTGTCCAAAAAATCAGGGGTGAGGAGCCAGTCAGTGGATCTTTCTTAAATTCCAGAGGTAACAGTAGTAGCCTGCAAATCTTTCCAGGCATAGTCTTTGCTCCTCATCTTAGCATAGCAAGGGTGTAGACAGACAGATGCAAAGGAAAAGGTGAACCAAATATCCTGGAAATAAGTCTCTGTCTTACTCCAAACATTCGCCCTATGCATGTTTTGGTTACACATTGCTGCAAAATGCACAGAGCACTACATTTGGCAGCTTGTAGTGTTGGCCATTGTTAATGGTTTGAAGTGAACTGTCCTGCAGGGACTCAGAACACTTTTCCCCCTGTGCATGGAACCGTTTGGGGAGGCTTTTGAACAGGGTCCTGCACTGGGAGATGTGGGACCACAGGGTGGTAGAGGTGGGCTTAGTGGTTTGGCCTTGACTCTCTCTGCTTCCTGGTTGACACCATAAGGCAGTTACCACAGGTTCTCACCACCCCAGAACAACCTGCCACCGTGCCTGCCCCACAATGATGGGCTGTTACCCTCAAAGCATGAGACAAAAGAAGGGGGAGGAGGAGGAGGAAGAAGAAGAAGAAGAAGAGGAGAAAGAGGGAGAGGAAGAAGAAGAAGAGGAGAAAGAGGGAGAGGAAGAAGAGGAGGAGGAGGAAGAGGAGGAGGAGGAGGAGGAGGAGGAGAAGGAGGAGGAGGAGGAAGAAGTTTCCTCCTTTAAGTTGCTTTTGTCAGCTATAAAAAAAGTAACAAATGCTACCATTTTCTCTCTGTGAGCTGGCAGCTAAGGATGAGGCTTGAAACAGTTAAGTTGGCAAAAGCCTCAGCAGAGACTGAACTCTCTCCCACAGGGTCTCTTCTGCAGATTATGCAGATTATGTCATCAGATTATGGATGAGACCAGGACACCCAACATTCTCTTGTAAGTCTCACTAGAGCTAGTGAGGTTGTTTACTGAGTTCTCAACCTTCCCAGTGCTGAGACTCTTTAATACACTTCCTCTTGTTTCGGTGACCCCAACCATAAGATTATTTTTGTTGCGACTTCATAACTATAATTTTGCTACTGTTATGAATCATAATGAAAATCTCTGTGTTTCCCAGTGGTCTTAGGGGAACCTATGAGAGGGTTGTTTGGCCCCGCCCCCAAAAGGGGTTGCAACCGGCAAGTTGCACCACTGCTTGTGAGGAGTCAGTATGTCTCCATGCTTCCTCACTCTGTAATCCCCCTGCCCCACGTGTCACATCCTACTTCTCCTCTCCAACAGGACACTGGTTTGCTTCTGAGCTTCCTTCCTGTGCTGAGCACGTGACTCCATCATTGCTATACTGAGAATTAATGCTGGGAATGTTCTATTGGTCACTGGCCTACCACACAAAATACAGCTTCCTGTCTGTAGCTTCTTCCTATAACAAGATATATGTGGAGATAGATAAATGAGAAATAGGTGGGTAGATAGACAGGTGAGAGAGAGAGAAAGAGAGAGAGAGAGAGAGAGAGAGAGAGAGAGAGAGAGAGAGAGAGAGGATTGATAGGTAGATAGATGATAGATAGATAGATAGATAGATAGATAGATAGATAGATAGATGATAGATGATAGATAGGTAGATAGATATAGATAGATAGATGGGCAGACAGACAGACAGATAATAGGTAGGTAGATCATAGATAGATAGATAGATAGATAGATAGATAGATAGATAGATAGATAGATATAGATAGATAGGTAGACAAACAGACAGATAGATAATAGGTAGGTAGATTGATAGATTAGGAACACTTATGAGAATCCAGTTCTCTCTGACCAAGCGAAGCATTAAAAGAGGTTTATAAAAATGTATGATTTCCATACAGACTTCTTTTATTTTGGTAGTGATATTTATTTATTTATTTATTTATTTATTTATTTATTTATTTAAAAAAGTCATTGAGATGATCAGTATTAACTAAAGTTGAATTCATCACTTTTATTTTTAATGAATAGATACCTTTAAATCCAGTTTTAATTTCTAATTTAACAAATACTAACAAACAAAACTTACATAAGCAAAACCCCTTGAAGAATCCTCTAGGGGAAGGATTATGGGAGGGATGACCGGGAGGGGGGCAATGAGCAGGATGTAAAGTGAATAAGTAAAAATTAAAATTAAATTAAAAAAATCCTCACTGGCTATTAGGATTATAAAGCCAGTGAGATGGTCAGTGGGTAAAGGCAACTGCTGCCACACCTAATGACCCAGGGTCAGTCCTGAAGATTCACATGTTTGAAGTAAAGAACGACTCCCACAGATTTTCCTCTGACCTTCACATGACACATATACACACGCATGCAAAAATAAATTAATGACTGAA
Source organism: Uromys caudimaculatus (assembly GCA_028551405.1). Lineage (NCBI taxonomy): Eukaryota > Metazoa > Chordata > Mammalia > Rodentia > Muridae > Uromys > Uromys caudimaculatus. The sequence goes on along the minus strand of CM052706.1, from coordinate 5,714,508 downwards.
TAAATAAATGTAATTTTAAATTAGAGAATATAGAAGATCCTTGAGCAGGGCAGTGGTAGCACACACCTTTAATCCCAGCACTCAGAAGATAGAGGCAAGTGGATCTCTATGAGTCCCAGGCTATTCTGGCCTACAGAGCAAATTCCAGGATAGCCAGAACTACACAGAGACACCCTGTCTGAAAAAACCAAAGAGGAAAAAAAGATTGTTGAGAGCAAAATGTCAGGTGCATGTCTGAGGATATCCCGTCTTCTCTTGGATAAACATTGTAAGTACAACTTTTAGTTCAAGGGTCGATGTATATTTACCTTTTTAAAGAAATGAAGCACAATTTTCCAAAGTGGTTAAAAATTATTCAACATTCCCTTCACCTATGAGAGGTCTGCACATGCCACAAACAAACTGTGGGGTTTTGTTTACATTTAAAAATTTATTATTGTTTAACATGCATGTGCACGTTCGTTTGTGTGTGTGTGTGTGTGTGTGTGTATGTATGTGTGTGTGTGTGGTACTTGCCACTTGTCCATGGGTACATGCTAAGGCCAGCAGGTGTCAGATTCCCTGGAGTTGGAGCTAATGGCAGCAGAGAACAGCCTTTTGACTGAGCTGGGAACTGTACTCAGGTCCTCTGCAAGATCAGGACACACTTTTAACTGTAGCTCCCTGTGGTGGTTTGAATACGTTTGGCCCCCATAGACTCTCGTGTTTGGATGCTTGACCCACCATGAATGGCACCACTAGGAGGTGTGGCCTTGTTGGAGGAAGTGCATCCCTGTGGGGGTAGAGTCTAAGGCCTCCTATGCTTAAGCTCTGCCCAGTGTGGAATTCCAGCCTCCTCTTGGCTGCCTACAGAAGACAGTATCCTTCTGGCTGCCTTTGGATCAAGATGTAGATGTCTTGGTTCCTCAGCAACATATCTGCCTGGATGCTGCCATGATTTCTGCCCTGATGATAATTGACCGAATCTCTGAAACTGTAAGCCAGCCCCAATTAAATGTTTGCTTATATAAGAGTTGCCTTGGTCATGGTGTCTGTTCACAGCAGTAAACCCTAATTAAGACACTCCCTCTCTCCAAGCCCTCTGTTCATTTTTTGAAATTTTTACTTGGCTGCCTGAGGTGGGGGTGAGTGCCATAGCGTGTTTATGAAGATCAAGGCAACTTGCAGGAACCAGCTTTCTCCTTCCATTCTGTAGGTCTCAGGGGTTTAACCCAGGCTGGGGGCAGCACTTCCATCTGTGCAGCCATCACACTGGCCCCCACGTTTGTTTTCCTAGCCATTCTAGTGGCTTTAGTTTGAGCTGGAAACCTTTTCTGGGCTAAATGCTGGCATGTGTTTTTCGTTAATGTTGTTATATCCAAGTGACTTAACACAGAGGATGAGACAGCCACCCATGCTCCATCGTGGTTCACGGAAACTCCAGCCTGATGCTTGTACTGGATAGTTTTATGTCAACTTGACACAAGCTAAAGTCATCAGAGAGGAAGGAGCCTCAGTTTAGAAAATGCCTCCATAAGATTTGGTATAGGCAAGTCTGAAGAGCATTTTTTTAATTAGTGATTGATCAGAAAGGGCCCAGCCCATTGTGGGTGGGGCCATCTCTGGGTCAGTGGTCCTGGGTTCTATAAGAAAGCAGGCTGAACAAGACATGGGTAGGAAGCCAGTAAGCGGCTCTCCTCCAAGACCTCTGCACCAGCTCCTGCTTCCAGGTTCCTGCTGGCTGTGAGTTCCTGTCCTTTGATGATGAATAGTGTGATGGTTTGAATGAAAACAGACCCCACAGGTTCACAGTGTGGGGGGGGGGGGGCACTGTTAGGACGTGTGGTCTTGTTGGAGCATGTATGTCACTGAGAGTGGACTTTGAGGTTTCAGACTCTCAAACCAGGCCAGTCTCTCTCTCTCTCTCTCTCTCTCTCTCTCTCTCTCTCTCTCTCTCTCTCTCTCTCTCACTCTCTCTCTTCCTTCTGCCTTTGATCCGGTATTATTTCTGCCCCCATGCTGCCATGCCTCACGCCATGAAGAGAATGGACTAAACCTCTGAACTATAAGCCAGCCCCAGTTAAATGCTTTCCTTTATAAGAGTTGCCATGGTCATGGTGTCTCTTCACAGCGATAAAAACCTTAACATGGAAGTGTAGGCCAAATAAGTCCTCTCCTCCCCAACTTGTTTTTTGGTCATGGTGTGTCATCATAGCAATAGTAACCCAAACTAAGACAATGCTTGTCCCTCTTTTCACCCAGTGAACAAAGAGACTGTGAAGGAAGTCTCTGCAGCCTTAGGATCTGAGAAAACGATGGGAGGGAAGGGACAGGGACCCACTTCCCACATCAGAAAGGGACAAAGTAAGAGGTAAGCCTGCAAGATGCTAGGTCAATGGGTTACTAACACCGTGCAGCCGTGTTCTCCTGTGGGCGCCCCTTCCAGGTCTCTATAAACTGATCAGAGCACTAGCCTCAGTGCCTCTCAGGTGCTAAGTAAATGTTACTACAGAGAAAAAAAGAAAATAGTTGATCGTTTTTTAAAAAAAATATATTAGTTGGGAATATGGCCATTGCAAGAGGAAGCAACTGTAGCCTCCTTTCTTTTCAAAAGTATCTATCCTCTCACTGGCCTGTCAGGAGTTCCAGCAGCTTGGGAAAGGGATGTCTAAAGGGTATCATTAACAATGTTTTATTTCTCTTTCCCATCTCAGTTCCTCCCCTTTAAATGGTTTTGTTGCTGTAATAGTAGCAAATGGTATCCCTCCCTACCCAAAAAAATACCGAACCAAACCAAGCAAAACAGTAACCATATTTAAAAAAAAAAAAATAATAATACTCCCTGGATGTTAGTTGAATCTGAGAAAGACAGTCTCTCTAGCAGTGTAAACATTAAAGTCAGAATGGGTTTCTGGAAAGCGCTGTGCCGGCTAACCCCGTGTATTCGCTGGCTCTCACCTCCTTAATAACCCACAAACTCAAGCCTTCTCACGGAAAGCCCAGCAGACTCACCCTACTTCTCCACCCAGAGTTCCCAGCCACGAGCTGTAATGAGGTCTCCTGGAGGGCCAGCTCCCATTATGCTCATTGAAGATGTTACATATCTGCTGAGCAAGCCTTGTCAACAGTGAGCGTCTCTCTGGACGCAGTCCACAGGGTGATTCAGTACACTTACGTCTTTTTTGTTTGTTTGTTTGGGTTTTTTTTTGTTGTTTTCAATTAATCCTCTCTCCCAAGAAATGTGCTAAATCTGGGCCTTTGTTCCTGGTGTGAATTGCCTGATTTCTACTGTCTCCGGAAACATCGTACACGTTCATAAAATGTTACCGATGTACTGTGTAGTGTTAGCCCCGAAGTGAAAGACTGCGCGGTGGGTGGGGTCGAGGCCAGAATTAACTCACTGTGTTTCAGGTACATTAAGGAGAACTGGAATGGAGACCAGAGACTGGTTTAGTTCCACTTATTTCTAGAGAAGTCAATGTAAATTATGGTAGACTGGTGATTATGCCAGATATTTTATGAAGCCTTGGGTTTTCAGATTCATTTAAATGAAGGAAAGAGATTCATAGTACACACAGAGAAAAGCATGCCTAGATTTAATATGGGAGATGGAGAGATGGCGCGGTGGTTAAGAGCCCTTGCTGCTCTTCCGGAGGACCCGAGTTTGGTTGCCACCACCCACATTAGTTGACTGACAGCTACTTGAACTCCTGCTGCAGGGGACTGGACCCTCCTGTTTCTGGCTTCTACAGATGCAGATATGCAACATATACATCATTAAAAAGAAATTTTTTTTTTTTTAAAGATTAGATGTTCAGATGTTAAAGCAGGATTGTCCAGACCCATAGTTCTAACTCTTGAGAATTTAAACAGAAGGACCACAAGTTTGGGTTACATTTTGAGACCTGCCATACACATCCAAAAGAATAATCAGCTTCAAAGGAAAATAAAATTATGCTGTTTTCTGGAAAACAGATAAAATTAGAGATCTGCTGATTGAGTGAAATAACCCCAAAGGCTGCATTGGCATGCATTCTGTCGTTTGTCGATCCCAGATCCTATAGAAAAATAAAACCATTTTATATGTGTATGTAAATGTGTAACAACTCAATGCAGGAGTGAAAACACATTGTGGAGTTTGTACTGTGCTTCAGGAAATTAATAAAAATCCAGTAGCTGTGTTTTCCTTTGAAAATATGGTGTCTGTCTGTCTGTGTGTGTCTGTGTGTGTCTATGTGTCTGTGTGTGTGTGTATCTGTGTGTGTCTGTGTGTCTGTCTGTGTGTCTATGTGTGTGTGTGTGTGTGCATGTGTCTGTGTGTCTGTGTGTCTGTGTGTCTGCCTATGTGTCTGTGTGTCTGTCTGTGTGTCTGTCTGTGTGGGGGGGGAGATGTACACATTAGGGAAGGCAGTAAAAATGAAAAAGCCAGTGTAACAGATTCCTGGAGCTGGATTTACAGTGACCGTGACCCACCCGATTTAGATGCTAGGAGCTAAACTCTGGTCCTCTGCAAGAGTGTTGTGTGCTCTTAACCACTGGGCAAGTCTGCATCCCTACTACATTGCTGTCTTGTTGTTGGTTGGTTGTTTTAAACAATTAGAGCCACCAGCTACCCAACCTCTATGGCTGAAAAGAACAGTGCAACTTAGACTAGAGAAAAATGGGAAGAGATCCTTTCTACAGCTGGTGAGTCCACAGAAGGAGAATGGGAGTAAAGAAGGGAGAATCCATTAAAAAACGAGGACTGCAATACAGTCATGGAGGCCAGAGCACAATGGGGGTGGGGGTGGGGAGCAGAGAAAGCTGATTGCTGTGTGTATTTATTTGTTGATTACTGTGTGCATTTGTTGATTGCTGTGTGCCTTTTTGGCAAAAGTTAAATATTTAGCCTTGCTGCACCAACCCGTACTGAAGAGTGGCAGACACCCACTCAGCCTGCCCGAGTGCTCGATTTTCGATCTCCAACTTTTCAGATTCATGTTATCACATTTATGATTCCTAGAATAGCAGAGTGCCCTCATGGTCGCGGGACACGTACATTACCAACACAGCCATCTCCCCCGCCCACGTCAGAATACCTTTTGCCCTCCTCTCACTTTTAATGTAGGACTAGCAGTGAGGGAAATGGAACCGGATATGTACGCTGCGCAAGCATGCAGCTGTGTATGCCCACACACGCCTGTGGCGACCAGAGCAGGCCCTCAGATGCCTTTGTCTGTCACTTTCAGAGTTACTGCCTTGAGAGAAGCTGGACACTTTAGGGAGGCCAGCCAAGTCTGCACTCCCTCATCCACACCTCTGTGCACCCTCATCTGCCCCTCTGTACCCCATCTACCTGTCTGTACCCTCATCTACCTGTCTGTACCCTCATCTACCTTTCTATACCCCCATCCACCTGTCTCCACCCCCATTCATCTATCTGCACCCCCAATCTACCTGTCCGCACCCACCTACCTACCCCTCTGAGCTCCTCACCCACCTGTCTGCACCCCTACCCCCCAGTGCTGGGGGTATTAGCACACACACCCACACCCCCTTTTAACATGGTCTTTGGGTCAGACACAGTTCCTCATGCTTGCTGAGCAGGCACTTCTACTCTCTGAGCTGATTCCCCAGCCCATATGTATACTGCCACCAACCTTACATGACTACCATGGGTGTGCAATCCATTTCTTGTAAAAACCTCGAGTCTGGGTATTATATAGTGGGTAAAATATAGTCAAAATGACATCTATTCCAATTTTGTTTTTCATTTCTTCTACCAAGGAACCATTTTGATTTGATTTTTTTCTCTTTCTTTCTCTTTCTTTCTTTCTTTCTTTCTTTCTTTCTTTCTTTCTTTCTTTCTTTCTTTTTTTTGCATCTGGGACACAGAAGGCTCTCAACAGTGGTTACTGATTGAATACTTGACTGAAAGATTATGCTGTCAGGACTGGGACCATCGGCACATTCCATCATGGGTTGTGGAGGGACCCAGAAGGCTTCACCCCTCTCTGAAGAGCTGTAGGTAGCTAGTGGCTGCTGGGAACGGTAGTTAGATTCCTGATGGGTGTGGCCACCGCTAAGTCGTACTTAGGGAAGCAGCCGCTCGCCTGTACCCATGCAGGCGACCCTAATCAAAGGCAGTGGGTCACAGGGTGAAGGAAGCATGAAAGTAGAAGAGGGGTTGGGAGTAGCAAGGGGGGATGGGAGAGGAAAGTGGGAGGAAACGATCAAAGTACATTACACACGTGCACATGAATTTCTGAAAGAGCGGATTTGTGAAACCTTTAAAAATAGTTGTGCTCTGTGCATATGAACAGAAAATAACTCTCTAGCTAGGTTTCCAAGCAGCAACTCACAAACCCACAGAGGCACGTGCGCTGAATCCGAGGCCAGAAGAGGGCACCGGACCCCCTGGAACTGGAGTTGCAGGTGGTTCCGAGCCGTGCCGCGTGGGCGCAGGGACCCGAGCTCCGGGGTCCTCCGGCACAGCAGCAGATGCTCCTAAGCAGGAACCACATGCCTGCTTCCCTTTGCCCTCTCTTGGGAGACTAACACACTGCATTCTACACAAAGCATCTTCAAAGTCTTCAAAGATCTTCAAAACCCTTGATGATCTGGGAAACAGTTCCTGTGACTGGCTCTAAGTTCTAGATACCTTCATGTCCTTGTGAGCCTCCCACGGCTGAGAGCGACTCATGGCTCTACCACTGAAGGCTGCATCACTGTAGTGACAACAGCTGGTGCCTGTGTGCCCCATATCTACATGTGGACCCATCTTAATTTCTTGAATCCTCACAAAGGGGCGTGCCCCTTGGGGCAGGAGCTATGGTTTTCACTTGCACTGCACAGTGGAGGGAGCAGAGGGTCGAAGGGTAAAGCTAAGCTCATGTGTCCCTGCAGTGGTAGGCTTACAGGAGCATGTGGCCACGGCTCAGGCTTTTCAGGGCCACTGGGGATCTGGATTCAGGACTTCATGCCCACTTAGCAAACCCTCTCACTCGCCGAACCAACGCCAACCCCAGTCATTGATTATTTGTGGCTAATATAACACAGTCGTGTGCTTCTCTCTTAAGAACTTGACAAGACCAAAGAATGCATAATCTTTCAGCCTTTTTTCCTTGTTCTATTTAAATCAGGGAGCAGATGTCACCTGTTTAAATACAAATCAGGTCAGCCTCAGCAAGGTGGTGAGGGCAGACCGCTACCCACAGAGGTTAAGGAGGCTGAAGCTGGTCAGTTCTGGGTTTAACTGTTCTCCTTTGAGGTCTCATTCTCCAACTAAATATTCTCCCATAGTCCTCCAAAGAGGAAGAGACAACCCTCTGAAATCTGAGGGCTAAGCTCATCTTCCCACCCCCCGCCCCCCAACAAGTCATTTTCCAGTGGCTCTGTCTTCATCAACACAAACCCAAGTTATGGCACCAGGCGGGCAGCAAGTTATTTTTAGAAGAGCACTGTATACAATGGGGGGCGGGGGGAATTGCAAATGAGAGCAAAAAGGAACAGACAATTGCTTTGGGGGACGGCGCAGATTAGTACATCATTGCATACTAACAAAGTGCTAATTGCCCCTTTTGACCACGGGCCCAGTTTACAAAGCTTGTGCACAAATGTGCTCTGTGCACTAAATTACAAAACTAACACTGCATTATTTCTCGGTACAGCTTGCAAATTCTTGTAGGGCAGGATGTATTAGCATTCATTAAATCAGAGAGACCTGGAGAAGAGGATGGGAGGGAGGGAGAGAGGAAGGAGGGAGGGAGAGACAAGAGAGAGAGAGAGAGAGAGAGAGAGAGAGAGAGAGAGAGAGAGAGAGAGAGGAATAGGCCGACTAAATCATTTAGATCACCAGTGTCACAACTGTGCTCGGACAACACCATCCACAGCAAGCAGCATCTATTTTCTGGACTTGGATAATACAGTTTCAAATCAGTCATGAGTAGAAAACTGAAATTCAGCAGCTAAAAACTGAGCTAGCATGAATTCCAGCCGCCATGTGCTTTGTCGTCTGTGTGTGACCACTTATTGAGGGGACTGTTTGTATTAACAAGTCAAACAATGTATTCCCCAAAGAAGAACGTGCCAAAGGACAATGGAGGTTTCACCTGCAGGAAGCATGAGAGGGTTTGGTGTGACAGGGCTCCCTCTCTTATTCTGTATGGCAAAATGTCCTTGAGACATTTCCTAAATACAAATAAGTAGGTTCAGTACATACCAATAACAAATGTGCTGAGACGGCCATTAGATGTACAAATCTTAGCACCTCAGAAGACCTTAGGATCAACAATGCTGCCATTTCACAGACATTTGTTGAGTGACTGTTTCTGAGCTAAGCACCCAGGCGGATTCACACAGCTTGTCTGCAGTGGCCGGTGTTGCAGTAGACACCGGGGTGTGGGCATCTTTGCCAGGTGCTGACTTTGTTTCCTGCAGGCCTATCTCTGGGAGTGGTGTAGCCTCGGCTGTATGTAGCTACACTTTTGCTTTAGTTGTTTAGTTTTTAGGAACCACCATACGGATGGAGGCTGGGTATTTCCTCCAGTGGTGAGTAAGTGGACCTTTCCCTGTGTCCTCGTCAACATGTGTGGTTTTCTGAACAGAAGCCATTTTGACTGGGGTGGGACGGGATCTCTGTGTAGCTTTGATTTGCATGTCCATTATGGCTAAGGATGCTCGTTATTGTTTATGTATCATGATGGCTATTCTTGGTGGCCAACTTGACTATGTCTTGAATTAACTAAAAGTTCAAACCATGAGGGATTTTTAGTAAACTGGATCACTTGAAGCAGGAAGACCCACCCTAAATCTGGGCCACACCTCCTGGCAGCCAAAAGAAAGGACCAGGAAGAAAGAAGGTTTTGTTCTTTGCCTGCTTGCCCACACCAATAAGTCAATTCCTTATTGGTGTTGGAGCCTGTTCCTTCAGGATCTAACCTGCTGAAGACCAGCCAAGACATTCAGCCTTGTAGTGGACAGCTACTGGATTCTTGTTTCCCATTAGTAGACAGCCGGTGTTGGAATGGCTGGACCACAGCATGTAAGCCACTCTAATAAACGCTGTGTGTGTGTGTGTGTGTGTGTGTGTGTGTGTGTGTGTGTGTGTGTGTGTGTATTCTATCAATTCTGTTCCTCTAGAGTCCCCTAACACATGCATCTATTGGCGACTTATCCGGTTTTTAAAAACTGTATACTTTCTTGTTTATTGACTGGATCATTTATCCTTTGGTGTTTAATGGCCAAATTTTTCTTCCATTCTGTAGGCCGCGCCTTCACTCTGGTAATTGCTTCCTTGACCACACATGTGCTGCTGTTTCAGCCAACCGTACACACTGCTTAGCAGTTTTCGAGGTAGTTAAAGTGTCACTCCTGTGCCTGTGTCTTACGTTCTTATGTCTCCTTATGCTCTCCCCTAGCACGCCCAGCGTTTCAGGTCTGTGTTCAGGCTTTCTCTTCGGTTTAAAGTGATTTTTGTGAGTGCTGAGAAACGTGACCCTAGTGTCAACCTCCAGTGTGTAGATATCCAGATTCCTGGCACCATCTGTGGAAGCAGCTGGGGTTTTTTTTTTTCCAGTATCTGTTTGGGCACTCTTGCCTAAAATTAATCTGTAGCTGTGATGATCTAGGGCCTTTCACTTTATCCTGTTGGTCTACATGTCCATTTTTCTGAGATGACCACACTGCCTTTGTGACTGAGGCCCTCTTACATAATTTGAGGTCAAACATTATGGGACCTTTAACACTCAGCTTATAACTGTGTTTGGCCAATTTTGCCCTTTGTGTTTATGTGTAAGTTTTAAGAGTTTTTTGTTTTTTGTTTTTTGGGTTTTTTTTTTTTTTTTTTTTTTTTCTGATACTGTGAAGAATGTTGTTGGAATTTTGGTTGGAAATTGTGTTGAATAGAGCACTTTTGGTAAGGATAGATAACCGATTCACAATATTAATTCTTCCAGTCCACGAGTGTGGAGAGGGTCTTTCCGTCTTCTAGTGTCTTAGTTCATATAGACTTTTTAGCTTCAGTCTCTCGTCTTCTCTGTTAGGGTTATTTTCTGTCTTTTGTTTGTTTTGATTCATTTTATCTTGGAGGCTATGGTAATGGGGATTGTTTTCCCCTGATTTTTTTCTCAGAGGATCCATTATTAGTATATTAAAAAGCTAGTGACTTTTGCATGTTTATTTTGTATCCTGTTACTCAACTGAAAGGATTTATCAGTTCTAGTAGTTTCCTGGCGGAGCATTCAAGGTCTCTCAAAAGATCATATTGCCTGCAAATAGGGGTGATTTTACGCCTCTCTTTCTTGTCTGATTCCCCTTATTTATTTCTCTTACTGCATTGCCTTGACTAAGATTTCAAGCACTGGATGGAGAGAGTGGAGAAAGGACATCCTGTCTCATTCTTGGTCTCAGTCAGGTTGTACTTGGGGACTGGTGGGAGAATGATGCTCGTGTTTTCAGTACATGAGGTGGCTTCCCGGGGTTGCTGTCAGGAGCACTACCTACTGAAGCTCTTGGGCAGAAGTCAAAACTCAGTAGGATTTATTCCCACCCTCCCCTGAGGCTCAGCTCTGGCCGGTTGGGGCTGAATTTAACAGCATGGCTGAAACATTGATCCTGAAATCAGATTGAACCGCCTTCCACCCTGAGCAGTCCTTGTTCTCTTCCAAATGCTATGAACCCACGGGGAGAGAAAGACTGCCTCTTATAAAATATGTATTGACTCTTTGGACTTAATCAAAGTGGATATTGGTCCAAATCAAACTGATGACTACTTCCAAGGAAAACCGGACTCTTTCAGTTAACAGTGGAAGAAAGAATGTGGCGCCGTGAAGCTTGGTTTCGGGGATCAGAAGTTAGGATATTATCAGGCAGGCTCATAGTTATGAATATAGCTTTTCTTTTAGAAGTACTTTACTTTCGTTTGTGTGCCTGTGCGTATGTGCATGCACACATGCATGCAGTTGGCCACAGAGGCCAGAGAAGTCATTGGATGCCTGGAGCTGGAGTTACAGTCAGTTATGGGCCTTTCAGTAAGGGTTGTGAGAACAAACTCAAGAACTCAGGTCCTCTAGAAGGGCAGCAAGTGCTCTTTAATCACCGAGCCATCATCCCCTCCCCATGAATAGAACGTTGTAAAACCAGGCTCTGTTTTACGTTCAAGAGAGCTAGCTACAGCTTGAGAAAGAATCATGGGTCTGTTTCTAGCTTACTAAATGCCCAGGACATTTTGTTATGTTCTGTGACTATTGTCTAAAACACAGATTTAGGTCACAGAGTTTTAAGATGGAGCAGAAAGCAGGCCTTGCACATCAGACTTGGCTTGGAAATAAATGTACTTCCTGGTTTTGTTGGAGTTGGAAACTATGCAAAGTTAAGTGTTTTATTAGGAACTGAGCCCTTCGATTGGTTGGTTTGAGGTTTTCGTTATTCTTTTTATTTCTTTGATTGTTGAAATGGGAGTCTCACATAGCCTAGGCTGGTCTCAATCTCACTATGTACCTGATGACTTTTGAAATTCTAATCCTCCTGCCTCAGCTTCCTGAGTGCTGGGGGGGTTAAAGTCAAGCACCTTCATGCTCAGTTTAGGCACTGATGAGGACAGAACCCAGGGCTCCCACACAGTAGGGCTCCCACACAGTAGGCAAGCACTCCTCCAATGATTGAACTACATCCCCAGCTTCAGACTGAAGTTTTTAATAACAATTAAGTGATCAAGTCTCAATAAAGTCATGCTTCTTTGTCTTTAGAAGTGGGAGAGGGACCAGCAGGGAGAAGGATGGAGCTTCTACCTTTAGTTTCCTTGCAAATAATATCTATTCTTGTTTATATGAGATTCTGAATTTTTTTCTTTTTTTATCCAGATCTTAAGATGAAATAGTTAAGATTTTTTTTAAGAAAGAAGAAAGAAAGAAAGAAAGAAAGAAAGAAAGAAAGAAAGAAAGAAAGAAAGAAGGAAGGAAGGAAGGAAGGAAGGAAGGAAGAAAGAAAGAAAGAAAGAAAGAAAGAAAGAAAGAAAGAAAGAAAGAAAGAAAGAAAGAAAGAAAGAAAGAAAGAAAGAAAGAAAAAGAAAATAACAAAATCTGAATATTTGAAATCACAAATTGTCTGCTTGGGTTCTTGAACAGTATTACCCAGTAAAGGATCAAAGGATCCGGGATAATCTGGATCTGTGGTGTGGTGACACTGGCCACAGAGCCACAGTCAAGAGTCAGAGGCACAGCAGCTAAGATCTGTAGGAAGAAGCGCACATGTGTATGGAGACGGTACTCTGGGATCTGGGATTGGCTTTCTCTTACCTGGACTTTCCATTCACTGCCTCTGTTTGCCCAAGTTCTTGATACTTTTAGTGACACTCTGAAAGTTCTCAGCTACAGTGTAGAAAACGGGGAATTTCTGACTCAAGGATCTCCTTGTTTGTTTTCCTTTGTCTGGTGTGTTGCCTCATGCCAGGCGGATGGTAAGCTGTCACTTCGGGCTTGTTAGTCAAATTATGGTGATTAATGCAAACAGCCAACATGAACTCTGAGCCATTCGGATGCTCCACAGCCCACGTGCTGGCAGGACGCCATCGTCCCACATCTCCTAAGTGACTCGGACACCTTTCAACACCAAGGAAGCTCGTCCTCAAGCACAGAGCCCAGCGACTCGTAACTGACTCAGACACCTTTCAAAACCCAAAGACAGCTTCCTGGGATTTGATTTAAATGTGATGGCCAAGGTCCTCTCAGAAGAGGACGTTAATGAGGATGTTTGAAACCACATGGCTTCAGGTGAAAAGCTGTCTTCTCAGAGCCTTCCCGTAGGCAGAAGGCTGCGTCTTCCTAGAGCTTTGGAAGCACAGTGAAGCCTCCATTGCCCTTCGGTCCTCGTGTGGGCATTTCCTTTAAGTGGCTTTTATATTTTATTAGTGCATATTTATTGTATATAGTGGCGTGTCAAATACACCCTCTCTCAAGTATTTCATGCACTTGAAAAGTCACATCACCCCTCTTACTCTCCCATTCCCCCTCCTCCTAGTCTCCTCTATCTCTGCCCTCAACCACCTTCTCCTTTCATTCATAAATGTGTGTGTGTGTGTGTGTGTGTGTGTGTGTGTGTGTGTGTGTACATATGGTATGTAACATATGTCATAGATAGACAGATAGATAGATAGATAGATAGATAGATAGATAGATAGATAGATATGCTATCCCTATAAAGAATTCTATGAATCACCAATGAGAGAAAAATAGGGTATTTATCTTTCTGTATATGATTTATTTCATTTAATTTGATGATTTCCAGTTGCATATATAGTTGCAGTATGGCTGAGTAAAATTCTGTTGTTGTTGTTTTTTTTTTAAGCCAAAAATTAGAACTACCATATGACCAAACTATATCACTTCTGGGTATACACCCGAAGGGTGCAGCCATCCTCATGGCTGTACTGCTCTCTGTAGTCACAATGTGCAATCAGCTGAGGTGTCTGTCAGCAAGTGGATGGACTTTAACACAACGACCCCACCAGCACTCCTGGTGTATCTTCCTCACGTGGTGGGTGTTTATGCATGTCCATCACTTCCTTAGACTGAAGCAGGTATTTCGGAGGTTAACAAGATAAAGAAATGAATGATACTTAGGACTTAGAAACGTTCTCTAGAAACTTGAAGAGTGTTTATGATATCACAAAGACACCCCAAATCTGAAATTCTCCAGAGTGTAACACTCAACATTCTGACCCAATATGAACTTTGAGTTCTTGCCACAAGGGATTTCCTGTAGATAAAGAAACCAACCATGACAAAAACAATCCATCAACACAAACTAAAGTGGTTTTTCTCTTAAACCGGGGTATACCCAGTGAAATCAGCTCCCACTAACAAGCCACTCTGCGAGTTCATAAAGTGGGTTCAGAAGGGTCAACTCACGAAAACGTTGATGCCATGTTTTTCCCCGATGTCCGTCTCCAAGAGCAGACTTCTTGGCTTCTTGTTCTATCCCTGTTATTCACAGCTTGCTCATGCTGGTCACCCATTCAGTCATGATCTGACACCATCACAGAAAAGAGAGCAGGACAATGCCACATGGACCCATGGAAACACCTAGCCCACTGGTTCACAAGGTCGTGTGGGGTTCTAACAGGACTGAGAACATGACCTCGCACACGCACCTCTTTACGGTTTCTGTTTAAGTAAAATCAGGTCTCTGGGAGGTTTCTTTTTTACTTATAGTAAAATCCACTTTTAAATATATTTTTTATCATTTTGACGGTCATATTCTCATAGTCACTATCGATACAGAGAAGATATTACTCAAAACTGTCTCTCACACCTCATATCAATGATCTTCAAACCCCCAGCCCTAGAAATTGCTGATTGCACATTGTGACTACAGAGAGCAGTACAGCCATGAGGATGGCTGCACCCTTTGGGTGTATACCCAGAAGTGAGATAGTTTGGTCATATGGTAGTTCTAATTTTTGGCTTTTTTTTTTTTTCTACACCCTTGTCCCTTCCACAATGTTGCATACATGGTCTCATAGGGAATGTAATTTTTTGGGTCTTAATTCTTTCATTTAGTGTAATTACTTTGAATACATCCACTTAATTGCAATGGATTTCTATGCATATGTATATATAATTATATGGATTTACTTTTCAATGTGTCAATGACTCATTTGAACTATTTCCTACTTACTATTTATTTCTTTTGTGTGTGGGTTGTCAAGGGATTGCCACAACATGCTTGTGGAGGTCAAAGAACAACTTTGTATATGTGGATTTAACTAGGGTCGTCAGGGTTAGTAGCAGGGTACCTTCCCCTGTTGAAGCATCTCACTGGCCCTGATTCATTACCTTTAACCCTGGGAAGCCTTCTCTTAGATGAGTGAGCTGTGGTTTGTTTACTCATCCACAGGTGAGTTGAAAGATGTTTGCCATGTTTTAACATTTTTGTAATACTGATTACCTTATGAATATTCATATACAAATTTTTGAGGGAGGGATGACTGATTAATAAGGTAAATATAAACCAGATGTCTGATGTGCACCTGTAAACCCATCTCGTGGAACATGGCAGTGGCGATGAACTCCTGTGAGCCCACCTGTCTAACATGACAGTGGTGACTCACACCTGTGAGCCCATCTGTCTAACACGGCAGTGGTGACTCACACCTGTGAGCCCAACCGTCTAACATGGCAGTGGTGACTCACACCTGTGAGCCCACCTGTCTAACATGGCAGTGGTGACTCATACCTGTGAGCCCACCTGTCTAACATGGCAGTGGTGACTCACACCTGTGAGCCCACCTGTCTAACATGACAGTGGTGACTCACACCTGTGAGCCCATCTGTCTAACATGGCAGTGGTGACTCACACCTGTGAGCCCACCTGTCTAACATGGCAGTGGTGACTCACACCTGTGAGCCCATCTGTCTAACACGGCAGTGGTGATGACATGAATATACTTAATTATTAGAAAAACACATATTAAATTCATATTAAGATAGCACTAAATACTCATTAGATGGTAACTTGTAAGAACCCCATTCCATGGGGCTGGAGAGGTGGCTCAGTGGTTGGTAACACTTGCTGTCCTTGCAGAGCACCCAGGTTCAGTCCCCAGCACCCATATCAGGCAGGCCACAGCTTCCCGGAGCTCCAGCTCCAGGGCATCTGATCCCCTCTTCTGGCTTCCCCAGGTAACCACACACATGTGTACACACTCACATACATATGCATAAGTAAAATCAACAAAACATTTTAAACTAAAGAGTCCCACTACCAGATTCTAAAACCCAGATTACAGATCACACTTTATAAGACGTGACTATGAACTTGATTGCTAGTTCTGCCCGACATCTGAAAGTAAGTACAAAGTGTGCCTATACTGTCAAACTCTCCCAGACAGTATGCTTGGTGTGTGTGTGTGACTATGTGTAGGTGTGTCCATGTGAGTACATGTGCCCATGGGGGCCATAAGGAATGTCACATCCCTTAAGAGTTGGGGCACCTGTGTGAGTGCTGACAGTACGTGGGTCCTCCGCAAGAGCAGTAGATGTTCTTGACCACTGAACCATCTCCCCCGCCCCAGAGTTTTTCTTTGGGAGGCTTGACTTTCGAAGCCGATGCTCAGGATCTTACAGGAGGCGAAAGCTTCATCCCCTCTGAGAAATCTGTCATTCCTGCGTTGTGGAGCCCTTGCCTCCCTAGTGACAGAAGGCTGTTCGGATGTCACCCTCAGAAACAATAGTAGCTGTGACAGTAAAAGGCACACAGAAGATGGTGTGGCCCAAATCCTGCGTCCCTGCTTCCCACTTCAGGGTTGACAAGCTACGCTGAGGCCTGTGGCCTGGGCTTGGGACACAGCTGCTAAAAGCACTTTCTCTGACTCCTCCTAAGTGGGCTCTCTGCGATGACCAGTGACTGTGAGTACTTCAGACAGGCACAGCTGTGGGCGAGCACAGGACCATCTTGCTGCATTTCTATAAAGGAAGCAAGCTGACCATGTACTCAGAGGCAAAGATGCCAAATGGACCACTCTAAAATTTAAAGTATTTTTAACTGTTTCGAGGCATAATGAAAGCATCCAGGAAGCAGTGACCGGAGTTTACCCAATTTTGTATGTGTTTTTTCTGTGCTTCCTATAGGATCATATAATAATAATAATAATAATAATAATAATAATAATAATAATAATACTTTTATTGTTATTAAAATTATAATGCTATATGTCAGGATGATTTTAAATAGTCTGTAATATGTTTTATATAAACTATGTCATCTTATATAAAGAGAGCGGTAAGGCAGGTATAGGGAATGGCACTATCCAGCCATTGAAGCCAGGTCTGGGGTCTCCTTTAGTGGTCTCACCGGCCTAGGCCACCTCTTGAATTCCTAATCCTCACTCCCGCCACCCTCCCCCCTCCCCCCACCCCCAGTGTTGGAGTTACAGCCTAGGACACCACAGCTGGCAGGATGGTTTTACCTTATGATGACAAGACTTGTTGACAGAGTCCATCACCTGCATACCTTTCTGTCTCTGAGTGATTATGCTGCAGAAAATCTTAAAAAAAAAAAAAAATCTTGCCACTAATAGCAATTTGATGACTTATAGCAAGTTGAGCTAATCTGCCCCCTCCAATCTGCCCACTTATTCCTGAAGCAGCCCTGCCCAGGATTCTCAGGGAATTTAGCCAGTTAATGTTGGCAGAAGCTGCTTCCCCAACTTGCTGCAAACTCTGGCTATCCCCAACTGTGGTCTGTGTGTATGTATGAGTGTATGTCTGTGTATGTGTGTATATGTGTGTATATATGTGTGTGTGTGTGTACATATGTGTGTATGTATGTGTATAAGTATGTGTATGTGTGTATGTGTGTGTATGTATGTGTGTGTATATATGTGTGTGTGTATGTGTGTATGTATGTGTGTATATCCATGTCTCTGTGTATGTCTGTGTGTGTGCGTATGTATATACGTATGTGTGTATATGTATGTGTGTGTATGTGTGTGCATGTATGTATATGTATGTGTGTGTGTGTGTATATATGTGTGTGTGTGGAGGCTAGAGGCCAACACTGGAGATCTTCCTCAGTTGTTCTCCTCCTTATTTTTTGAGACAGTCTCTCCCTGAACTAGAGCTCACTGTTTCAGTTAGACTGGATGGACAAAAGGCTCCAGATCTATTTGCCTGTCTCTACCTCCTAGCTCTGGAATTATGGGTACAAACACAACACTCGGCTTTCTTTCAAACGTTGGTCCTTAGACTTGAACCCAGGTCCTCGTGCTTATGTGGTGAGCACTTTGCTAACTGATGTGTCTTCCCAGCCTCTCCATGCTCGCTTCCTTTGTGTCCGTTCTAATCAGTGAGAGGGTCTACTCATCAATGCACTGACGAGCCGACTTTAACAGAATGTGAAGTAATCTCCAATACTGGATAGTAAAATCCAAATAGGCCTTTATCAGTATTTATAGTTGGCCCAGAGGGCCACACAATTTTTAAAAAATGACTTTTATATCTCTTTAAAAAGAGTCAAGAAGGCTCATCCAAAATCATGCGCTGATTTGGTGGAAGGCCCTCAGGACATGTTTCACGCTGTAACGTGCACTACACTGTAATCAGTTGGTACTTATGAGATATGCAGTAAAGATGAGAAATGAGGGAGATTCAGGATGGGGCCGAGCCTTGAGACAGTGTGACACTGGACTTCGGCCTTCTGTTTTCCAAATAAGATGTCACTAGGTGGTATCTAAGCACTTTAAGCAATAATATTTACTAGGCTGTGTTAGCTGAAATATAATTTTAAAAACCCTGTTCTCATTATATTTACACATGTGGACTTTGCTGATGTTAGAAGTACCGTGTTTTGTTTTGCTTTGTTTGGTTTGGTTTGGTTTGGTTTTGCTTTGTTTGGAAGAGCAAGAGAGAGAGATCATATAAATGTATTCAAAAAATAAACAGCCTTCTAAATGTACAAGCAGACATTTGGGCAGAATCTTAAATCCCAGTAAGGCATCAGGATGAGCTAATACTTGAAGGAGACCCGTGTCTTAATAACAAGATGCCTGCCCACGTTATACCTGTGAAGAACTGGGGCTCCAGAAGGGAGAAGTTAGAGCAAGAGGTTTGTTCACATCTACACAGTACATGGTTGTTCCTGTGTATACATTACATACGTACACGTGTAAATAACCATGTGATGGACCTGTCCTTGCCGGTCGGAGGGGCTGTCCTGTGCTTCTGTTCTCTCCCCCTCCTCCTCTCTTTCCCACCCCCTTGACTGCTGCTCTCTGCATCCACTTGGAACTAAGCTGGAGAGAGGGAGCTTTGGGGACTTGAGGTTAGGACTTCTTACTGCAATTCACACCTTTCCCAAAGAGATTCCTAAGAAACTCAGTAATTGGCAAATGATGTTTTATTGAATTGGTCTCCTCAAATTGTCACCGGGACAGAGTGAGAATTTGCTACATGCCCTGCCAGCAGCCTGCTGCTGCTGCTGCTCTAAAAGGGCCTCTGTAGACTCTGCAAGAAAGGTGAGGCCATTAAGAGCCGTCCCAGGCTCTCAGGATGTCTCTCTTCTTCTTTGCCTTCCTTTTGCCTGTGTCGCACCTTCAGCACCTGTGTGCCAGGAGCTCATTTATATACATATTGGATACACACATGCACATACACACACTCACACATACACACACACACACACACACACACACGTAAACACATACACTCACACACATATACACATGCATACCCATATACATATAAGCACATACATACACATACACACATACATGTATACACATACATACCCATACATACACATACATACACTCACACACATATACATGTACACACCCACATATATATAAACACATAATATATACACACATACACACACATACACATATACACATAAATACACACACCCTCACACACACCCATATATACACACAAACACACATATACACGTACACACCCACATACATGTAAACACACACATACACACATACATACATATACACACATACACACCCACACATACATACACACACACATAAACACAACTCACACACACATGCACACTTTCAAGTAAAGCTTGAGGAATACACTTGAGAACACAGCTTTAGGAGGCAGGTTGCCTGTTTTCTCTGCGCTACAACTCTGTAACCTGAAGCAAGTCACCTCTTGCTTCTTCTTTTTTTGATCTTAATTTTTTACTATTTTTACTTTATGTGTGTGATTATTTTGCCTGCCTGTATGTCTGTGTGCCACAAGTGTGTATCAGATCCCCTGGAAGTGGGGTTGCAGGTGGTTGTGAGCCACCGTGTGACTGTTGGTGAGTTCAAGTCCTAAACCCCAGTCCTCTGCAAAAGCAGCCAGTGCTCTTAGCCATCGAGCCATCTCTCCAGCCCCATCATGGCCTTTTTATAAGGATGGAATGGGCGCATTCCTATTCAGCTAAAAGCCAGGGCCTGGCTCATGATCAGCACACGTTTTCACTGTGCTGTCATTTATGGAAGGTTCTGGACAGGAGCATCTTCACAGTGATATTCAAGTAAGGTGCTGTGGCCCCTAGCCTAAACTCAGCTGGGTTTCCTTGTGTGGGTGGAGTTGAGTAAAATATGTGTGGCTTACCATTTGTTCTTAGATGAGTGCAAGTCCTGAGAACAGCTTTGGGAACTGGGAGGTTCTGGCCTCTGGGTGCCCTTTTGAAGGAGGTAAATGTCATGTGCCAGGTGCTGAAAGTCACCGTGAGGGCAGTAAGTGGAGAAGCTGAGTCTTTGAGGCTCCATCCTGGTCCTAGCCTTCTGATGCACCCTGCAGTGCTCCGTCTGAAGCTTCCTCTTGTCATTTCCTCCAGGGAAAGAAGGTGGTCAGGGACTGCTGATGTAATTCCCCATCAGTCCTGTTACCTGTCCAATGAGATCCCTTTGTATCGTTTTTTAAAGGAAGATTGATTTGTTTTTATGTGTATGACAGTTTGCCTACGTGTTTCTATGTGCACCGGATGTGAGCCCAGTATCTGTAGAGGCCGAGGAGTGTCAGATCCCTGGAGAAGATGTCCTCTCTCTCTCTCTCTCTCTCTCTCTCTCTCTCTCTCTCTCTCTCTCTCTCTCCCTCTCTCTCTCTCTCAGTAGTTATTAGTTTCCTATTGCTCTTCATCTAGGGGTGTGGCTCCATGACAATTTCCCCCCTCCACGTCCTCCATGTTGGCATGTCAGCTGGTGGTATTACTGTGAAGGTCTTGTTTAAACAACCTGCTGTTGAGATTTCCTGGTGCAGCATCTTGTCATATATAGGAAACACTATGTTACAGCGGACATCCTGGCCTTCTGGCTCTTAAACTCACCTTCCGCTCCTTTTATCATCATGTTCCCTGAGTCTTAAGGATCAAGGTGTAGATGTGTCGATGGGGGTTTGGCGCTCTGCAATCAGTTGATCAGTGTATTTTGATAATTTCCTTAATGGCTCCCATCTGCTAGAAGAGGAAGTGCTTTTTAATGAGGGGTTAGAGCTACAGTTATCTGTGGGCATAAGGATGAATATTTAGAAATTGTGCTAATTTGGCAAGACAGTAGTTGCTTTCCTGTGGCATCTCATGTGGATAGATGGCGAGGTTTGTCTGGAGTGGCTTCCCTCCCATGGAGCAAGCCTTAAGTCCAATTAGAGAGCTGTGGTTACCACCAAGATAGAAGGCCACTGTTGCACCTGTAGGGATATCTCGATGTGCTGGCCATGGTTGTGGACTCACGTCCATCGTGTGATGCAGGCATCACAGCTGGGGCCGCTGTGTTGCTCCCTTGGCAGTTTGCATGGCACCTCCTGGTTTTATGAGAACTAGTCCTCAAAGAGGAGGCTTTTGTCAGAGGAAATGGAAGTCAGACTTTGGGCTTCTCTGGGCCACACAGTCAAGAACTGTGATGGGCACACAAACTCTCTTTTCTAGGTCAACTAACTATAGCCTTATTAATAGACAAGAATAGCTTCTTAGGTCTGGTACATCCTGGATTGTAGGTGAAGGGTCCCAAAGGTTCTGCTGAGAGGGGAGAGCCATTTCCACACTGAGAAGACCCATTCACTGGTCTTATATACTCTCAGGAATAAACTTTCCTCTGCACCATTCAATAGAATAAATGGATCTCGGCAACATGCATGCAGCTAGGCACTCAACTCCCTGTGATGCAAATACGCAGGTAGACAAATTTTAAGAGAAATACAAAGTTAGAAAAGAAGAAGAAAAAATAGTATTTCACCACACACATTACACAATTTGTCTAAATACCAAAGAAGCCAACAAAAGCCAATATTTGGAGGTGCTAATGGAATTACCAAAAATTTCTGCAAATCTAAAGTGGGAGGATCCCAATTTTCATAAGTAGAAATTTGCTCTGTGTGAGTGTGTGTGTCTGTGTGTGTGTCTGTGTGTGTATGTGCCTATGTCTGTATGTCTGTGTGTGTCTGTGTATGTGTCTCTGTGTGTCTCTGTATGTTTTTGTGTCTGTATGTCTGTGTATCTGTGTCTGTGTGTGTCTGTTTGTGTCTGTGTGTGTGTCTGTGTGTGTTTGTGCCTGTATCTGTGTGTCTGTGTTTATGTGTCTGTGTGTGTTACAGTTAGGCCAGTTAGAGGACAAAGGTCAGCCTCAGGGGCCAGACCTCAGGGACTATCCACCTTGTTTTTACTGAGACACAGTCTCTCACTAGTCTGGATCAAGGTTGACTGGTGAGTAAATCCCAGGGATCTGCCTGTCTCTGTCTCCCAGTGTGGGAGTTCCTCCTTCTCCTTTCAATCTCCCTCCCCCTTCCCCTCTCCCTCCCCTCCCCCTCCTTCTCCCCCTCCCCTCCCCCTCCCCTCCTCTTCCCCTTCTCCCTTCCTCTCTCCTCTCCTCCTCCCCCTCTCCATTTCCCTCCCTCCCCTCTCTTTCTCAAGATCTCATAACTGAACTGGGAACAGAGACAAAGACAGTAAATTGATCAAGGCAGTTACTGATGACCTGCATGGATGGAGCTTGGAGCTTGTATAGTAAATGTGTAACAGGCAGCATTCATTCACTCATTTATGTACATTCATATTTTTGGCTGACACTATCATGTAAAACTTACAGCCACAGTTGTTGACTAGAAAAGGGGAACTGAAATATTGGCTGTAAGATCAGCCTTGAGTGCTGTGGGGAAAACTCCTCAAGAGATCTGAGGAAAACAGGACTTTAGAAAAAGATATGCCATCAGGATCACCAGCTTCTAGACAGATAGCTTTGCTTATGTAACTTTCAGTGCTGGGAACTGTGGCTGTCTGAAGAAGTAAAAGGTAGTGACTCTTTAAAAGCCCACTAGAAAATCGTCTGCTTATGCCTGTTAAAGTTACAGGGAAGTCCAGGCTCTCTTTCCAGGAGAAGCAGGCTTCCTTGAAGGTAAGTACCCTGGGCAGGAAACTGTGCACCCAGAAACACATGTCATTGATCTTCGTCTTTGAAGTGCAGATTCACCCCCAAATGACTCAAAGACACTTCAAAGGGGTGGCAACCCCCATAGGATAAGGTCATCATCTTGCAGAAGAATTTAGTTTGGAGATGAATCACCATGATACAGGATAACCTTTCTCATTCCCTGCCCACCTTCTCTCTGTACAGCTGATTTCAGATAAGTTCCTCCCCCCCCCCCCAAGAAGTTATAGGAAAAAAAACTCATCTCTGATCAACTTCACAAGATTTTGGAAGTGTGTCTGAGGCTTGTGATGGGAAATTGTTTTTGGTGATCTGCTGGTATCTAGTAGTCCTTGCAAAGACGAGACCAGGAGATCTTCCTCTGCTCTGTTAGTGCCTGCGCTATACTGTATGTACTAGAGATGATGTAATATTAACACGAACTTTACTTATTTCTTCTAATGGTGTTAATATTTGGACTAGAGGAATAGTAAGCATACAGCTGTTAACTATCTCAAAATATGCATGTGTGTGCATGTGTGTGTGTGTGTGTGTGCGCGTGCGCACGCGCGTGTGTTCTGCTGAGTTTGACGGGATAACTAATGACAAAGAAGAAAATTAGTTTGCACGTTGGTGTAGATGCCCAGCTGCACGGGACAGCACCATCACCATCCAGGCATCAGGGTCAAGGAGTAGAGTCATTTGGACTGTAGCTTATTAGCAGTAAGCTGGGCTAGCGTGCCCAAGACCAAGTTCAGTTCCTAACACTAGAACATCTAGGACAATTAATAAAATGTGATATACATTTTTCTATCTTTAATAAAATTATACTATTAAACTATTTGTAGTCGTTATGCATACTTGGACTGACAGAACATAAAATGAAGAAAACCAAGACTCTCTCTCTCTCTCTCTCTCTCTCTCTCTCTCTCTCTCTCTCTCTCCCTCCCTCCCTCTCTCTCTCTTTCTCCCCCTCCCCCTCCCCCCTCCCTCTCCCTTCCTTTCTCTCCTATACTCTATCTTGGCACTCTCCATTCATGGTTTTCTTTTTACACTTTTAGATCAATGAATAACTAACCAAAGATATCAACCAAAGAATCATACACTGACACCCAGCTCCCTTCCAACCCTGTAACCAGCTCTTCCCGTCTGTCAGGAAAGATGTGCTCCTCGCTTCAAGTACCCGTTTTTATTTTTATTCTCAGGTAGTGTCTTCTGTGTTCTCCTGGTACTTGGTTCATAACTTGTTCTAAATCATATCTGCTCGTAATTCTCTAATACACAGTCTCGTGTCTGCATTTCATATTGTCTTTCCTGACTTCTTGGCCCCTCCCTATCCAGCTTCTGGGGAAGGGAGGGTTAGTTTTCTTAAGGGGATAGCCTCTGGTAGATAGACTATGTTCCATGGATGGCCCTACTCCCATGAGTACATGGGCTGCACAAATTGAACTTGGTAGGTTATCAAAAAGGAAGAAGAGATCAAGCTGGGAGGGATGAGGAGGTGCGAGGATTTGAGGGAGACCTGGGGGGGGGGGGGAGAAGGAGGAGGTAAATATGATCAAAATACATTCTGTGGAATTCTCCATATTTAAAGGTACAGACTTCCTGATGGGCAGCAGGAGAGAAAATCGATCCTCTGCTTCTGAGGTGGGGACCTTGTGGCAAGGACTGGGGAGTGTCCCAGAGGAGGTGGCAGCCAGATAAGGAGCTCCATTCTACAACATCAAGGAAGTGAATTCCACCATCAACCTGAGGTGGTAGAGGCAGGCTTGCTCAGACGCTGGCTGAGAACCCCAACCCAGCAGGACACATTGGATTCAGCTTTGAGATGCCAGGAGCAGAGAGATTGATCTTGAGACAGTCCATGAGTGCTTTTGAAAGCTCCCTTCCCCCACCGCCACCACCACGTGACTGTTTGAGTTCTTACACCCAAAAGTATTAGTGCAGAGCCCTGAGGCACTGATGGGCTGGAGCTGCTTTGCTACATGAGTGTTTATTCAGACCTGGCCACTCTTGTCTTGATACACACACACACACACACACACACACACACACACACACACACACACACGCACATGCACACGCACACATACGCACACGCATCTCCTATGAAAGAGGCAATCCTGACTCCACACTTTCCACTGTTCCCTCTGACTCCACAGACTTGTTGGATGTGAGGGCACCTGTCAGCCCATTGATCGCCAGGGTTGACTCAGCTGATCTGACTGGCTGGGCAGCTGTCCCTTTCTTCACCACTCCCTGTTTGGTGCTCCAGGAACTGCACCTTTGGTGGAAGAAGACAACCTTCCCTAAATAGAAGAGGACAGGGGTTCAGGCAAGGGTCTACCACAGCTGTGTGCTATGCCAAAACCTCCAGACAAGCTCTTGAAGTGAGAGTCCTCTGAATGAAACGTCTTGGAAGACTTAGTTTTTAGTTTGTGCATGTGTGAGTGTGTGTGTGTGTGCGTGTGTATGCGTGCGCCTACTTGGAACTGGAGTTATAGATGGCTCTACGCTGCCATGTAGGTGCTTGGACCCCATCCTTTTATCTTCTGCAGGAGCAGTAAGTGCTCCTAACCACTGAGCCATCTTTCCAAGCACTCTTCCTCTCATCCCCAACCTGAAATTTTGATCTAGGATGTACTCCATAAAACAGTAGACTTAGAGGTTTCCGTGAATCACTTTTTAATGTTGAGACTGGTTCCTCAAGGAAGATAAGGCTTGGTGGGAGGAGGTCACGTGTGTCCACAGCATCCTAGGCTCTTAGAATGATGTCACCCAGATATTCATGGTGGGTCTCCTCGTCCCAGTTAAGCCTCTGTGGGAACACCTACCCAGACACAACAGAGGCGTGTTCCTATGCTTATACTAAATCCAGTCAAACAGTGAAGACAGACCACCACACATGGGACTCTCGTCCTACCACTTCAGATCATACAGACCCTGTGTGCTGACAGGAAGCTGTGTGGAGGGAGGAAAGGCCAAATCTACCTGCTGCCTCAGACGATTACTGTTTTTAAAATGATGAATTTTGCTCTTGTTGCCACAGTGAATGGAATTGGTTTGCTGAGATCCTTGCTGGATATTGACAGACCAATGAGATAGAACAGAAGTAAACACACACACCTGTAGTTAGCCGCCCTTGACAATGTGGCCAGAACAGGACAGACAAAGGATAAGCTCTGATAGGTGCTGTTGGGGAACCTGGATAGCTACATGCAGAAGAACAAAAATAGACCTGAAATTCACACCAGACACAAAAATTACCTCAAAATGAGCTAAAATTGCAATATAAGACCTGACACTATGAAGCTACCAGGAGAAAATATAGGGGGAATCATTGCTCGCCACTGACCTGGGCAAGGTTTTGTGGAGTTTAACACTCAGAGTCCAAGTGAGACAAGCAAAGATCCTGGAGGAATTCCATCTAATGAGGTTCCACACCACAAGGCAGACGGTCCCGAGTGGGAAGACAGCATGAGGGACGGAAGAAAGAACAAGCCATGTGTCTGATAAGGCATTGCTGTATAAAATGTTTCAGAAACACAAGCAACGGAATAGCAAAAGGAAAAAAAAAAAAAAAGTGAAGAACCTAAAAAACCATGTCTCAGACAGGACAGCCAGCAGGCACATGAGAGGGTGCTCAGCTTTACTAATCAGTGAGGAAATCAAGATCACAGCAAAATGCAACTTGTGCCTGTCCAGTGGCTATTATGAGAAAGATACAACGTGGGCAGAATAGACTCCTTGGATACTATTTGCAGGGGTGTACATTGCTAAAGCTATTTTGGGGAAATGGTATGAAAAAGTCCTCAAAAAATTAAAATAGGAATATTAAAAATATTCCTGTAATCCAGGAATACCTACTTGTGGGCATGAGTGCAAAAGAAGACAGCCTGCCTGTGTTCTTGATCTGGCTGGCCTTGAACTCATCATAAGCATCCATCTGTCTCTGACTGCTGAGTGCTGGGATTGAGGGTGCATGCCACCTCACTTGGGCTCACTTCTACTATAAGGAAATGCTACCATTTGAGAAAGGTGATCAACAGACATGCAGTAGACAAGAGGACAGTCCTGTTTGCTCTCTCTTAGACTGAGATATAAAACTGTCAGATTCATAAAAACAGAGAGCAGAATGGTGCTTCCCAGGAGTAAAAGGCAAGAGAGGAAATACATACATACAGACAGACAGATATAACTTGCATGCATATGTGTATATGTATATTTGTGTATACATACATATACACGGAGAAAAGAGAGAGGTTGAGTACTTATGCCTACAGATGTATATGATCTGTACGATAAATTCCCAGAAGTAGAATTACTGGGTCAAAGGTTAAATGCATTTTCAATGTGAATAAAGAATGCCAAATCGCCCTCTGCGTGGGCTGTGCCGTTTGCACCCCCACCAGCAATGTATGACAGCGCCTGCTTCTTTGCAGCCTTGCCAACAGAGTGCTTCTAAACTTTTGGGGTTGTGCCAACCAGATAGGTGAGAAGTGCTGTTTCGATGTAATTTCAACTTGCTTTGCCTCTTATTGTGAGTGAAATGGAGACTCATTACACACACAGAGGGGGGGATGGGGGGGCGGGGAGAGGAAGCGAGAGATCAAGAGAAGGACCTGGGCCATTGGTATTTATTTTTCCTGTAAATTGTGACCTTCTCAAACATGTTCTTTCTCAGTGTCCAGCGGTTCTTTATAGATGAAAGGGGGCTAGTTCTTTGCAACAACTATTTGCAGGTTTTCTCTTTTATTTACCCATTTGAAAAATGTATAGGTGGTGAGACACACCTTTAATCCTGGACTTAGGAGGCAGAGGCAGGTGAGTTTGAGGCCATCCCAGTCTAGATAGCAAGTTTGAGGACAGCTGGGGCTACAAAATGAAAGCCTGTCTCAAAAAAAAAAAAAAAACAAAACAAAACCAAACAAGCAAGTAATCATAAACTAGAAGTTATAATGGAAAGCAAAGATTATCTCTGGGCTTTGAGAAGTAGTCCCCAGGACTTCTCTATGTCCAAACTCACCAAGGCATCCCCCTGTTCCTCTCATTCTTTAACAAAGATCCAACTAGGCATTATTATGCTTATTTGTGGACAAAGAAATCTAGGATTTTTATTAGGCTTTCTCATTCCTAACCCTTCTCAGAATGTGATTCAAGGATTTAAAAACTAAACTCTTCTTCTCCGTGTTACTTTGAAAACCTTTATGTGGGGGATTTGTGACAGCTACTGTTCATGCTTTGTCCCAAATTTCATTTTTAAATGTTAAGGTAACTGTGGTCATTGCAAGAAAAGTTTTGCCAAAAATACCATCTCAGTCACTGGGAAATGGGATTTTAAGGAAGCTTTAAAGTGAACACAAAAATTGCTCGGGCTTTCTAAACATTAGGTTTGCGTTATAAAACAGTATCTCCCAAATGTTATAAACATAGATACTGGAAGCCAAACTGTTCAAACCGCCAGGACCAGGCACACCAGGCACAGACGTCAGCAAATGTCCCTTTTAATTGAACGCTCAGAAGGATAGCTGCAGGCAAGCAGAGAGGGCCTGTGGTGGCCACATTGGACTGCATTAGGGGACACCTGGAAGCGATGGCAGCCCTTCATCCCTGTCTCTCCCTTTCTCTCTGCCAGGGCCAGCAGGGAGGGAGCGAGTGACGTGTCTATTGAGGACTAGGAAAAGTACTCTGTTTGGGAGCCAGTCCCCTGCAGGAGGATGACCCAGTTGAAGTCTCCTCATACTGAGCCCCCACATCCGGAAGGCTGCCCTCCATCCATCCAGGCTAACCGGTTAGTGAGATTCACAAATGGCAGGTGAGGTGGCTCACTCAAGGTCACCTCTCAGGTATAGAGGCTCTAAGGGATCCTGGAGAATCCACGCTGGGCCATTGGTGAGTGCTATCTCCTGGGCTGTGTGAGCAGTAAGACTGAGGCCAATCCTAGGTGCCATGCTGAGCTTCACCAGTAATGTCTGCCATGGATATAGGAGAGAGAAGTGGCATCTGGACCCTTCACACATCCCAGTGACAGACTTCAAAGCCTGACATAGCTTCCGTGATGTCTTGACTCCAAACGCCACCGTTTTAAAAGGCTGTGCTCTTTTTCCAGAGGGAGACATCATTTATCTAGGAGGTTAGGTTCGAGTTTGGTTTTACTTGGCTTTTACTTCTCCCTAAAATACGCTGTTCTGAATCTTACCCTGTGCCCCAAGCATTGTTACCTGCTTAGTACAACAGAGTGTACTGCATATAGGTTGGATTGTGAATGCTACTTTGTATGTGTTCATATATTCATTTAAAACATTTATTCAGTGCCCATTTGTGTGCCCAGAATGAAAGAGATATTGTCTCAAAATATAAGATTTTTCCCTCGAATATATTCATAAAAAATTTTAGATTTTGGTAGAGTATACTGTCTGTATTCATGTGTTGTTTTTTTTTTTAATTTGTGGCTCATGCTTTTTTATATTAAAAATATTATAGCTGTTTTATTTTGTATTCAACTAATAAACAGCTACATTGATGTGGCACTCAGTGATGTAATATTGAAGCCAAGTTAAACCTACCTGTGTCTCTTCATCTTTTCGTGATGTCCAGTCTGAAAACTTAGCTTCATTTCAAATTTCGAGTTTTTCTCTTATCTCTTTTTTCTAAAATATTTAAATTTCTAGTTTACATTTGAGTCAGTCACCCACTTGGGCTAAAGCTTGGGTAAAGGCTGGGTTTTAAATGGGTCTTCCGTCTCCTCCCCTCACCCTTTCTTTTTCCTTTTTTCCTTCCCCCTCCCTTCCTATCTTCTGTCTTCCTTGCCAACAGCGATCCAATTACCCAGGAACCAACTACTGGAAAGGATTCCGTTCCTTTGTTGAGATCCATCTGGACCTTGATGAGAACTCGGCCAAGCACGCTTGTGTGGCCCTGCTTCCGGGTGTGGCCCTGCTTCCGTGTGTGGCCCTGCTTCCGTGTTCTTTTGTCTCCATCAGTATAACAGTCTTGATTACTGAACACAGGACTTGAAGGATTGCAATTGCTTCTACCTGCTTCCTTTTCTCCTCTTCCTCCACCACCCCCTCCTCCTCTTCTTGTTCTGATCAGTTCTAGGCCGTTTGCTCATCCATCTACACTTTTAGGTAATGTTTTCTTTATTTAAAAACTTGCTGAAGCCAAGCAACACCTTTTAACTCAGCACTCTGGCGGCAGAAGCAAGTTCTCTGTGAGTTCGAGGACAACCTGGTTTATCTTATCAAGTTCCAGGCTAGCTGGGGCTAGGAAGTGACACCCTGACTCAAAAAACAAAACAAAACCACAAACAAAACAATAACAAAACGACAACAACAAAAATAGAAATTTACCAAAATATTGATAAAAATTGCATTAATTCTGTGTTTGTGTTGGTGAAAAACTTACAATTTATTTATTAAGCCACCACCCAGGACCTGGACTGCCTCTTCCCTTGGTTAGACCTTTGAGGACTGCTTTCATTAGCCTCAAGTAATTTTCACATCTAAGTCCTGCATGTACTTTATTAGATTTACAACCAAGAGCTTTGTGAGAAACTGTGAACAGGATTATCTTGTTAGCTTTGACACTCAGGAGTGTATTACTAGTGTATAAACA
The DNA here is from genome assembly GCA_028551405.1 of Uromys caudimaculatus. Taxonomy (NCBI): domain Eukaryota; kingdom Metazoa; phylum Chordata; class Mammalia; order Rodentia; family Muridae; genus Uromys; species Uromys caudimaculatus. The sequence continues at coordinate 5,684,036 of CM052706.1, read as the reverse complement.
TGTATTTAACTGGTATGTTTTTTATACCCTGTACTCCTGGAATAGAAATATGGAATCCCAGGTTAATTCTGTGTGAATTGTTTAAGTCTTTCATACACAGATGGGGATAGCCACCCTTCCTTTCTTACCAGTATGTCTTTTTTTTCCTCTGTTGCCTTACTGCCCTGGATATCCATCTGTTTGGAGTAAGTGGGAAAAAATAAGATAAAACAGTTATTCTTGCGGTGCTCCTGACCTTGGGATAGAACGCTTTTTCTCTATGTTCATTGTTGTGGTGAGATCTTGGTGGACACCCTCTGCTGAGCAGGGCCTCTCTGTTCTTACTTCTCTGACATATATAATTCTACAGAAATTAAATACTTTCAGATTGACTGATGAAGTCACATGATTTTTCTTCTTTAGTCATGGTAATATGGTGTACTTCAATGACTGGTTTTCAAACACTTAATTCAGATTTGAATTCCTTGAGATAAATCCTATTTATTTGTAAGGTATAATATTTTTTTTCAAACATGTTTACATGTTTCTGCGTATCATTCCTATGGGGGAGGCAGACGTTCCGGCTTCTGAGGTGTCCTCCACTAAAGGCAGCAGGGAGGGGACCATGTTACTGTCACAGTAGAAATGGAAGGTTCCAAGCCAGTATTTTCCCATCCATGACTAACCACAAGCAAGGACATCAAACACCTTACCTCAGCCTTGGGAGTAGACATCTGCACTCCCACTCACTGTTTCTGGCCTGGGAAGGGGTTTGTGACAGTCTTGTCGTCTGTGTTTGGTGAGGATAGAGAAGATATTATCTCAACATTTGTTTGCCAGGGTGACCCACTTCCCATGGCTTTCCTGGTTCCCCAGATTCGTCTACAGCAGATCTGGAGATTTATGAGGCAAAAAGAAAATCCATGGACTCACTGCCATATTGTCACCTGAGGCTCAGATTTCCTCCTCTGCCTTCCTCTTCGTGCTCTTCCTGGGACATAAATAAGGACTCTGCTAACTTTCAAATCCAATTTTTACAAAATGTTTTGATCTCAGTTTAGAAACACGAAGAGCAAGTATTCTGTTCTAGACCAGCTTCTGTGATGTTGTATGCCTACATCATCACTACTGATATTTGGGGCCAGGGGACTCTGGCTTGGCAGGGGACTTCTGTATGATTTGTAATTACCACAGGGCCTGGAGGTTCCCCATTAGGCTCCACTGCACTCCAAGTTGTGGCCATCAACCATGACAATGCATGATCACTCTCTCTTGGTCACACATTCAGTTTTCCTCATAGATAACTTTTTCTGTCATTATTTTTTTAAGTAGTGGCCAAAAAAATGGAGCTTTCGGCAGGGCCATGCCCATAATTCCAGCTACTAAGGAGGCTAAGGTAGACCACAAGTCAAGGCCAGCCTAGGTAACAGAGTAAGTTCAAGGCCAGCCTGGACAGCTTAGTAAGACCCTGTCTAAAAATAAAAGATAAAAAGGACCAGTAATGTAACTGAGTGGTACAGTGCCCGACCTGTTTATACTTGGGTCTGTTCCCCCACAGCACAAACAAAAGGCTAGCTTTCAAAGAACACTGTGGTGTGTGTTGTTGTTTTCCTGCCTCTTCCTAGAATGGCTCTTTAAAGAAGACAACAGCAGCATCCAAGGGGGATTTTTCTCTTTGAAAATTGTCCCACTGGCTGGAACATTGCCTCACTTAGCACCTTTTCTACTTGTGGGACCTCCAAGGACCTGCCATGGTCAGCGGAGACTTCACGGTGGGTGGAGAAATGTGTTAGCCTCAAGTGCTCAGCCAGTGCTTCCCACACAGCCAGTCAAATAAGAGAAAGAGAATTACATTTCACAGTTTCTAGCTCAGTGTCAAGTCTAGAGGCCGAGGGCAGCGGGCCAACATCTCTAGTAGGGACCTTCATTCGTTTGTTAGTGATGGAGTGGAAAGACCTTTGCTCGCCCAGCGGATGATAGAAGCGTGTTTGGAGTTAGGATTTATAGTGAAAGATGAAAGGGGCCGTCTTCAATTTCTTCATGTATTTTCAAACTCAAGGTTCCTGAACTACAGAGAAGGAATGACAGGAAGACATTGAATGAACTCAGTTTATCTCCTAAAGAGTATGACTTCGAGAAAGCCGCTTGTCTCTTATCTATGAAATGAGGATATCACAGGAGATAACTTACAACAATAAATTAATTAATATGCATTAAAACCTGAGGACACTGCCCTGCTCAGGATACAGGGCAGAGAAGGCTTTCTGGGCTAGGGAAGGTGGCTCAGTGGGTAAAAAGAGCTTACCACGGAAGCCCTAGAGACAGTTTGAATCCCCAGAACCCATAACTCACATAAAAGCCAGGAGCAGTACAAACATACACCATGCATTCATGGGGAGAAGGGAGGCCCAGACAGCAGCAGAAGAGCAGCAGAGATGAGCTTGTCTCAGACAAGGAAGGGGGACACTGGCAATGTGTGCCAAACTGACATACATGCACACGCCTGCATTCACACATGTCAATGTGTGTGCGCATGTGCGCACGCACGCGCGTGCGCACGCGCGCACACAGAGAGAGGGAGGGAGAGAGAGAGAGAGAGAGAGAGAGAGAGAGAGAGAGAGAGAGAGAGAGACTAGGCTTACCTATGACAATTACTCTGAAAGCAGAGAGACTTTGATTTCTACCAACAGAGCAATTTAAGTGTTGTCTCTATGAAGCTCAGCGTTTCAGATAAACCCTGCATATCTAAGTAATAGACAATCAAGACTTTTATATGAATTAAAAATAAAACTTTATTTTTTTAAATCAAAAATGCATTCAAGGGCTGGGCATAATTAGCTCAGTGGTAAAGTGATTGCTTCATATGTATGAAGTCCTGGGTTCAATTCCCACCACTGCCAAAATCAACACACATTAAAGGTAAATGTTTAAAGCATTTAACACATAAATATTAAAAAGACACATGCAGATAAAATGGTACTAGAATTGCCTCTTGGGTCCTGGAACACAATCAACTTGTGATTTCAGGGTGACAGAGGATGGCTCTGGGCTGAAGTCATCAAATGTCCTCTGTCTCAGAATCTGATAGAAATACGTCGTTTTTTTTCCTTGAACTTACCTTCTTCCTCGGAGCAGCCAGCCAATCAGCAGTGCAATTCCATCACTCGTGTGCTCAGTATCCCTGCCCTGCAACACTCAGTACACAGTCTGAGTAAGGACTACGCCTACCCCATGGTCCTGTGGGTACCACCTAACACCATGTTCAACTCATAAAGGAACCCCAAAAGCTATTTGTTAGTGGGTGAAGAAGTGTTAGGGAAATATCATCTCAAAAAGAGCTCTTTGGGGTTTGGTTTGGTTTGGTTTTGATTTTATTTTAAAAGTTTAACAGGTTAAATGCATACAGTGTTTCTTAGGATCTCTAGACCTTAGGATTTTCTTCAAAAACTATTTTGGACACCACGAATCCACACTGGTTCCCATCTATCTCCCTTAAAAATGTGTGTGTGTGTGTGTGTGTGTGTGTGTGTGTGTGTGTGTGTGTACATGTGTGCACACATTTGAGTGTGTGTGTTCCATGGTATATGCGGAGGTCATTGGACAAACATGGATGTTGGTCCTCACCTTGTACCTACACTGAAACAGGATGCTCTTTCTTGATGCTTGCTTCTGCACTCACCAAACTACCTGACCTGGGAGCTTCTGGGTCTTCTGTCTTCACCTCCTATCTCATCATTGGTGTTACAGGGACACATGTAATACCAGATCTGAGAGATGGCCTCCTGCCATATTGCTTTTGTTTTTACAGGATCTTACTATTAGCACAGATTGGCCTTGAATTCTTGACTCTTCTGCCTCTGCTTCCCAAATGCTTCGGGACAGCAGAAATATGATCTGATACATACTTCCAAAGAATAGTCACTGGGGTCTGAGGATTATCTCAGTGGTAGAACACTTGCTCAGTGGGTACAGGTCCAGAGGACAGTCCTCAACACAATTTAATAATAATAATAATAATAATAATAATAATAATAATAATAATAATAATAATACCTCTATCTGCCGCTACAGAAAGCATCTCCCTCCAGGCTCAGTTTCCACAATCACACTCCATACTTCACCTCAGAACCAGCCCATTACACCCCATGCTGTGATCTGAATCCTGAAGCCAGTGAGAGCCCAGTACTAAGATCAAACCAGTGTCCAGACTTTGCAGGGTTAAGGATCAGACATCGTCAGTATGAGCTAGAAGGAGGCAGGAAATCTCTTAACCAAGGATGTGTCCATGAGCCAGTTCTGCAACCTGGGGTTCAGGCCCCTCTTCTGTGGGTGGTGGGAGGTTGGACTTGAAGACCTCCACGGTACTTTCCAACTCAGAGCAAGTGTGGTCACTGACAGTTGTCTGTTTCCTATGCCTCAAGGCAGCTGCCTCTGAACAGCATAGCTATGGGAAAGATGTTAGGACCAAGTTAACAACAAATACCTCACAGAGATCTGGAACTTACTATGTGCCAGTCATTGCACTAAACATCTTGCATATGGCATCTCCTTTCCACTTACAGGTGGAAAACCAGCGTTAATTTATTCAGATTCTCAGCCTAGTGACAGCTTTCTACTTTGTGCTTAGTGAAGACTCTCTACTGTGAGCTCAGTCTGGTTGTGACAACTGTTCTCTTATAAAAGACCTTCAACATTGCCACTGTAGTTGACTCTGGAACTGTAGCTCCATTTATATACATGTATTTTTTGCTCTCTGTCAACGTTGTTCTTTATACATCTTTATTCTGGGTTTTATAAAGCACCTGGTTAAACCTTCTTATATTTTGCTAAGTAATTATGGGCCTAGCACACTGACTTTTTGGTACATATTGGAGCAATAAGAAGATAAACAAATTCAACATGCAACATGTGTTTGAAAACAAAAGTCTGTCTGAGTGTTAATGAAGAGAAGAATAAAGCTGGGGCTGGAGGGATGGCTCAGTGGTTAAGAACACTGACTGCTCTTCCAGAGGTCATGAATTCAGTTCCCAGCAATCACATGGTGGCTAACAACCATCTGTAATGGGATCTAATATCTTCTGGGGTGTCTGAAGACAGTTACAATATATTCATATAAATAAAATAAATGACTTTTTTAAAAAAAAAAAAAAAAGAAGAAGAAGAAGAAGAAGAAGAAGAAGAAGAAGAAGAAGAAGAAGAAGAAGAAGAAGAAGAAGAAGAAAGCTGCAGTTAAGGGGATGCTAGTTACCTAAAAAAAAATTGCGTTAATTCTGATATATTGAGCCTTATATCTAAAAGGCTTTCTGTCGGGTTTAGGAAAGGTATTTTCATCCTTCTTCCCTATCCTCTTCCTCCCCCCCACCCCACGTCTCTCCCTGCATCCCCCCTCCTCCTCGTCCTACAATTCTCTTTAGATATTTCAATGTTCCTTTTAGAAATTTCTAATTGGTATAATATTAATGAAACAGCTGAAATAAATTTTAACTGATGGAAAACTGACGTTGAACACGTGCTTCTGAAACCGACAGAATTTGCGGTTGCCGGAGCTCATCCTTGGTAGCCCCGTCTTCCATGTTAGGCCCTTCATTTGAGCTCTGAGAAGATGGGACCTCATCAAATCATACTCATGTCCAAAGAAACTCTTGAGGACTCTGGAGCAGATCTCTGGTCACTTCTTTGTACAGCGTGTCATGGGTACAGTGACCATCTGTTCTGAATGAGAGAGAACAAGGCAATGGGAATGAATATCTTTCAAAGACAGAGACAGAATACTGGAAATCTGGAGCATGTTACGAAGTCCAAGAGGTTTCCTCTCTACACAACAGTGAGTGGTGGCCTTTCTCATCTTCCAGTTTTCCTTCTTGAGCATTCTTCTTGCTGCCTCTTCTAAAGGAAACTGTTGCCCACCTCCTGAAGCCTGCCCTCGCTTACTGCTGCTGCTTAAATATCATTAGACATGGCAGCTACAAGGGAACAAGACTTAGATAGTAGAAGAGAAGAACCTAGAAGAAATCAGGATCAAAGAACTACATTCAGCATCTGATCTTTAGACCAAGCAAACTGCCTAGGCTGCTTTCAGGCTACATGTTTTAAGTAGAGATTCTCTCTTATATTTTTGGTTGTGAGTCTAGCCTTTAACAGCTGAGCCATCTCTCCAGCCCAAGATTCTTTCTTGAAGACAAGAGTTCCACATGTTTTCAAGTAGAAGGAGAACAAGAGGGTTTTTTTGTTTGTTTGTTTTTGTTTTTTTTGTTTGTTTGTTTCTTTTAAGAGTAGCTTTATTGAGTTCAGGTGAAAACTATCCATTAGATTTAGCAAAAACAAAACAAAAACCAAGAACAAAAGAACAACCAAATAAAAAAACCCAAAGCAACAACAAAAAACAGTCAAAGTCAGTGATCTTTGAACTAGATCTCAGCTTATTGTGAAAGTTATTTTTCTTCATCTAGTTGTCTGAGGTTAGAATATAATCTGTTAAACATAAAATACTTAAATTTTTTTGCTCAATGCATTCTAATGGTAATTACATTCCTGTTGACAAATTGATAACTTTTTACTGAGTGATACTCTCTAGCCAAAGGTTGGTAAACTCTCAGTTGTCTTTGTGAGTACAGAGTATCAATGGGAAGAGTTGAAGTTATGAATAAGGTTGGCAAGCTTATCTATTTTTTTTTAAATTGTGCATAAAACTTTATCTAGTAAACTTATTTCTAGGAATTTATGATGACAGAAATATGTATGTACTGTGGGATATCTATCACAGGATTATATACAATGGTGAATTATGAGAAACATGTCAAAATTAAATACAGAAGTAATAAATTATGAAATTACTTGTAGACATTTCTGTAATAATTAAAATGCTATTTTCTAGGCTAAAAGTTTAGAAGCCAATATTATCATCATCTTATAAATTTACATTATAAATATGATTAAAATAAATCAAACCACTTTGTAAAAATATTATGCAATTGGAAATTATTTCTGACAGATCAACTCTTACAGTTTTATAGGCCATTCATTTTTCTCCTTTGAAATGACAAAGAAAATTTAACTTCAGTCAAAATAGCACTCAACCTAATCTCATTAGGCATACGTTAAATGTTACTTGTTTTCAGTAGGTTTTGAAAACCTTACTACTGTCACACTCAACTAGAAATAAGTTGACAACTCCTGACTAAATTCAGAGAAAATAAATATTAGTCTTCTAAAATATACAGGACTCACCTCCCTAATGTAACCATAAAATTCAAATACCTCCGATGTTCTCCCTTGAAGATATGTTAGCTTCACTCTGAGCAAAGAACACCATTCCTTTGTGTTTCCCAAGGCCATTACACTGAGATTGAGGGTTTTGTTTTAATTAATTGAAGGAAAATATAGCCATAATATTAAGTAGGAAAAATATTCAATATGTGTCCAGAGGTGTGTACATGTCTATGTGTATGTGTACGTCTGCATATTCAGTGCTCCAACTTGTTTGGAAGAGGAAATGTGGTGTGATGGGACTGAGCTTGTCCTTAACCATGTTCAGACTTTCTACAACCTTTCCATGGAAATAAAAGATAGAGGCTTATCATGGCCTGTGGTCCAGCAGATCTGGTCCCTGGCTCTTCCACTTCAGATTTTATTAATCAGCCCTCACATTTCAGAGGTTGAGCTAGCCCAACCCCATTCTGATTTTCCTCACCTCTTCTCTTCATCGTTGGCCAAGATGTAATATTCAGTGGTCTCTGGTTGACTTGTGTCTTTACCACCAGCCTATTCACTTCTTATACTAGCCCCCTGCCTCTCCTCTCCTCTCCCCACCCATCCTCTCCCCTCCCCTCCCTTCCCTTCCCTTCTCTTGTCTTCTTGTCTTTCTCCCCCACCCCTCTGTGTTTTGAAGCTAGTCAGCTTGTTTCTCAGTAGAGAAGAATGCACTCTGCAGGGCTGAGGGTGGAGGGCAATGGCTGAGGAGTTTATTGTGCTGATCTCCATTGTAGGTAGGCTTTGGATTCTTTCTAAAGTTGTACAACTGACAGCTTCCTGAAGGGGATTTTCCTACCCAGCTGGCTGACTCATGAGAAGGGGCAGCAATACTTCTTGTTCTTTATCAGCAAGTTTTCGATCTTACGAGGTTTACATAGTTAATGCAATTGCCTTCTACAGAGTACAGATTGTCATATCTCTACCCAGAGAGAGGGACAAGGCTCAGATTCCTTTTTTTTTTTTTTTTTTTTTTTTTGACCAGTAATTAATGCCTTACTCTTTCAGTTCTTGGATTTTAGAGTTGTCGCTTGCCAAGGAGAAGCCTGTCCAATGACCTACACGCCTGCTCATGTGTAGCTACCTAACAGTCTTCCCTCAAGAGTTGAGACTCTAAAATCATTTAAGAGATGTGTCAGCCTGGTTACTTGTGGGTGAAATGGGGCGTGGAGGGGTTTGGGGTATCCATTCTTGCTGACTTTCAGGCCCTGGGGAATTGTTCCTGGCACACAGCTAGATGGAGTTAGGCTGCTTCAGGATCATCTGAAAGTGAATCGGCAGGAAACAGAATAAAATGAAGACAGCAGTCAAGTACATACGGGCCACCAGCTCACTGCTAAGGTTGTGGTTGGCATAGCCCATTCCTTTGTGTGTGTGTGCGTGTACGTGTGTAATTTGGTGTAGTGTGTCTGTGTATCTGTGTAGATGTTCACGGAGGCCATGTCAGCCTCAACCTTGAGTGTAATCTTTCTTCAGCCACAGACTTTCCTTCCTGTGAGGATCTAGAACAGTGGCGCTCAACCTCCCCAGTGCTGTGATTCTTTAACACAGTTCCTCATGTTGAGGTGACTCCAACCATAGAATTATTTTGTTGCCACTTCATAATGGTAAGTTTGCTACTGTTATGAATTGTAATGTAAATAACTGATAGGCAGGATATTTGATAGGCAACCCCCAAAGGGATTGTGACCCACAGGTTGAGAACCATGGATCAGACGACCTTATCTTGGCCATGATGCAGCATAAGCTAAAGGCTATGAAGGAGTCTCTAAGTTCCCTTCAGGACCCCGTTCACTCATTCTACAAAGAAAGTGCTTTAAAAACAGAAGAGTTGAGGTCTGATCCTACCTCTTTAATCCAATTGGAGAAATATGCTGACTTTATTAGATGACATTAGCGACACCAAGAAAATGCCAATCACTTTCCTTTTGTAAAAGACTTAGGTTCCTTTGGATGTAGAGGAGGCAGGAGTGCAAGAGGAACAAGAGCTGGCAAGCTGAAGCCTATAGTCCTGAAGCCAGGAAGGCCGTAGAGATCCTGCAGTCAGGTGCAGAGACCACACAGAGAGGAAATACAAGTGTAAGTCAAAGGGCTGGGAATTCCACGGTCCTAATCCAAGGTCTCCACACCCTCCCACAATGCAAATGGAGAAGGTTCAGTTAAAAGTAAGTGGAAGCCCCCAAAGCTACCACTGAGATCTCTCTAGAGACGTTGGCTGGTACCCTGGTCCTTGTGAGCTCCATCAAAAGGATTCACATGAGACACATAGAGCCTATCGTGGAAGACAGGTAAAGGCTATTTCAGAGTGAAGTGGGGGCCTCTTGAAGGGTGAGAGTAAGCTATTATCAAAGGGGCCATTGCAGAGCAGAGCACACTGGACTGGGTGAGAGCAGACAAGAGCCGACGGGGACATCGTCCTATTCACTGATTAAATGCAGTCCTCCTTTGCATCACTTTGTAAAATCTTGGTATTGTGTGCCAGGCCAATGGCAGGGCTTCAAAACAATTTCTTCCCAGTGCTGAGGTAGAACACAGGGCCTTGTTCGCTCAAGTGCTGCACTGCTGAGCTAGCCCAACCCCATTCTGATTTTCCTCTATTTTGAGACAAAATCTAGCTGAATTGCTTTGGTTTCCTTGTGGCTTCCTTGGCCATCTCTCTGCAGACAGGTCAGGTTTGTGATCCAAGCAACCAGGATTACAGGCCTGCGGCACCAGGCTTTGTTTTCTTTAAGGTGTCTTAACGAATAAATGAAATCATTCATTAAATAAAGCACACACACGCACACACATATATACACTGACTTAAAAGTCAGTTTCTTTTGAAAGGATCATGTGACCTTGGAAAAGGGACTCAAACTTCTTACACCTCAAAAGTAAGGCTACTAATTCTCTGTGGAAATTTGGTTCATAAACTCTTCCCATTCAGGAAATAAATAATGGCAAACTTACACGTTCACAAAAGTGTTGTTGGGCCATGAGAAGCCCAGTGGGTAAAGGGTGTCCTTGGCCATATCTGTGACAGCCGCTGCAAGAGGCTTGATGAGGGCAGATCTACTTGTTTTGACTTTGAAATGTACCTGGAACTGTTGAGAGTTTCTATACTCATCCATCTCTGTCTCCGTCCTCCTGGTGTGGGTGCCACTTCTTCACCTGGATATTTCGAGGACGGACACTCATCTTTGTAATCTGTACCACCTATACTCTGATTCTCATGCAGCAACAGGAACTGGTTGGAGTCATGTGGGCTTCAAAGCAAGACCAAGATGCATCGAAATGACGATAAATAGATTTTTTTTTTTAACAGCCCCCATTAAAAGTTGTTGGAAAATCCACACCCCTCAAGTGTTTTATGATTTCAGTTTGACTGGTACTTTGTATCTTATGATTAACTTGGGCAAGAGGTGTTGCTTTAAAGCAAATGAGAATTATATTGGCACAGAAGACACGGCGATCACAAACAAGGCTGTGCTGGTGGAAAAAGACTAATTTTAATGGTTCTCTTCCGCTTTAGCCCGAGCTCCATAGCGCGTATACTTAAACAACATGCAAAGGTCAAAATACTTTCAGATAAGCAAACTCTCTCATGTCCCTATTTCAGGAATGGAGCACTTTCATGTTTCCCAGAACTATATTTCATCCTAGCCAGACCTCCTCCCATGAGTTAGTCTCCAGGACAAATTATGTACACAGAGAAAATCCATCTTATCACCAGAACATAATGTGGCACTGAGGAGTCGACTTAGGCACTAATGAACTCTGACCTCCGACTTCCAGAGTCCACAATGACCCAGGGGGTTGTACCCATGGTTCAGATGTTCATAAGATCAAATTTATGCGTGACGAACTTTAGTGGCAGACACTTGCAACACATGTCGTCTTAAAAATAAACTCTCTGTTCTTCAGGCAAAGGTGTTAGAGACAATGTACTTGCTCTTCTGACAAACAAGGTTCATGAGAAATGGATGCAGAGAACCCAACACTGGCCTAGTGTGGTCTCTTCAGGGTGTGCTTCCTTTTCTCTCACATTAGTACGCCACACCAGTCAGTGCCCCAGCAGCTTGTGTCTAACCGACTACTTGAATATAAGTCAACATCTGCCATTGTCAGTGGGGTCCAGGGGCCCCTCAGTGACTGCCATTGCCAGCGGGGTCCAGGGGCCCCTCAGTGGCTGCCATTGTTAGCGGGGTCCAGGGGCCCCTCAGTGGCTGCCATTGTCAGCGGGGTCCAGGGGCCCCTCAGTGGCTGCCATTGTCAGCGGGGTCCAGGGGCCCCTCAGTGGCTGCCATTGTCAGCGGGGTCCAGGGGCCCCTCACACTGTGGTTTCTGACTGTAAAAGTGGCGGTGCAATCAAAACAATCTGAGACCCAACTTAGTCGAGTTTTTTTTTTAACTTGATATTTAAATCCCTTTACTTAAATAATATGCATGCATACTGCATCTCTGTGTTTCTGTTTTCCCTGTTCCCTGTTGAGTCTCACGGTAAGATGCAAAGGATTAGGGTCTCTTTCAACCCATTTCCCTCACCTCACTGGTGATGGTGCTTTCTTATGTCTTACATGGCTGCCCTAGAATACAGATTCTCCCACGGCAATGTTCATGTTACTGTAAAGTGTGTGTGTTTGTGTGTGTGTGTGTGTGTGTGTGTGTGTGTGTGTGTGTGTGTGTGTGTGTGTGTGTGTGTGTAGGTGAGAAGACAACCTTGAGTGTTGTTCTTCAGGCACCATATACCTTTCTTCTAGACTGGCCTGGAACTCACCAAGTAGGCTAGGCTGGCCAGTGGCAAGCCCCAGGTATCTGTCCCTCTCCACCTCTGCAGTGCTGGGATTACAAACACAAACTGTCAACTCTGGCTTTCTGATGGGTCCTGGGGCTCAAACTCAGGTCTTCAGGCTCATGGGGCAATCACTTCACTGACTGTACTTTCTTCCCAGCCCCATGTGTTGTCAATTTCTTTTGTAACTGAGTCCTGGAGTGCCTGTGCTAATCCTGTTTCTCTCTACAGAATTTTGCTTTGCTGTGGTAACAGCAGTCTTGTTGCTGTTGGTTGACTGAATGAAAGAAAGCCTTAAATCAGTCCGCAGTCATTCTGCTGGTCATTGACGTCTCCTTTGGATGTTTGAACATACCTGGTATTTACCAGTTTCTTACTGCTACAGAAGAATGCAGAAATAGAAGCTCTGGCCTGCTTCTCTACGGAAGTCCTCCTACTATACAGCCCACAGTTCAGTCCGCTACTGCTCAGTTCAGAAGCCAGGAGGAGCCTTCCTCATCTCCTTTGTGAGCCTGGTGTTCGATTTCTTGTCTCCCACCCCTGACCATTCCTCGGCTCACACTCTTGTTTTGATCAAGCACACTTTCCACGATGTGTTTCTAAGAAAATATTTTTAAGAGGTAAATTTGAGCCGGGCAGTGGTGGCGCATGCCTTTAATCCCAGCACTTGGGAGGCAGAGGCAGGTGGATTTCTGAGTTCGAGGCCAGCCTGGTCTATAGAGTGAGTTCCAGGACAGCCAGGGCTACACAGAGAAACCTTGTCTCGAAAAACCAAAAAAAAAAAAAAAAAAAAAAAGTGGTAAGGAAATTTAAAAAAAAAAAAAAAGAGGTAAATTTGGGGGTGTTGACTTTTGAAAATATAAGCATCTTGCTTTTGTTTTTGATATCAATAATTTCTCTGAATATTGAGTTCTAGATTGGATGTTATTTTCCTTGCAACTTTGCTGAAAGACAAGTATAATGGTTCACGTCCATAACCCCAGCACTCTAGAGTCTGAGGCAGGAGGATCATGAGTTTGTGGATATTGACTTGAGCTACCTACAGAGGTCCTATCTTGATAACAGATATACAATTTTTTTAAAAAGCTAATAAATAAGTAGAATTGGAGGCATCTCCAGTGTCTTCTAGTGGTTAGTACTGCTCTGTGACATGCTAAAGAATCTCTCAGTCCCTGGCCGCTCTGCATTTGCAATTTTTTTTTTTTTTTTTTTTTTTGAAATGTGGGGAAACTATTCCTTGGGTAGGCTCATTGGATGGATTTTATCTATCTAGAAATGTATTTATTTCCTTCCTTACACAATGAATATTTTGAGTGTCTTCCTCAGGCTAGGTGTTATTCTAGGTGTTATTGCAGGCTCTAGAGAGTCTTGGCTCTGGGATGCTAATGACAGAAGGTCTCTACAGCATCCTGCATTACCTACTCTGTCTCCGACGCTGAAATACCATGCACTTGACTTTACAAAACAAGTTTCTTCTTCACAGTTTTGGAACCAGGAAAGCCTAAGGACAAGAAGTCGGCAGATTTGATGTCAGATGAGGGGCAGGTTTCTGCTCCTAGATGATGCAGCGCCAGCTTGCAGTGTCCATGGCGGAACAGGCAGAGGTCTCTCACAGGCCTCTATGAGGAAACTAAGCACCATTCAGTTGGGAATCAGGTTTCCAACATATAAATATTGGGGGACACTGTGTCGTCAGACAAGGCCTTTTCTTCCATTGTCTGCGTGAGATGATCTCTAGCATTGTGTGACAGATTTCAGAGCAAGGAGGGGTGGGCAGTGTGGTGATATACAAGCCAGAGGGACTGAAGAGTCTTGACCTTGTTACCAAATACACCCAGCTGTAAAGCCTGTAAGTGACTTGTCCTTGGTGACCTCATGGTGACACTTGATTTCATCTATTAACTATTTTATCCTTTTCAGAGGAAAAAAAAACCATTATATTTGAAGTAATTGATACTTTTTTCTTCATTGTTTGCCTTGTGGGAAAATAATTTAATGAAGTACTTTCCTGTTTTAAACTTGTTTCTCTGGTGTTCAGATAATTCTAGAAAATTTCTTTTTCCTCCTCAATATAGTTGCAGGGGTTAAGTAGCACCTCACCAAACTAAGCCTAAATCCCTAGTCCATGGCCATTGCTTTGCACTCTATTATGTATCTCCCCAAAGAATATAAAGGCCTGTGTTGGGAGTTCACAAAGATTTTTTTCTCTAGATAACTTAAAATATAATCAAAAAGACTTAGTTGCAGACGTCACTATTCTTAGATCCAGAGATGTCCTAGTTCGTGGCTACATCTTTTTTTGTGGAAAATGGCAAAAGCCATTGTTAACTTCCTATTCACTGTTAGACTTAACCCAATGGCTTGTTTAATATTCTTAAAAATCCCTAGTGTAATCATGCACCAAATAATGCATAAATTCTTGTTAATTAATTCCTCCCTGTTGCTCAAGAGGACTCAAATACATGCAAAAAAAATATGGGCTTTTTCTTTTTTCAATTCTATGTGTGTGAATGTGTATAGGTGTGTGAGTGTATGTGTGAGCGTGAGTGTGTATATGTAGGTGTGTGACTGTGTGTGTGAGCTGTGTGAGTGTGTGTGTGTAAGAATTGTGTGTAAGTGTGTGTATGTGTGTGTATGTGCGTATGTGAGAGTGTGTATGAGTGTGTGAGTTGTGTGTAAAAACTGTGTGTGTATGTTGTGTGAGCATGTGTGAGTTTGAGTGTATGTTCATGTGTGTAAGAGTGTGTATGAGTGTGTGAGGTGTGTGAGTGTGTGTGTAAGAAGTGTGTGTGTCGCGCGTGCCTGAGCACACGTAGAGGGGGTTGCACATGGATATATAGATATAGGCTTGAGGAGGTTCTAAGTTTGTGTTGAGAGTCTGCGTCCATTGATCTCCCACCTTACACAGCAGGCATGGCCTCTCTCCGTCAAACCCAGTGCTTGTCAGTAGTGGGTCTCAATAACCAGATTGCTCTGGAGAGCCCGTCTCTACCCTATGAGACGGGATTTACAGATGGGCTGTCTGTCATAGCCACGTGTCATTTATAGAGTTCCAGGGATACAGATTCCAGTACTCAGGCTTGCATGGCGAACACTTTAACCATGGAGGCATCTTCTTGACCTGAGGGCAGCCATGTTTTTAAAGGGGTAACTAAAGAGCTAAAGAATCTGTCCTCTGAAACTTAGGGCTACAGGCAAGGGCGCGCGTGCACCTAACATGCAGAATATTCTAACTTCAGAGCTTTGGACAGCTGAGGGGAAGCGACCAGCAGACTCAGTGTCCTCAGAATCAACCTGTGTTCTAGGAAGAGAACCACTTTTCAGTGGGTATACCTCTATTGTTCTTTTGCCTTCTGCTGTGATAGCTAAAACTCCCAGAACTGTTTGGAAACATAATGTGCTCTCTAAGGTGCTCTCTATAGCGTAGCCTGGCTTTTGTCGTGCTCAGATGGCCTCTTTACTAAGTGTTAAAGATGGACATCAAGGATGAAATGTTGTTTTCCTTGCCCGGTGTCTTAGTTCACAGTTACTACTATAAGACCATAAATTCAGTGGCTTAAGACAATGCTGGCTTGGTTAGGTTTCCATTGCTGTGAACAGACACCATGACCAAGGCAACTCTCATAAAAGGCAACATTTAATTGGGGCTGGCTTACAGCTTCAGAGGTTCACTCCATTCTCATCAAGGAAGGAGCATGGCGGCATCCAGGCAGGCATGGTGCAGGAGGAGCTGAGAGTTCTACATCTTGATCTGAAGGCCTCTAAGAGAAGATAGAAGCAAGGAAGATCGCAAAGCCAAGCCTCTCAGTGACACACTTCCTCCAACAAGGCCACACCTCCTAATAGGGCCAAGCATATTCAAACTACCACATTCTACTTCTTGGTCCCCAGAGGCTTGTTCAAACATGAGTCTATGGGGGTCATACCTAGCCATAGCATAATGCAAAGTACATTTAGTCCAATTTCAAAAGTCCCAGAGTCTATAACAGTCTCAACAATTTTAAAAGTCCAAAGTTCAGTCTCTTCTGAGACTTTTATCAAATCACTTAACTATAATCCCCTATAAAATCACATGCCTCCAACATCACACGATAAACCTTACCATTCCAAAGCATCATGATGAGGAAACCAGCTGGGCAAACTCCAAACTCAGCATCTCCATATCTGATGTCAAACTCTCTTCAAATCTCCAACTCCTTTCTTTGTTGACTGCCACAGACTTCTTTCTCCTGGGCTGGTTCCACTCCCTGTTAGCAGCTTTCCTCAGCAGATAGCCCACGGCTCTGGCATCTCGAACATCTTGGGCTCTCCAAGCCAACTTTAACCTCATAGCTTCCGTTCCAGTGTCTGGGATCCATACCTGATCCTCTGGGCTCCTCCAAAGGGCTCGAGTCACATCTCCAGCTCTGCCCCTGTAGCACTCTCAGCTCAGGTCGATCCACTCCACTGCTGCTGCTGTTCTTGGTGACCATCCTATGGTACTGGCATCTCCAATACACTGGGGTCTTCTGCTGCAACTAGGCTTCACCAATTGCCTCTCATAGGCTCCCTTCATGGTGCCAAGCCTCAACGTCTTTGCATGACCCCTTCAGTCCTGGGCCGTCAACTGCAACTGAGACTGCACCTTCACCAATGACCTTCCACGGCCTCTCACAATGCCAAGCCTCAGCTGCTCTTCGTGACCCCTTCACACTTCAAAACCAGTATCACCTGCATGATTCTTAAAAATTAACAAGTCCAGCTGCCCCACAAGGTACAACCTGTCCTGCGCACCTCTCGCCAGCAAGAACCCACGCGGACACACGGATCCTTCTGCAGCAATGATGAAAAGAGGAAAGACCCCGGGGCCCCAGAATGGCGCTGTTATATAGCCCCGAGGCAGCGTGTCCTCCATTGGTTGGCGCGCCCCGGGAGTGGGCGGTGATTAGTCATGTACACCCTTAATGCGCTTCGGGGGTTTTCCCGCGCTATCCGTAAGTTTCCTTAGAGCGACAGCGGAGGTCAGCGCCATCTTGTAATGGCGAATACTCTAGCCGCTCCTTACATCTCCCCCCATTCTATCAAGTAAGAAAGAGAGGGGGGTCAGCTGGGTTAAATAGGCCACACCTCCTTACAGTGGTATCAAAACACA
>CM052706.1:5649263-5666407 GCA_028551405.1 Uromys caudimaculatus | reverse complement strand
TCCCCGTAAAGAGGACGAGTACGGCCGATACCATAAGGATAGCTTCTATCACGTCAGCCAATTGTGGAGGAAGATGGGAGAGAAGCTCACGGACAGACATACCTCTCAGAGCTTGCCTCTGGTCCTGCAGTTCTGAATCCACTCCGCAGAAGCGGAGGGTCTCCTCGGAGCCGGCGATGATGAAGTCGCTACGTTCCCGGGTTTCGGCACCAGTTGTCCTGCGCACCTCTCGCCAGCAAGAACCCACGCGGACACACGGATCCTTCTGCAGCAATGCGTTTATTGCATGATGAAAAGAGGAAAGACCCCGGGGGCCCCAGAATGGCGCTGTTATATAGCCCCGAGGCAGCGTGTCCTCCATTGGTTGGCGCGCCCCGGGAGTGGGCGGTGATTAGTCATGTACACCCATAATGCGCTTCGGGGGTTTTCCCGTGCTATCCGTAAGTTTCCTTAGAGCGACAGCGGAGGTCAGCGCCATCTTGTAATGGCGAATACTCTAGCCGCTCCTTACAACAACCTTGGCTATCTGTGCTCTCAGAAAACACTTCCCAGAAGATTTCACCTCATTGATGCTGGTCTCTTCTTAATCACCACCAAGTTCTTAGCTCCAGATAGCCATCATCAATTGTCCCAGTAACTTCTTTTATTCTTGACTCTAAAGCCAAAGCCAAATAACCAAAGCTGCCGAGTTCTGCTGCTTGCTGGGACTGGAACATGGCCCCCTTGTTCTCTTACATTATCACCAGCTTTCTGCTTTCCAGCTCCTTCACTTCCTAAGCTTGCTTGGCTATCCCGGAACTTGCTCTGTAGATGGACTTTGACCTCAGAGATCTGCCTGGCTCTGTCTCCTGAAATTAAGAGCTTTCCATGGCCACCTTGCCTCAGATCCAGGTCAAAAGCATGTGTCTTCCAACCTCAAGATCTGGATCAGAGGTGTGTCCTCTATTTCTGGAATGTAGTTTATTTCAAATTAAAATTCCAAATGAAAACAATAACCAAGTAATAATAATGCCTAGATATAGCTATTCCTTGTTCAGTTGAATAAGCATAAAGCAAAAGCACAAAGAGTAAGCTTAGCTGGATGAGATCTTGCCCTGAGGTCCCCACTTCCTTAATCTCCTTGAACACAGGATTTAGCTCCATTCCACTTCCTGGTGTTCCTTTAATACTTGAAACATACACTTTGTATTTTTCCTTTTTCAGCTTGCTCGTTTTCTTTAAGGTACTCTTCATAAAAGTGAATTTTAGTAACCACACAACTGAATTTATACCAGGGTGTTTTGAGACTTCCTTTGTCAAAGCAATTAAACTAAATATCTTCACCTTAGCCTCAAGCAAACTCTTGGGACAATGGCAAAAAAAATCCAGTCACATTCTTCACCAAAATATAACAAAAACAGTCTCCAGGCCACATACTAACATTCTTCTCCACTGAAAGCTCTTAGGCCACAACTGCATAGTTCTAATCATCCTTAGCACCAATGTCTCCCATATTCCTACCAGTTTGGTTCATTAAGCCCCACTTGAAGCATTCCACTGCTTCCCAAATCCAATGTCCCCAAATCCACATTCCTCCAAACAAAAATATGTCAGGTCTGTCACAGCAATACCCTACTCCTGGTTCTAACTTCTGTCTTGGTTAAGATTTCCATTGCTGTGAAGAGACACCATGACCAAGACAACTCTTATAAAGGACAATATTTAATTGGGACTGGATTACAAGTTCAGAGGTTCAGTCCATTATCATCAAAGGGGAAGCATGGCAGTGTCCAGGCAGACATGGTGCAGGAGGAGCTGAGAGTTCTACATCTTCATCTGAAGGCCTCTAGGAAAGACTGACTTCCAGGCAGCTAGGATGAGGGTCTCAAAGCCCAGTCTCTCAGTGACACATTTCCTTCAACAAGGCCACACCTCCTAATCAGGCCAAGGATATTCAAACCACCACATATGCAAATGCATTTTCTTGGTGTCTTGGGTTAAACTATCTTTGTACTCCTGGGTAGACTATTTGTGGTTATCCTATAAGTCAGGAAGAAACTCAACAAGTAGAAAGGATGGGTGGAAAGAAAGAATGAAAAAAGAATGAAGGATAAAGGTAGAGAGATGGATAGATGAGGACGAATAATGGGTACATTAGATAGACAGATAGATAGATGATAGATAGATAGATAGATAGATAGATAGATAGATAGATAGATAGATAGATAGATAGATGATAGATAGATAGATAGATGATAGATAGATAGATAGATAGATAGATAGATAGATAGATAGATAGATAGATAATAGATGATATAGATAGGTAGGTAGGTTGGTAGGTAGGCAGGTGGATAGATAGATAAGATTAATATATAGATAAATGATAGATAATAGATGATAGATAGATAGATAGATAGATAGATAGATAGATAGATAGATAGATAGATGATTGATTCTTATGATTATAAAAGCCTTAAATATTCTCCAGAGAGCATCCTGTCTGCAACCTGAAGAAGCAAAGGGCCAGTATAATGCCCTCACCTGACTGGGAAGACCTCAAATCCAGGGAATCTGATGGTGCAACTCTCTGCTCAAAGACCCCAGGATCTTAGGACTATTTGCAAAAGTCCTGGAGGCCAGAACTGTTGTCCTGATCTCCAACGGCAGATGAGCAGGGCATCCTAATCCATCAGAGACTGAAAAAATAAGCCTTTGGTTCCAAGTGGTCCTCACCGACTAGATGGTACTGGGTCACACAGGAAAGCAAATCTTCTACAACGCTTGGTATAGGGGTGTGTGTGTGTGTGTGTGTGTGTGTGTGTGTGTGTGAGAGAGAGAGAGAGAGAGAGAGAGAGAGAGAGAGAGAGAGAGAGAGAGAGAGAGAGACTTAGTGTGGAGTATTTTCTAAAAACCCATAACTACTACAATAGTCCTAATCTCATGCTGTGTTCTGTTCCCCACTTTTCTACACTCATCCATGAGAAGAACTGTGCTTGCTTACTGACATCTGCATGAGCGCTGGCATCTCTGTCAGCTTTGCTGGCGTGTTTCCTCCCCCTCCTCACCTCCTCATCCTTCTTTTCCCTCTTCTTGTCTTTCATTTTGCCTCCTTTTTCTTCGTTTTCCATCTTCTTCCCACAGACTCTTTGGTTTTTACTGCTCTGGCTTATATGTGCTATGTGGCTTTTGCCTCAGAAGGTAAACTATGAACGTTTCAGAATTGTGCTTCTGTGAGCACAGTTAGAGCAAACAGAAGTTCTGCCATCACAGCTGCCATGGCCTTGCTACTTTGTTTGGTTTGTTTCCACTTAAGAAGTGTTTTGGTCTCTCCTTCCCTCTTGAATTTTCATTGACTATTGAGACTTTGTCAGGAACTGTTAGCAGTCCAGTTGGTGTGGGCATCCTCAAGTCTTCCCTTAAAGGGGCAGAAGTCTCAACTAACTTCCACTGTAACCTCTCCTAGTCTCTCTCTCTCTCTCTCTCTCTCTCTCTCTCTCTCTCTCTCTCTCTCTCTCTCCACCCACACACACACACACACACACACACACACACACACACGTGCACACACACATGCCCACAACACACACACACACAGTCAGAGGTGTTCCCTTGATTGCATTAACTGTGGCTAACAATGCATAACATTAGCACTTCTGTGGTGTTTGATAAATGTGATCAGTTTCAACTGGGGCAACACAATACTGGGGAATTCTTCAGTCAGAATCTCCCTCTTCCATTCCATGGTTCCCTCAGAGAGCAGCGAGATGACAAGGAGACTCCCTGACAAGTCTGGTTTGCGAAAGAATCACAGAAGAGAGCTGAGGAGAGAGGCACAGCCAGTCACAGCCAGTCACATTCAGTTTTCTACTTCCGCCCAACATTGGTCATGTTTGCTGTTTGGCTATGAAGTTTCACTCTTGTTTGTTTGTTTATTTTACAACCAGTGGCATAAGCTGTGCTTTGAAAATATGGGAATATGACTGGTGACCAAAATAAATCTGAGTTTCCTAAAGAGAAGTGAAATGGGTATACCTTAAAGGACTGGAGCCTGAGCTGAGGAATGACATCTTTACTCTGGGCACTTGATCTGAAATGATGGGAGTTGTAGAGTAGCCAACTGACTAAGATAGACTCAGAACCATTTGGACAGGCCAGGAAATCAATTGTTCGGTACTTGACTTAATGGAATCGGCAGGTTGCCGAAGACTTTAAGAAAGCTGCTAGGAGGGGCTTCCATTATGTCCTCAAATGCTAGGATAAACATTGACTCTGAACAAATAAGAGTGTGTGCTACACAAGAACATACACGCGCCCATGCACACACAGAGCATATGCTAACAATATATTTTCTGTTGATTTTGTTATCTAGGCTGCCTCATAACAGCTATGGGTTAATGAAAATACATCTATGAGAATTGGTTACCCAGATCTTTTAAAACTCATCTTTGTTGAGTTACGATTCATTTAACCATCCATGCTGGGTATTTCAACCCAGCTGAGGGAAATGTAACCCAGAGGTGGGCGTTCTCAGCCTCACATAAAGTGATGTGACTTTTGTCTTCTGTGCCACACTTCTGTCAGTTAACATGGTCCCCAAGTCCACCCACACTGTCCCCATGAGGACAAACAGTATTCTGCTGCATGTCACATTGCCTTTATCCACGTGGCAGCTGATGGGCATGTCGGTTGACCCCACATCGCCATTGTGAACGGTCCTCTGATGAAGAGGGGAACGCAGACATTTCTTTGACATTCTCGCTTCATTTTCTTTAACAAAACTCTCTCTTGTCCAGCAGCACAGGCTCTGAGGAAAAGTTCCTCAAACCTCAGGGTGCATGTGATCAGACTCGGGGAGCTTGCTACGTGTAGGTTCTGAGGCAGAGGATCTGGGATGGACCTGAGACACCACACTCTTCATTAACTCCCAGGTCACACTGGTACACCTGCCTTGTGAGCCACACTTTAAATGTTCCCAACCCATTCTCCAGTACCTCACTTTGTGCGCTTGCCTACACAAGCTGTGCATTCCTTGAGAATCTAGAAACTCTAATCAATGTACCTACCACGGGTACTGCCTTAAAGAAAGCCTTACCTGGGAATTCTGTGGTAGCAAATGATAAAGTCAACAGTTATTCTTATTTGCTTGTTTGTTTATGGTCTTTTGACATGGAGTCTCATTACGTAGCTCTGGCTGTCCTGGAACTCACTATGTAGACCAAGCTGCCCCACTCCTAACCTGTCTCCCAAGTGATAGGATTAAAAGCATTAGCCACCACACCTAGCAGTTACTCTTATTTTAAAAGACTTCTTAAGTGCTGGGATGTGGTTTAGGATAGCTGCATTTGCATGGCATGTGAGAGATCCTGGTTTGTCTTCCCAGCACCCTGG
This sequence comes from Uromys caudimaculatus, assembly GCA_028551405.1. Classification (NCBI taxonomy): domain Eukaryota; kingdom Metazoa; phylum Chordata; class Mammalia; order Rodentia; family Muridae; genus Uromys; species Uromys caudimaculatus. The sequence goes on along the minus strand of CM052706.1, from coordinate 5,661,040 downwards.
AGGGTTTCCTTAAGAAGCAGTCCTAACTCACAAGGGGAAATATTTAACATTACTAGTGTATATCATTCCAATGACTAAAAAGGCCTCTGTTGATCTCTTCCAAGGGGAAGGCTTTTCAATGTGGGGTCAACCGACATGCCCATCGGCTGCCACGTGGATAAAGGCAATGCGGCATCCAGCAGAATACTGTTTGTCCTCATGGGGACAGTGTGGGTGGACTTGGGGACGATGTTAACTGACAGAAGTGTGGCACAGAAGACAAAAGTCACGTGACTTTACTCCTAGGTGAGGCTTTGGGAAACCCCCAAATCATGACTCAGTCCTACTAAACTTTGCCTGTGAAGTTGTCATGATAAATAAATAAAATTTATAGCCCAGTTTCAGCAAAGATTCAGTGCAAAGATGCAAACTTACATCAAAGAACATGATCTCTAGTGAATTCTAGAGCAAAGTAGAAACTGCTTATCTAAGATAGCCTATGCTAACTCCCAGCTCACTATGTGGTTGAGGATGACCTTGAACTTCTGATCTTTCTGGTTCAGACGACCAAATGCTGGGATTATAGCTTTGTGCCACCACACCATTGTATGCTCTGCTGGGGATCAAACCCAGGGCCTCATGTGTACTAGGCAAGCACTCTACCGACTAAGCCACATTCGTGTCCCTGCTATTGATCTTTCAACTTCAGTAGGGGATACAAACTCTTCCAACTTGACCAGTCATCAGGCAGAAAGTCTTTTCCCCACTAACATGTAAGCTCTGCTACAACCCCATAAACTCAAAAGCCACAGGAGCCCTGCTCTGCTTCTGCTACCACAGAGCACGTGTTTTAGCTGAGCACCGACTGTGTGGCATTGGTTGGGACAGCTGACAGCAGCTCTTGTCTTTGGGCCAAGCAGTGAGCCTTGTTGGATTCTGTCTCCGTTTGTAATACTTTCCCGCCTCTTCCTCTGTCAGGGCTCCTGTGTCACACGCACAGTGAAGGGTGGGCTTCAGCTGAGAGTACCTGTCTCCCTCACTCCTTTTCACAGGTGCCTTGCCCCCATCCCCTGCTGGCACCAGGTATTCTCTCCTCAGGAGGCTTCTTCTGATGCCACATGCTTTCTGAAATGATTATACAAACACTATTTCTCTGGATGGCCTGGAAACCCTAAACTCCTCCTTTCTTTTGACTCCCTCATAAAAAGCAGACCGCTGTGCTGTCTTGAGTGGGTCAACCTCAGTTCATTCGCATGGTTTCCTGGTTCAAGTCTGCCCTCTGTTCTCTGCAGTAAGATGGCGTCGGTCTGGATTCTGTCATCAGTTGGTTGAGGTAACAGATATCTCTTCCTAGAATATCCTCATCTACTCTTGTGTATGACTATAAGATTTATCAGTTATTAATGTTTTTTTTTAAGGCATCTAGCCTGGTATTGCTGTTATTTCACTATTTGCAAACTTGCTTTGTGGTTTTATTGATAACACTCAGGCGGAGATCTCCCTGTTAATATATGCAAACTCACAGCTCCCCAGAAGCTTTCCAGCCCTGCTAATGAGCGGATTAACAAGAGCACTGCAATGTATTTAACCTGCAGCACTAGCTCTGTTTCAATAAGACTTCAACAGCCTATTAAATGGAGTGGGGGCTCAATTAACCCACACAAAGGCCACTCTACCCGCCGTGGCAGGGACGACCACATTTAGCATCTGCCTAAGCAGCTTGTTGAAAGCTGGGAATAAAGAGAGTGACATGCTCTTGCCTGGAGCTATGATATTAACTGAAATGGTGATTCTGGATCATCTGGGCTGACTGAATAGGTGACAGCATTGAAACCTATGAGTATCTCGCCATATGACAGTTTATAAAAGAAGAAAAAACAACTCTGCGTATTCAATGGTCACTCTGTCCCCCCTGTGCCTTATTCCAGGGGACTTCCCTCATTGTCCCCGGGTCAGCTAGTAGGAGACGTGGATTGTGGATTTGAGGATGCTGAGTCTTAGGGTGTGATAGATTTTGGTTGGGGATGACGGTGGACACAAAGATAGCCCTAGAAATGCATTTTATTCATTTCAAAGGGCATCTTCTGTAGTTGGGAACTTGAACTGAGTTGTCATCTTTTGGGAGCATGCTTCTCTCCCAGGCAGACGAAGGCTAGCCATTTCTTTCTGGAAAACGACACACAAGAAGTGCATCAAGTGGGTGCCTCTAAGCCACTCCTTAAATCTTGTTGGGTAGTTGCCCTAAATTGCTGACAGGGTAAGCTGCTTGCCAGGACATCCAAGCCCCGATCACAGCAGGACCTGGGTCAGAAAGCCAGGTTGACTATGTTGATGGCCATTCATTGGCTTAGGACGGCCTGAATCTTTCATGGTGATAACACCCAAGTCTCTGTCCATGCCCTACTTGTGAAAATTCTCTGTATGAAAGTTGCAAACTTATTTAGGAAAATATATATTTGGGGTTGATATGCTGCTCCTTCCTTTTAAATTCTAGATGAAATAACTCAAAACTAAGCAATGTGTTACTACAGATTGACCTGTAACTTTGGTTTAGTTGTTGCTCTCCCATTCCTTTGTCAGACATGTCAGTGGATGGCCTTCCTCAGATTTTCTCCTCATTACCAGCCTCCCTCCAGTGCACTGTCATGCCCTGGTTCGACATGATTATTGCTTACTGCGTCCATCCCAGTACAGGACGCAAGTTTCCCACGGGCCCGGTTTAGTTTTGCTTACAGATACTCGCCAAGCATCTCTAACTGTTTCTAGTCCCTTTGGGTATCAATAAAGACTTGTAGAATAAATGGTCACAAAGAAGAAACGTAGCTTGTGGACCATAACCGAATGATTCCTTAGGTAAGATTTTTATATTGGACTTTCCACCCTCAAAAAATTAGAGGAAAAAAAAAATCACTAAGTTCTAGGATGACAAGCTACATGGAGTCACCAGAGTAGACTGGTCCCTACTCCATCTTCCTGGACCACCACCAGTGAGGAAATAAGGAGGAGGAGCTTTCAGCACAGTATCAGTTCTATAGTGTGGACCGTATGCCTACTAGACCTGCATTTCTTCAGGTGTGTTCTTAGGTATGTTCAAAGCTCTATTTTATTCAGCAAAAATTAGAGAGACAAACCCATGAGTTATTTTACAGAGGTGGTGTGTGCTGAGCTGCTAGGAACACGGCGTGGACATGCCCCACCCACTGCAGCTTTGCACAAAGCATTAAACTGTGACTTACAGGCACAACAGAGGGCGTGCTACAGGTGCCACGCCCTGTGCTGCTGGCTCTGTGGTTCACTGCAACAGAACTAACAATCATTTTATTCATTCGTAAATGCATATTCATTACTTATGCCTCTAGATTGACGACTGCTGTAACTGTGGTCGTTATCGTACCCTCCCTTTGAACTCTGTACCAAGAACACAAACAATTCTTTCTTTGTGTGTCTGAGTAGCCTCAGAGCTAAGATGGAGGCTAAAATCAGTTTCTTCTTTGAATTTCTTGGTAAGAAGGTTGATACTTGTAGTCATTGCTGGTCTTGTATAAATGTTGAGATGCTCATGTTTCCAAGATAAGAAAGAACACTTTCGTGTGTATGTACCCTAGAGAGTCAAGAGCCGTTCTTTGTTTGCTAACAAAAGAATCTCATTCAATATAGATCCCAATAGTACTCCTGCCTCTGAGCCAAATGGATTTGGGAAAGCACACATTCTCTGGTAATGACACCAGCTCCACACAAATGTCACAACTGCCCTCTGTGTACTCACTCCTTTCCTCTTCTTAGGGAAAGGTCAGAAAATGCCGTGACAGGCGTTACATGAGCAGAGCTCCGGTCTTACTTTGTGCCTGGTCACCCAGACACCAAGTCTGTCCTCCACTCTCAGAGAGGTTCCCATGCATCTCTTGGTTCATGAGGAAGCTTGTTCGATATTTTGTGTTCCAAATTTTAGTTGTGTAGAGGACTGAGTCAGACCAGTAAGTGTCTCACTGGCGTAGCTCTTCCAGACTAAGGCTTTCTAGTCTAGTTTATGCTAGACTGTACTTGAAATGATAAGTCTCATTCTTTAACATGTCTGGTCAATCTGTCATGCAAGAAACTCTCATGGGATTTGATCTTTGAGTGAAATCTCTCAAGTCTGAAAGACTGACATTAGTCTAACTCCTGTTGGGTCCAGAGGAGATATGACAGCCTCCACCAGCACTGTTTAAGGTAGTATCAATCACTCTTAATGAACAAGATTTTCCTTGTATGTGAACACAACTTCCCAGTCTGTAAGGTAAATCCACTGCCACTAGTTTGCTTTGTGGGACTGAACTTCTGTAACACCATTCTTCTCCTACTGCAAACACAAACCTTGGCTAGGGCTCCGCTGGGAGAGTGTTTCCCTAGCACGCAAGAGCTCTGGTGTGAGGTCCCAGCACTCCAGAAACTCTGCAAGTTGGTACTCTCCTGAAAGCCCAACACTTGGGAAGTGGAAGCCAGTGGATCAGCAGTTCAAGGTCAGCCTTAACTATGTAGTAATTAATATCGAGGCTAGCCCAAGATACCAGAAACCCATATATTTTTTTAAATCAACTCTCAAATAACTAAATGACCCTACTGTATTTTCCTATTATATAAAATGAAAAGTGTCTATAAAGCAAGCCAAAACAATACTCAAAAGGCTGAGGCAGGAGAATTGCTACAAGTTTGAGGCCAAATGAAAGAAAGGAAGGAAGCTGAAATGAAGCTCATCGGCATGTAGGTGGGGCTCATTGGCATGTGGGTGGGGCTCATCGGCATGTGGGTGGGGGCTCATTGGCATGTGGGTGGGGCTCATCGGCATGTGGGTGGGGCTCATTGGCATGTGGGTGGGGCTTGACTGAATGAACCTGCCCCCAGGACCACCTACAGAAGAAATAACGGAGTCTTAACTAGCCAGCTAGTTGCTTGGCAAATTGTTCAAAATCATCTTTATTAGTTAAAGTGGTTGTATGGGTCCTAGATTCAACTTGAAGAATAATAAAAGATGTATAGATCTGCCATCAGAATGAGGTGGCACACACCTTTGATACCAGCCCTCAGGAGGCAGAAGCAGGCAGATCCCCGTGAGTTCAAGGCCAGCCTGGTCTATGTGAGGTCCAGAACAGCCAGGAGTACATAGAGAGACACTGTCGGATAGACAGACAGACAGACAGACAGATAATAAATGTTGAGAAGGGGGAGGGGAGGGAAGGGAGATCAGCTACATACCAAAGTGTGACTGAGGGGGGCATGCTGTTGAGACTTCTCTGATAACTTCACTGCTGGCAGCAAAGCAACTCTGCCGGTGTGAGACAATAAAGCCAGACCACCGTTTTCACAGATATTTGCAGGTGGCATTGAGAATCACTCCGACAACATCAGTGAACTGCAATAAACACAATTAAGAAATAAGATCACCCAGTCCCAATGAGTACACCCACAACGCAACCTCTGCACCGAAGGCTCGGGAGATGCTCCAGAAGAGGGGCAGAAGGACTGTAAGAGTCAGCGAAACATGGAGTTGGCTGTGAGACTGTGTCTTCTAAGACCGTCAGAAGCTACACCCGTAAAGTCTCACCAACATGGCTGCCTAAACATGAGCTGAACGGGTCCAATAACAATAGACATGTTAGCGTGGACGGGGAGAAACCACAAGGACAGGGAATACTCTTCCCCAGGGGAGACTACACAAACCAAACCAAGTGGTCAGTCCTGAAAACCTACATACAAGGAACAATATACAGACTGAGCAGGCTGAACTTATTTATTTTGGAGAGTGTGTGTGTGTGTGTGTATGTGTGTGTGTGTGTGTGTGTGTGCACGTGTGCACGTGCGTGAGCACACAGCAGCACTATATGAAAAAGGAGGCCATGAATTTGAAAGAGAACAAGGAAGGACATGTGGGGGCGGGGGGCTTGGAGGGATGAAATAAAAGGGGGGAATGGTATAATTAAAATCTAAAAAAAATAAAATAAATGATTTTAAAAACATTTTTTTAAAGGAATAAGATCAGTTACCAGCTCCATATGAGTGTGGGCTACCATGCCTGAAGTGGATAGCCTCTCAGATGGGTTCTGTGCCTCGGGCTTCCTCTGTGACCTAACTAACTGCCTTCTGGTTTCTGTGTATCTCATCTCTTAGCTGCTCCCTGACGAGATACTGACCTTCAGAGAAAATGTAAGATTCCCACTCAGCAGAGTCTCTGTTCCTCTGCAGAGCAGTGATGGAAATCCCCCACACCACTGGCTTTGTGTTCCAAGTACACAGAACCAAAGACAGGGTGCTGTCCAGGGCCTGGCGTGGAGCAGACCTGCCATAAACTCCCAAGGTCACTCTGCCCTTGCTTCTGTTGGTCTCAGATCCTGGGACCCCCAGACAGTAGTGTTTGTCAGTTACTGTTGGTTGTGTTAGGTTTCGGCAAGCCTGTGGCTCAGTGTGCCTCACCTTCCTGCTACTTGCTAGTCATCCTCTGTCCTCTCTCCCCCTCCCCCAGGGTCTCACTCACCCACACAGACCATCCTCACTTATTAAGTCCCTCCTTTCAGGAAAGAACGAAATCCATGGGAACCCCAGGGGAAAGGCAGCCCAGGCTGAGGTTGGAGAGGGCCCCAGGGGACTCAGACATCCAAGGGCATCACTGTTAAACTTCAGGACAGCCTGCTCGGTAAAGAAGAACCAACTGGCTAAGTTTAAGAGCAGGTGAGACAATTCTGCATTTACCTGGGTGCTTGAAAGAGGAAGGGTAACATCTGGAAATAATGTGAAGATAAGGGAATCTCATCTTGCTACTGTTTTAACAACACAAGATCATTCTAGAGTCAGCCTAGTTTGTAGATACAGGAAGTGTGCTTGGAGCCCAGAATGTCACTGAGCTTATTTATAAAGATGTTTTTTACTTCCCCAGGTAGAAATAACTAGTGTAAATAAACTGATTAAACCTTGAGGCTTGGGGGGATGGTGAGGTATGAGAAAACAAATTATATGCTCAGCTCTGAGGAGGGCTGTTCTAGGTTGGTTTCTGGTCCTGGAATGAGCGTCATGACCAAAAGTAGCTTAGAGGAGAACAGGGTTTATTCCACTTTATGGATCAGAGTCCATCGTCAAGGGAGGCCAGGGCAGGAACTAAAGCACAGACCACAGAGAGCTTACTGGCTTGCTCTCCGGCTGATGTATAGCATAGACAGCTTACTTCTTATTCAGCTCAGGCCACCTGCCTAGGGATGGTACTGCCCACAGTGGGCCAGGCCCTGGTTTGTCAATCAGCAATCAAGAAGATGGCCCCACAGACATGCCCACAGGACAGTCTGCTGGAGACAACTCCTCAGCTGAGAGCTCCACCTCCCAGGTCTGTCAAGTTGACAATCAGGGTCAGTCACCACCAGGCTTCTCTGTTCCCTGTATATGTTTGAATACAACATTCTTTCATATTATTTTGTTATTGTTTGAAAAAAAGTTGTTGCTTAATTAGTACACTAATTGAAAAGCATCTGTGTGAAAGGAACAGCCTGTACAGCCAGTGTGTCCAGATAGGTGACAGAACTTTCCAGAACCTCCTAGACTATTCCTGCTCGATCCTCTTACAAACCCTGCCTCGCCCAGGATACAGAGTAACAGTCCTGTCCCCTCCCCCTGGCAGGTGAGGCCAATTTTCCTACTTTTGTAGGTTGTTCAGGTAGGATCAGTGTGTGTGTGTGTGTGTGTGTGTGTGTGTGTGTGTGTAAGAGTAAGAAGACCTCAGCTATCCTTCCCTATACTCTACCTACCATGTTTTTTGAAACAGTTTCTCAGTTGGCCTGGAACTTATCTAATATGTAGACTGGCTGGCCAGTAAAACCAAAGGACCCAACTGTCTGCACCTCCCCAGTGCTGAGATTACAGAAGCACACAGTCATGCTAGATGTTTTTACGTGGATTTTGGGAATCAAACTCAGGTCCTCATGTGTGCATGGCCAGCAGCACTTGGCTAACTGAGCCATCTCTCCAGCCCTTCCTTTCTGATTTTTAATTAAGAGATGATTTTGTAGTGGAGGGGTGGTGATGCACGCCTTTAATCCCAGCACTTGGGAGGCAGAGGCAGGTGGATCTCTGAGTTCAAGGCGAGCCTGGTCTACAGAGTGAGTTCCAGGACAGCCAGGGCTACATGGGGAAACTGTGTCTCAAAAACAAGCAAACAAACAAAACCCCAAAACAAAAACAAAACAAAAAACAGAGAGAAAGAGAGAGAGAGAGAGAGAGGATAGAGATACATTAATCCAGAAACTAACGAGGTTTAGCTGATGCTGTGACATTAGTCACCTAAGGTGATGTTTTATTTAACTAAGTAGTATTCTCTCATTCTCTCATTTCTTAAACTCTAGTATTTTATTATTCCTTTTCACTCACATGACTAGATGGGTGAAGTTAAAAGAAAATGTTTAATCTCTGTGTTTACTTGGTGTGTCTGTGTGTCTATTATTCATTTCATTTCATGATTGTTGCTGCAAGTAATTTTGGTGACTCGCGAGGTGCTTACACGTGATATATGTCAGGTAGGTAGCTAGGAACCCATTGAAAGAAGCCCAGGAGCTTCATCAAGCAAGATGCTATTTATTGCTTATGGACCTATAAAAGATGGTTGCACACTTAAATTGGTGGGAGAAGTCTGGTTCACATCTCCCTCCAAATTCGAGTGAAGTGAGACTTGTTAGTGAGCCCGGGATTTTGGGATAAAGATGAAAGCGTTGCGCTCGCATGTGTTTTGATAGGCCCATTGCAGCCTGTTCAGCTGGGGACAGAGCTGACCATCTGCTGAGATGTTCTTTGTGCTTTGGGTCTTTGTGTTGAGGTGTCATCATTATTCCAGTTTGTTGGAAGGCGGTCTTGCACGAGGTGAGGTTTTGAATTCCTGATGGTGTGTGAATTTTTATCCCCGAGGTTTCTTCTCTGGGGGATGAATTGATTTGCTGGCCAGAAAGGAGGCTGAATTCCTCTATCAGGTTAAAGGCTGCTGACACAGGGGTGTTCGGTTAGCAGCCTGCCCCAAGGGCTTCATGTGCACAGGGACAAAGCCGCCCTCCCTCCGCAGCCCAAGCTTGGCAGTGGCCAGTCGCTCCTGCAAGCTGTGTGGGAACAAAGCAGGAATCAATCTTGCTTTCACCTAAAAGTAAGTCAAGCCAAAACGAAAGCCCCTGATCTTCATTAAGGCCTCCTGCTCCACCAAGCAGGCGACCGTCTCCAGGTTCATTTTGCAGCTCTCTCCCTCAAGTAATGGAAAGAGATTCCCTTTTGCTTTAACCTTCCCATTGGCCCTGATCAGTCACCTCTTCTTCAGATTCTCTGTGGCTTGTCACTTTGCTAAAGCTGCCAAAAAGAGCACCCAACAAGGATGGACAGATAACTGTTGTCTATCCATCCTGGGGGCCCTAAGACCGTGGTGTAAGTGAGGCTGATGTCTTCCAAGGCCTCTCCTTGGCTTGCAGGTAGACATCCTCTCCCCACGTTGTCAGGAGCTTCTTAGGTGTGTTGCCACCCCACTCCTGCCTATAGAAACACCAGTCGTAATGGATTTGGGCTCACATATATGGCCTCATTTGACCCCAGCTGCCTCTTTAAGCCCCAAATACAGTCATGAAAACCTAATAACACAGTCATAGGTGGCAGTAACCGGGGTGAGGATGTCAGCGTATGAATTTTGGAGACGAGGGATGGGTGCACAGTTAGCCCTGCTGCCTGGTCTCCTAGGTGTCCCTCAGGCCTGGCAGTGACATGTCTGGTTCCATCAGCCGTCTTTACCTTGCCTTGAAAAGCTTTCTGGATTTAAATTCAGTATCTAGCCAAGGCTAGACTTAGACATGCCCTGACTGCAAGGCTAGTGACAAGAAAGGACAAAGAGACAATGACGGCCTAGGCTTTACTCAAGGAAAGACTTGTGTGTAAGGAGCCAGAGTCCTGGTTCATGGACAGGTTGAGGCAGGCAGAGGACAGGAAAGGAGAACAAGGGAGGGGACTAACGTTTTTCTTCTTTTGCCCAGTGGCTGGCCGTTGCTAGTGGTGGCTGGGAGAAAAAAAAAAAAATCTGTCCCAAATCTGGTCTGCACAATGTGACTTGAAATAACCTGGCGTTGTGAGATGGCTCTCTCTAAACCAAACAGTTCATTCTGGCAAGTCTTACTAACAGCTGAGGAGCAACTGCTGGGTTGCTTGTTAGTCCCAGCAATTAAATAACAATCATTTAAGAACGGTATATGGACCAGTTGGGAGCGATACAACGCTGCAGGTTGGGCATACAGTTGCCTGGACCTGCCGTGCCATGTTGATAAGGCAGCAGATGGTTTAATAGACTCCATCATTGAGCAGTTAAATTGGTAGGGTCTTAGTTTAATAATCTTGTGTTCTAATGATCTACGCACCTGATGAAAGGCAGGGCAATTACTTGTTCTTGTAATAATGCCCAGTTGGCCTGGATGGAAGGGCCACTCACTCCTGCATGGTGTGATATAATTAACTCCTGTTCCCCAGAAGCATGGCTAGAGAGGCTCGTTTGATAATACACATCTCACCTTGACGCTAAAGATCTAAAAGCGTTTTCCAAGTTGAAAATGGGTCTTAAGTATTTAAAACACAGGAAGACAGAGAATCCTGTAACCCTGTGTTGGTGTAGTACATCTGCTTCACTTTGAATCATTAATGTTATAGGAGTCTAAAAATGGTTGCAAAAAATAGAAGGCACTTGTGTGACATGAACCATTTATAGGTGAGGAAGTCGTGCAAGGGCTTCCTGAGACACAGAGAATATCTGGACACAAGCAGAGGTCAGAGGACACCGACGCCTAGCTTGGGGTTATTTTGTGATGTGGTCTTCAGATACAGTCTACCAACTATTCTCTCCCGGCTGCTTTGCAAAACATCTCATTAGTGCTTCAGATATGTGGTATAATTTATACGATCCATGAACTAAAATTATAACTTGTATTTTTCACCTCTTAAACCGTTTTCTAGAGGTAAATTGAAGCTTGTGAACATTGTTAAAATATGGGTACATATTTTAGTGTTCCCCAAGATATGATGTCATTTAGACAAAGTAAGATACTGATGAATATGTTAAGTACCACCTTCTTCAAAGCTCAGTGCACAAGACCCACACAGCGGCTGGCTTTTCATACCAACGGTGGACATGTAGTGAAGAAAGAATAGCTGGGCAGAGTGGCACACGCCCTTAGTCCTAGCACTTGAGAGGCAAGGAGCAAGTGAGTTTCTGTGAGTTCGAGGCCAGCCTGATCTACAAGGTGAGTTTTAGGACAGCCTGAGCTACACAGTGAGCCCCTGTCTGGAAAACAACAACAATAATAACAAAAGTGTAGAACATAATATACCAGTTAAGAACTACTCAAAATAAAATGAAATACTTACAAGAATAAACTTTAGGAAGAACATGTAAAAGACTGGAGAGATGGCTCAGTGGTTAAAGCTACTTGCAGCTCTTGCAAGGACCAGAGTTTTGATTTCCTGTACCCATATCAGGTGGCTTATATCCATCCGTCACTCTAGCCCCAGGGAATCTGATGCCCTCTTCTGGTATACAAGCCAAAGGCACCGCATTCAGTCAGATAAATTCACATAAATAACAATGAATATTTATGCCTTAATTTGCTGTTCTCTTGTTGCAATAAAACACCATGAGCACAAAGCGACTGTTGAAGAAAAATGTTTATTTCATCTTAGACCTCCTAAGTTACAATCCATCATTTAGAGAAGTCAGGGCAGGAACTGGGAGACAGAAACTAAAGCGTAGGCCATGGAGGGGTGCTGCTTTCTGA
>CM052706.1:5619233-5649163 GCA_028551405.1 Uromys caudimaculatus | reverse complement strand
AGAGAGAGAGAGTGAGAGACAGAGAGAGACAGAGAGAGAAAGAGAGAGAGAGAGCTTATCTTGGTGAGGTTCCATCTCAGTCCATGAAAACCAGGTTTATGATGGATCTTGGAGGGACCCTGCAATAACTCACTGATATTGGAGGCAATATGTCGGCTCAGATCACAGACCACATGCTCACAGACCCTTTGTCCAGATTCAGTAACCTCCCCATCTTACAAAAGGAGAATCTGCGGTTTCCTGCAGGTAGATTAGCCATGTTCCTCGTAGCTTCTCGAGTTTGAAATTCATATTGATTACAGTGCTGCCTATAATACTTGGGCACTGCAAAGAGAACAGCTTCTCTCTCTGTCATCTCCTTATGATTTCGTAGCAGATGGGAGTAGAGTCCTCAACGCTTGCTTCCGGTATAGCCAGGTGGTTTTTGTTCTTAATAGGAAGGGAGGGGGATTCTCCGGTAGTCCTTTATGACGATGCTCTCTACAGACCTCGGTCGGCCCCTCTCCTGTGGGACTTCAGCTCCTCCTCCTTCTCCTACCACCGAGTTATTTTCAAGCTTCATGTGTGATAAATGTTTTTATCTGCCTCAACCAAGCAGTTGGATATCAACCAAATTAATTACTATAAATGTGCAAGCCATCACCTGATAGTGGGCGATTTAGTCTGATTTGAGACTTAAAACCAAATATTGGGCAGTCCCCACAGTCACTGGCTCAGTCAGTGCCAACTCCTCCTCAGTCTTGCTTTCTCCCCCACCTACCTGTTAGAGGAGTCCAGACAGCTGCAGCAGATGTGGGCTTCCATTTTCCACCAAGCACTGACATACCGCTCAGCAGGCTCTGTTTCTCTTGGTTTGATGTTTTCAGTCTCTTGGCTTCCAGTTCTTATGACACGTTTATTTATTTGGAGACACAACACATTATTTCTCAAACTGGGAAAAACCTCAAGTCAAAAACTATTCTTTGTAAGTCTAAGAACATTCTCAACTCTAGCTTCCTTTAACCCAACCAAAAAAATTCAGAGAAGAGAAAAAAAAAGTGCTTTCAAACAAAAAGGAAAGTATAATTGAAAATCTTTTAGGGGCAAAGATGATTTCCTGGTGGTTCTACCTTTCATAGCAAAGGTATGAATGTTGGGACACTTGCCAAGCTGTGCACAGCCCTCTGGGACTGTTGGTGGGGGTCATAAGGTCCTGGGTGAACAGGACTGGACAGTGGATATTGTCTTTTGCTTACTAATGAAGTCTCATGGATTTAATTTAAATGTTTTCTTGAAAATTCCACATCGGGGAGTCTTGGCTTGCCTAGTGGGGCATCTGGCATATTGGGGCCAAGGTTGGGGCCGAGTTTGTCTCCTGCCCTGGTGAACGTGTCAAGGTGTGGCTGGCTATACTGTCAGCACCAACTGAACTGCACCAGGGATCAAGTCTCTTAAGCACTTGATAGCATTAGGCCACGTGATTTTGAATGGGAAGGTATGCTAAGGGGGGGCTTGTTGAAGGGTTGTTCAAAATGCCGCCATGCTGGATTAGACAGGGCATCTATTCAGAAAAGAAATCTCTCACTAAACACATTTTGGGGACATTTACACTCATCTTCAATAGCTTAGCATCTATTCTCAGATTTAATGAGTGTGCTGAATGTACAGAGCCTGGGCCATGGTAGAACCTCATAGTAAATGCACCTGTTAAACAACAGAAAGGAGGAATTGATGAAGCCAGGATTGGTGGCCTATTAATCCCAACACTAGGGAGGCAGAGGCAGGTGGGTCTCTTCAAGTTCAAGGCCAGCCTGGTCTACAAAGTGAGTTCTAGGCTATCCAGAGCTATATAGTGGAACCCTGTCTCAAGAAAGAAAGGAGGGAGGGAGGGAGACCAAAAGAAAATGACTGGATGAGGGGCTAGAGCGATCTTAGCATTACAGCTGCTGTTACTGAAGACGATTGGGGTTCGGTTCCCAGCATCATGTCTGGCAGCTCACAACCACCTGTAACTCCATCTTTAAGGGATCTGATGCCTTGTTCTGGCTTTCGTTGGTGGATGTGCTCCAGCACATGTATAAAACACACACACACACATACACACACACATACACACACACACATACACACACATACATATATACACACACATACACACATACACACACACCACACACACACACACACACACACACACATACACACACACATACACACATACATACACACACACATACACACACAATCACACACACATACACACACACAAATAAATAAATAAATATAGACCTTTTGTATAAATGGATAAATGAATGAATTAGAACTAAGTTTCCTACACTGATTAATAGAAGCAAGCAACCATCTGTGGTCAAAAGATTCAGAAACCTGAGCAGGAAAGACATAAACTTCAAGCTTCTTCGTTACCTGCTGGGTGTGTAACAACAGATCATCGCCTATCTTTTCCTTCATCTGAAACTGAGTAGAGTCACAGTATCAGCTTCGCACAGTATAGTGCGTAAGACCCGTCTCACTGTTCATATAGGTAGCCCGGTGTCTTACGCTCAGAACCAGACGCAGTGTTAGCCACAGTAATTAGATACATTTTATTTGTAAACTAAGTTTCCACAAGTAACATCTGGGCCAAATGATGTGCTAGCAAATTCTGCCCAACTCTCGGAGATGAATCCTTTTCAAAATTGCCCAAGAGTGTTAAGAGAGGATATATTTATGAATTCGCTCTGAGGCTGGTGTCAATGTGGTCACGAAAGGACATAATTTATGAGAAAAGGAAAGTATTGCTCCCTGTCTTGAATACGCACAGAGGGAAAGGTCATTCTTTAAAAAAAATCAATCTAGTATCAATGTGCTAAAAATTTCTAGCTAAAAGTAACATAAAACATAGCCATTCCTCAGACAGTGCCAGGGTCTTCAATGCTGGTTGAACATTTAAAACTCAGCAATGGGGCTGGAGAGATGGCCCAGCCATAAGGAACACTTGCTGCTCTTACTCAGCCTGTGCTAAGCAGATCACCACTGCTCACGATTCCAGTTCCAGGGGATCCCAGGCCTCTGTCCTCTGTAGGAACCTGTGTATATCCACACACAGACACAAGCCTGTGATTAAAAGTAAGAAGAACAATTATTTATAGGTTGGTTAGTGACCACGCTGGTATTTTTAAAAATCTGTCACCCTCACAACAGGTACAAGGGAAGCGTATTATTCAGCAAAAATAGACTTGCCTTGTGAGAAAAACAGCTGAAGTCAAAATCAACAAAATAAGTAACTTCAAAAGAATGGAAGGAAAGTCTAAGCCTAAAATTAATAAGAGAGAGAAGGAAGAAGTAATCCATTAGTTTGACTGAGGAAACACATAACAGACAAGCCTCTCAGCCCGTCGCCCACTACACTTTAGTAAGATTGGGAGCAAGCAGTCGCAAGACGCTTGGCTAGGCTCAATGACATGTATACCAGGTCTGAGAGAGGAGCCAAGACTGATGACCTGAGTTTGAGCCCAGATCTCACATGGTTCGTGGAAAGAACCAGATACAAGCTAGTGTCTGACCTCCACACCCTCGTGTACACATGCCCACACACACACACACACACACACACGGAAATAAAATTTAATACAGATTTTAAAAAGAAGAAAGAAAAGCAAATGTAGAGACAGGTTTGGGGGGTTATGCCTATAGCCCCAGTATCATGGAGGGAGATAGAGGATAAGCAAGAATTCAAGATCATTCTCACCTTCAATAGAGAAGTCAAGGCTACATGAGACACTGGCCCTGACTCAAGAACTAAATTGCTGTAAAAAGAAAAAAAAAAGACAAAAAGGCCACATAGACCAAACCCAGGAAGAAAACTGAAGTTATGTAAGATTCACTGTGTCTAAGACTGCCAGGCTCAGCCACACAACCTCTCTAGACTGGACAATACCAGACCACCACTCACAGAGGCCACAGCACGCTCAGCTCAAAACTGACAGTAACAATGCTCCAAGAACACACACCAGGAAATCATCACTCAATGAGGTACATCTGAAAGATTCCTAAACTGGACCTTGGCGAACCAAACACAGAAAAAATTAGAACTATGGAATATCCCATTTTCAAAAATGAAAAGATGATAACGTTGTTTTCCTACTTCCAACTCCATCTAAGGTTCTCTCTCTCTCTCTCTCTCTCTCTCCTCTCTCTCTCTTTTCATGTGAATAAGGGAATTTATCTTCCTGGTATTAAGAAACGAGAATCATTAAAATACATACATACATAGGTACAGACATACTTATATAAAATTCTTTTTTAAAATATTTTAAAATAAATATTTCATTTTTTGAAAACTCATTAGCACACTTTTAGTTCTGTAGTTTTGTTTGTTGTTTGTTTGGTTGGTTGGTTTTTCAAGACAGGGTTTCTCTGTGTAGCACTGGATATCCTGGAATTCTCTTTGTAGACCAGGCTGGCCTACAACTCAGAGATTTGCCTTCTTCTGCCTCCCAGGACAGCCAGGACTACACAGAGAAACCCTGTCTCGAAAAACAAAAACAAAAACAAACAAAAAACAATGCCAAAAAAAGCCAACAAAAATATTAAAATGTCTGGGGAACCACACAATTACACAGAAGAGCTTGAGGCAATGCTGAGACATGGTGTACTTTCCAAATGGGAAACGCTAATAAGACATTTAAAGTGATCAGCGCAGTCATCACTTGCTTCATGTGTGCATCTAATTTGAACTCGACACGTTGACTTGAGGTCCACCTGAGAGGACAAGTAAAAGCGGCAGACATAGTTGGAGAAGGACATCATAGCCGCTGAGATTATCGCTAACAAACTAATTACAGAAGTTGCCCCACCTAGGAAACTAAGACACAGCAATGCAGCATCCTGATGTTGGGAAGGGACCAGAGCACATTGCCTGAAGGCCATTGGACATCCTAAGATGGAGGTTTCTAAACTGCAAACAGACCTGCCTGAATCAGAGCTCTAAATGTAGAAATGAGATCATGTAAGTTAAGTTTCAGAACTAAATGTGTAGAAGAGGCTTGGAACTAGAATAACTTAAAATACAAAATCCCAACTCAAACTTAATTATTATATCTGTACAAGATTTTTAAATGTTTTAAAAACAAAGTTTAGGGAAAACTCCAGGTGTCAGAGTTACAGAACATTTGCCTGGCAAACACAAGTTCAACCCCATCACAAGGCAAAAATGTCACAGGGGCAACTGAAGAGAAAACACAACATATTGCAGGTAAGTCTTTAATATTTGAAATAAGAATGTTTATATAAATTATTATGAAACCATCAATCTAATAAAAAATGATTAATAAATCTGGAGACAGTTCACACAATTAAATACAGTTGATCAGTAAATTTAACAGTAATAGTTGGCAGTGGTTCAAACTGCTACACAGTTAAAAGTATTAAGAAATTAATACTTAATGTTTGCAGTTAAAAGTATTTAGAAGTCAGTACTTGGGAGGCAGAGCCATGTGGATCACTGAGATCAAGACCACCCTGGTTACATGTCTACATAGTGAGTTCCAGACCAGCCAGGGCTACACAGAGAGATCCAGCCCCTGCCCAAAAATGTATATACCAACCAAGGCGTAGCTGCAAATGCAGCATTGGGAACAGAGACCTGTGGATCTTGGGATCTTGGTGACCAGCCACCCTAGCCAAGACAATTCTGTTTCAACACTCTGTCTCAAAGGAGTAGGAGTTAGCCAGAGAGCAGCAGAGAGAGAAGAGATTTCGGACATCCGGTTAGGATAGTAATGAATGACTGATACGAAGCCAGAAAGGAATGCAGAGGTGTGTTGGGGTATGTTCCGCTTGTTAAGTGCTTTCGTGTGAAACAAAAACTCAACTAATAAGGCGATGGTTCTCAAGCCTGGCTCTTCTCACACCTGGGCAGGGAGCCGTGTTCACAGCTTCTTCCTCTCCACGGATGATGCTGATTTTCTCTACTACCACCACCCACACTGTGAAGGAAACAAATGTCTCCGTAACTCAGAGAACAGCCAAGCCTCCCACCTGGATAGCACCTTGGTGCGCTTTCTCAATGTCCCCCAAAGCTAAAACGTAGAAGCAAAGGAGGTTCTCAGATGGCTGCAATCGATCGGATGACTGTGATAAGGCTGAGAATCCCCCCCCCCCCCCATCCCCCGGCACTCTGACTCTGATAGGGACCAAGCAAAAGAACTCTTTTCTTTCAGTGACTGAGAAAAATGGTCCGGGATAGAAAAGTCTTATGAGCCACCATTTCTAATTTGTTATCCCGTGGCTGCGGGGAGGGAGCTTTTCCACAGCAAGTTCTGCTGTTGAAAGCCCACTGTGGCCTCAGAACCCTCCTCTGGTCCAGTCACTTCTCTACTACAAGGTTCAAGGTGGTTTTCTGGTTTTCATTGTAAGGTCTTTGTGTGTGTCCCACTGATTTATCTCTTTAGGGAAATTTAGGGGAGAGGGAAAAACCACCAAGGAAAAGTGAAAACCAGAACAAGATCAATGAGGGAGCAGTACTGAAGACTAAGAGGAAGGAAAGGGTTTCTGTTGTTTACTTAGGCATGATTTCATGTAGCCTGTGCTGGCCTCCATCTCTCCATGTAGCCACGAAGTACCTGGAACTTCTGATGCTTCTGCTTCCATGTCTTAAGCGCTGGCTTTGCGGGTTCCCTACCATACTTGACTTTCTGCAGTGTTGGGGGTCCAATCCAAGGCTTTTTATATACAAGGCACGTGCTCCACCAACTGAGTTACGTCCCGGAACCAGGCTAGCTGCTCATATTAGGTTCTGATTGCTGTTGTTGTTTTCGGATTTATTTATCTTTATTTTATGTGTACGGGTGTTATCCTTGCATGTGTGATCTGCAGGATGTGCGTACGGTGCCCTCCACAGTCAGAAGAAAATATCAGATCCTCTGGAACTTAATTTGCCCAGATGATTTCTAACTGCTACGTGGGTGCTGGGATTCAAACAAGGACCCTCCGAAAGAGCAGCCAGTGCTCTTAGCCACTGAAGCATCTCTCCAGCCCTGCCGTTAGTTTTTATAAGTTTGGGGGTGAAGACACGTAGCATTTTACAGATATAAACTAAACTTTCCTTGCACAGAACTTCTTGGGCTCTTTATTCATTATTCTATCTGTATGGACTCTAAAACTGTGATCTGCGTTTTGGACAGGGAGCTCGGACGTGATAATTTCATGTGTCTAAGGAAAGCACTCCTGCGGATCCATTCTTCCGTGTTTGCTGTGTGGAGCAGACAGACAGGTGACTGGAAGACAAGGGTTTCTCAGCTAACACACCTGGCTTAAGAACTGGTTCTCTCAGATGTTCAAAGGTCAGGGGAGACAAAACAAGAGTGTGCTCTTCTATGCCTACGGTCTCAGAACTCAGAGGCCTAACAACAGAGATCAAGAGTAGCACACACGCCTGCACAGCAAGTTGTGAGCTCCACAAATGGAAAGAGCAACAGAGAGGGCAGAAGGCAAGATGAGGAGAGGGAAGGCAGAAGAAGCTGAAGGAACGGAAGGAGAGGGAAGCAGGGAGGGGGGGACTTGCTTCTGTGAACACAGCCTTGGTTCTCCCAGGATGGGGGAACTTGTTTCCGTGAACACAGCCTTGATTCTCCCAGGATAGGGGGACTTGTTTCCGTAAACACAGTCTTGGTTCTCCCAGGTGCTGTTTGTTACATGTTGCTGATCTCTGCTTTGGGGTTTTTAACTACAGACTCTCCAGCAGCGGTCTGCTTACACCTCCTGATGACGTCCTCTTTGTCCTTCCTGAAGAGACCAGCCTTGCCTTCTAACCATGCTCAGTAGCGCCTACCCTAGGCTTAGTTAAAAGCTAACTGGAGCCCATGCTGCAGCTTATACCATCACTTATCAGAGCACATTTTTAAGGAAAAAAAAAAAAATGTAAGCCACCTAGGAAAGGGAGCTTCTGGCCAGAGAAGCTGTGATGACCACGAATAGAGTTAAGAACCTCCCGAGGAGGTGTGGAAGTCGCCAAACTCCACATCGTAAATTTTTTTCTTTCTTTCTTTTTTTTTTTTTTTTTTTTTTTTTTTAGAACATTGAACAGGTGCTACAGACGTGGGAATGGCAACGCCAGTGGTATTAACAGGGAAGTTGGGCATCGTTTCTCTCAGACCTTTTTTTTCATTCTCTTTGTAGCAGAAGACAAAGGGAGGAGGGATGGAGGGGGGGGTTGGTGCTGCTGCTGACATGGGCAAGAGTCTGGTTTCTCCTTGGGGATTCCTGGGCCCTCCATCCTGTTTGCTACAGAAAATGGGGGGTCGGGTGTCACAAAGCAAGAATTACCCCAAAGTGTGCAAGCTCTTTAGAGGAAGAATATAAAAGCCACGTGGTGCCTGGAGGTGGGGGAAGAACACAGAATCACTTTGTGCTAATGTAGCATTGAGCTGTGCCTACTCACCACCTGTGTTCCTTAGTGTGCTCCACTTCCCAGAGTCTGTATGTTGTAAAGACAAACAGCTGGAAAAGTGACCCCGCCCTCAGGAGTGCTGGGAAGCCATGCTTTCTCATCCTTTTCCATATGGCACATTTTGTTAGTCTTTTGGTAACGAGGAAGATACTCATCTCAGCCTGCCTGGGTCTGAAGTGGAAAGGATTCTGCGGAGGGGTCAGGCACACACTACCTGCAGGTCAACAGCAAGTGATAGCTAATGCACCTTGCAGCCTGCAGCAGAGCAGCCTGTCTACTGGGACAGACGGCTGGCAGTCAGCCTGAACCACTCATACACACGGAGAGCCAATGCTGCAACGTTCTAGAAAAGGCAAGACTGAGGTGAGGAGTCTAGGGTCACAGGTATGTGTCATGGGTGCCGCACAGTGACAGACAGCATTATAAAGTTACCATAGACTACATCGTGACCCCTACAGTAAACTACTAAATGGTAAGTCCCTGTCAGTGTAAGCTCCTCCTTGGTGGGGAACTGTGGAACTCTGGAGGCTACATGTGAGGGGGACACACATGTCTGTAACTTAAAATTGTCCCCCAAAGTAAAGTCTGGTTTTTGTTGTTGTTAATAAGAAACCTGGGTTTGGTGACATATTCCTTAATTCCAACACTTGGAAGGCAGAGGCAGGAGGGTTGCCATAAATCTGAGGCTGGCCTGAGCTGGGTGAGAGTTTATTTCAAACAACAAAACAAAAGAAGAGAATAAAGGTGCGGGGGGGGGGGGGCAGGAGAGGAGGGAGGGGAGAGGAAGAGGGTAGGAATCTGACTTTTTTGGCTTTTCCCAGTGAGGCATTTCAGCTACACTCTATATAGTTCACAGCTTTGTTTGTGAGAAATGGACATGCAAACACAGCATTTAGAGACTAAAGAGCTAAACGCGCCAAGTATCTTGGTATTTTTCTCTTGCCAGGATCATATGCCCACCACTTACAACTCAGTCTAACAGACATCTCAATGGTTTCTTAAAAACACTTTATTTTCAGAATGCTTTTGGATTTTTGTGTGTTTGTGACCAAGGGAAAGGCTATACCTTCCCTGGCCATATATTTAGGCGTCCTGGTAATGATTCTGGCAATGGTCCTCCTAAACCATCGGTGCTTCCCCCACCCACAGTGAGGCACTTGGTCCCCATCCTGTGGGTAGGATTCTAGCGTCTCTGTTCTCCACTGATTCATTTGCGTTTTCGGTTCATTGATATACCATTTCATTTCTGAGAATTTCTATTATACTGTGGTATCTAATGGTGAGCTTGTGTCTTGGGTATTCTAGCCTGTATACATTTTCAAAAGAATACTCTAGAGATATTTACCTGGAGAGGTTATAAAGGTTCTTGTGTCGTTTTCAAAAAACCATTTAAGATCTATTTATTTTGCGTGTACGAGTATTTGCCTACATATATACATTTGCACCGTATGTGTGCCTGGTGTCTGAGGAGGTCAGAGATGACATCAGATCCCCCGGAACTGGAATTACACGTGGATGTGAGACACCATGTGGGTGTGTGGAATCTAGCCAGGTACCCTGGAAGGGCAGGCAGTGTTCTGCTCTAACCACTGATCCACCTCTGAAGCCCCAAGGTCTTTGTCTTCTAAGAAGTAGTTCTTTTGCTCTGCAGTGGTGGTGAGAGTTGTGGTACACAGCACTCAGGAGGCAGAGGCAGGTGGATCTCCGAGTTCCAGGCCAGCTTGGTCTACAGAGCAAGTTCTGGGACAGCCAGGACTTCACAAAAACAAAAAACAAACAAACAAACAAAAAACCCTATAGATCAATAGATAGATGGATGGGTGGGTGGGTGGGTGGACAGATAGATGGATGATGGATGGATGATGGATACATAGATGGATGGATAGATACACACACACACACACACACACACACCTAGTCTTCCTGGAACCATATTATAGAGGCAGAGCTTCTGCCCTTGGCCATGGCTTCCACAGTTTAACTAGACTCCCAGGAAGCCCCTGTGTACATCGAAATCGGATGTTCTAATCTAGCGGTCAGTTTTGCTCAGTGGCTTATTCTGCATGATACAAACTGCACAATACATTTCACTAAGCATATGTGTATAAAAGTGTCATGTACACTCTGAAGTTACAGGTCGAACAAGAAAAGTAACAGCAAAGAAAAAAAGAATTCCATCTGCCTTCCTCACGGGAGAGCCCTGGAGTACCGCATCAGGCTGGCTTCCAGCAGCATTCCAAGAGCAAATATGAAACCCACTGAGCTGAGCCCGTGCTGCTCTTTGTAGTAAAGTTTAGACCAGAGGATGTGAACACAGTCTGTAGAGTGTTTGCCTAGTGTGCACAGAGACCTGAAGTCCATCCTGAGCACCGTGTAAAGCAGGGGTACGCGCTAACACATGCATGCCATGCCAGCACTTGGGAGGGAGAGGCAGAAGAATCAGGAGTTTAAGATCATCCATGACTACAGAGAGAGTTTGAGACCAGCCTGGACTACGTGAGACTCTCTCTCAAAAATAACCAAACTTAATGGGTCACAGAACAAACCCAAAAGTCATAGTCTGGAAGAGACAGGCAGGAATGGGAGGGGGTGACAGGAGGTGGGAGGGGGGACAGAGGAATCAAAATGCAGTACACACACGCATGAAATTGTCAGAGGGCAAAATTAGCTGGCAAAAACTTAAAAATAAAACAGTAATTAAATAAAGCTTAGAATAAGATTGGTTGGTAGGGTGACAGACGGGATGGGCTATCCTGTCTTGGTAACGAAAGAGGAAAAGGATAAAATCCAAGAGCCCTACAGAGCCACTGTGCAGAGCCACTGTGCAGAGCCACTGTGCAGAGCCACTGTGCAGAGCCACTGTGCAGCGTCACTGTGCAGAGCCACTGTGCAGAGCCACTGTGCAGCGTCACTGTGCAGAGCCACTGTGTAGCTCTGCAGGACTTACCACCCTGCCCGCCCCAGGTTCACTGTCTATTCCTGGCACAGCCTAGGCTGTCTGTGCTATACTCTTCCTGACAACGTGGAGGTGGCTGTCCTGGTTCATACTGCTCGGAAGAGACATTTCCCTGCACCTGCATGTCTGTGGACGCCTCCAGCCACATCCCGCAGTTGAACCCTTGTAGTGCGGCTGACCTTCCCGCAGACACCATTCACTCATAGGACTCATTGGTCCATCAGACAGCATCCTGGTGACATTCTACCCAGCCGCTGGCAGTGGCCTTTAGTTCATCTGGTATTTACCCAGGGTGAAGCCTCCCTTGGCTATAACACCTTTGTTGGTGTGAGCTGAGCCAGGTTTATCTTCTGCCCCCTTACCTCGGGGTTTCACACCAATTTGTCAGCGCAGAACACGCTCTCTCTCCATCCATTTTCTGTTTATGCTTTTGTTTTTAGTGCTCTCTGGCCAGTTTCTGTCTGCCCAGAACCTTACTGCAGCACCCAGACAACAGCATTTCTGATTCTAGGTCTTTCTCCTGGACAACCTGGATTACCTTTGTGCCAGAGTTAGCTTCAAGACCTGTAATAGGTTAACCAGACTTAGAAATTTCAAGAAAGTCTATACTAGAATCTTTTCCCCAAAAATCTTGGAATGAATTCTTGGGGAAGAGATCAGTATTCACTGTCTCTGAATGAAGGTAGATTTTGAAATCAAAGCAGGGCCAGTCTGTAGAAACAAGGGTGGGGCTGGAGAGATGGCTCCGTGGCTGGCAGCATACACTGCACTTGAAGAGGGCCAGAGTTTGGTTCCGAGCACTTACATTGGGGGGCCACAACCACTGGGGGATCCCCCTGGTCTCGGAGGGCACCTCCACTCAAGTACACAAATTTACACCCAGACATATGCACATAATTAAAATTAAAATCCTTTCTTTTAATCACTGCATCTGAGACCCAATAAACTAGGATGCCCCAGCAGTGTCGCACAGATGTCCTCTGACAACTATAAAGGGAGGACTACAGATCAGAACATTGAGACCCACCTGCATCTCTACACACCTCAGACGGCAGCAGCTGCCTCTAGGGTCTCACAAACTGCATGAATGAGCCAGCTACCTTGAGTCTCCCTACAAACGAATGAGCCTGGGAAATGTCTGTCTTTACTGCGACCCACAAAACATGGTGGTGCAGAATTCTAAGTTTAGTTGATCGTGTCTAGCACATAGACACATGCACACACACTGAATGTATCCAGAGAGATACTCCAAGGCTCAGCTGCATCAAAGTATTTGCCATGTAAGCATGGACCAGAATTTGATCGCAGAACATGCCATAAAGAGAGCTGGGCAGGCATGGCAGGATGCATTTGAAATCCCAGGGCTATAGAGCCAATACCAGTTAGATCTCTCGGGCTTGCTGGATAACCAGGCTAGTCTACTTGGTAAGTTCCAGAACACTGAAAGACCCTGTCTCAAAAAACAAGGTGGATGGAACTTGAGTAACAAAGCCTGAGGTCAACCTCTGGTCTTCATGTGTTTGTATGTAAGTGTACACACACACCCACACATGCACACACACACACAGGTACACACACACGCGTGCACACACACACACACATGCACACACACATACACACAGACACACACACATGCACACACACACAGACACACACATGCACGTGCGCACACACACATACACATACATATGCACACACACACACACACACACACACACACACACACACACACACACACTGAACACCATCATTCAGCAATAGGTCCACTGCATAGACCTGGTTATGCAGCCAACTGGAAGCCAGATTCACTGCTTCTATCAAGGATCTACTACTTTAAGAAATGGCCAAAATTCAGTTTGGCTTCTATTATCATGAGGTTCAAATCTGTAAGACAAGCTATCATCCACCAGGGACTAGCTGAAGATTAGCTGGCTGGTCTTTGTCCTTCCTCCGATCTCTTTGAAGTCTAGAAACCATCCTGCTTCAAGCCTGTCGATGCTCCGTTGGCCCCAGTCTCTGCCTGTCTTCACACTGGTGCTTGTCTTTGGAAATTTGGACGAAGGTGGAAACAGAGTGAACATTGTTTGCGAACAGCAGATTTTTTGTTCATAGTTTGTATTCAGCACTATTGTTTTTAGAACCATAAGAAAAAATCCCACAGGTGTGTGTGTGTGTGTGTGTGTGTGGGTTTGTGTGTGTGTATGTGTGTGTATGTGTATATGTATGTGTGTGTATGTGTCTGCGTGTGTATATGTATGTGTGTGTATGTGTCTGCGTGTGTATGTGTGTGTATGTGTATATGTATGTGTGTGTATGTGTGTGTGTATGTGTGTGTATGTGTGTGTGTGTATGTGTGCGTGTATGTGTGTGTATGTGTGTGTGTGTATGTGTGTGTGTGTATGTGTGTGTGTATGTGTGTGTGTATGTGTGTATGTGTGTGTGTATATGTGTGTGTGTATGTGTGTATGTGTGTGTGTATGTGTATGTGTGTATGTGTGTGTATGTGTGTGTGTATGTGTGTGTGTATGTGTGTGCATGTATATGTGTGTGTGTGTATGTGTGTGTATGTGTGTGTGTGTATATGTGTGTGTGTGTGTATATGTGTGTGTGTGTGTGTGTGTGTGTGTGTATTCTCCACTTTGAGAGACTGTTGACCA
The DNA here is from genome assembly GCA_028551405.1 of Uromys caudimaculatus. Taxonomy (NCBI): domain Eukaryota; kingdom Metazoa; phylum Chordata; class Mammalia; order Rodentia; family Muridae; genus Uromys; species Uromys caudimaculatus. The sequence continues at coordinate 5,635,122 of CM052706.1, read as the reverse complement.
CTATAAATAGATATGGGGAGAGCACGTCATGACTAAGCGCCAGCTAACTCCAATGTGCAGTTTTCAATCTGTAACTGAAAGTTACCCTCAGTTTTGGGCTGTTCTTGGAAGATGGAGAGACGCCAGGTCCTGACCACATTCTTTGTTCCACTTGGATGTTAACTCAGGCATTGTTTTCTCTTCCTCGTGGTTTTTCCAAAGCTTCAGATCTCTGAAGAGGAAAGTCTGGCCCTGCTACACCTCCCAGGATGCACGACCTTACTCAGCTGCTCGAAGGAAGTCCAGAGGCCTCAGAGGCTTGTTCTCACCACACCATAGTTGGCACGCTCTGCTCTGCCTCCTCCTTCAGATGAGCTGTGGGGAATGGATGCTGATGTACGGAAATAGCTTTCTGTGAGCAGCATCTGTCTCCCCAGACAAGTCCTGGGGCTGTGCTGGCACGCTGGCCCACGGAGCGCCCTCAGCCTTGCAACTGTTTGCCTTTGCTCCAGCTGTTACATCCCCGAGGAAAGCAACCTTTTCCAACCCACTTCTCAGAATGAATGTCTTAAACTCTTCTCTCCATACTAGTTGTCAGTGATAAGTTTATGCCCTTTATGTGCTGGGAACAGGGCTGCCAACATTGCATTCTGAACCAAAACAGTATAGAATGCACTTCTGAAAGCACGTAAAGACTTGCTGTAAGCCAGATTTGGTTTGCTGAAGCATCATATTTTCAAAATATGCAGGTGATTTGGTTCTGCAACCACAACTGAAAACCTGGTAAGCCACTAGAGTATGCAACTTGTCCCTGTTTGCCCAGGAGTTTCCCAGTCTTAAAACTGAATAATTTGGGTGGAAGAGGAGAGCACATAAAAAGGAAGTGGAAGGCCCGGGGAGGTAACTCGATTGGCAGAGTGCTGGTCTGTCAAGAATGAGGATCTGACTTCAATCCCCAGAACCCATTAAAAAAAAAAAAAAGTCCAGGCATGACATTACATGCCTGTGATCTCAGTACTTAGAAGGCAGAGACAGGCAGATCTCTAGAGCTCACTAGCCAGCCAGCCTATCCTGATTGGTGAGCTTCTGGCCGGGGAGAGACCCTAGGTCAACAAACGTGTGAACAGCACCAGAGAAATACACCTGAGACTGTCGTCTGGTCTCTATATCCATGCATGTACATGTGCATACTATACTCCTGGAGATGAACACACACACAGGAGTACATACATATGTAAGCCTATGACATGCACACACACACACACACACACACACACACACACACACACACACACACAAGAACTGAGGATCCTAGTTTAAAGCCTTAGTGCAGACACTCTTGAGCCACTGTGGGACTGGAGATTGAGTCTCTTAGACTCATCACGACTCTGCCCTATCATTGTGGAAATCGTCCAATGGCCCAAGAGGACACTGAGGCACAGGCAGACAAATGGTGGTGTTGAGATCATTGTGTGGGTTGGGAGGGTGCCCTGCTCCAGTGCCTGGCTGGCTTCAACTCCGGCTGCACTGTTAAGACTCCTGGAGTTGTTCTCGCCACAACCTCAGCTGAGGGCAGAGCCTGGAACTACCTGCTGGCCACATGCTCCCTTCAATGTGTGCATTTTACCCGTTTTTGTTTATTTCGAACCATTATCACCTATGTAAAATTCATTTGGAAGAAACAGATTAATTTGTCTCAAGTTCTAGCTCCTGGGACTGGGTCTTTCATGTGCCTGAGTATGCATGCACACAAGCACACTCATATTCTCTCTCTCTCTCTCTCTCTCTCTCTCTCTCCAGTTCTCGAATGGGGACCAGGGATCCGTATGTGCTAATGATCTTTATTATATAGATTTTTTTCTATATGTGATTTTTTTTCACATTTCATATTTTTATGATAAACATGAATGCCACATTCAATGTATCTATTTCATATGATTCTGTTCTGCTCTCTCCCCAGACTGCACCTTAATTCCTTACTTATCATATGCTGAATAAAAGAATAATATCCAGGAGATCTAACCACCATCTCTGTGAAGATCTGTGCAGAAACCACGATGAAGGTCTGCTCCCTGACTTTCTTGCTCATAGGTAAGCCCCTTTCTTAGACCTTCCAGGCTCATCTGCCCACAGTGGGTCTGGCTCTCCTCCATCAACCAACAACCAAGAAACTGCTACACAGACATGTCTGCAGGCTGGTCTGATGGAGGCATTTCCTCAGCTGAGGTTCCATTCACCCAGATGACTCTAGTTTGTATCAAGTCAGCAAATGCCAATCGGAACAGCATCCTAGCTACAAAATGTAATGTCTACAGACACTGCCACAAGTGAGAAAAAGAACTGAGGCCCCCAAACCTGGGAACTCCCAGAGGAGGAGGAGTTACCTGTCTAACATGGAGTTATTTGTCTTACACTCTTTGGGCCATAAACTTTCATCGTACAATTCATACAAAAGTTGCAAGAGACAACTGTCTCCTTGTTCAAACTCATCACAGCTTGAGAAGCTTGACAGGAACAACTTACCCATCTGGAGCTGAAGGAAGAGAGATGAACAGATTTTTAAAATAATTATTCATAAGATGTCAGCTCTCATAACACTGTTTCTTGATTATCCGCCGACCTGAGGAGTCTTGCTCTGCTCCCAGAATAACGTGTGACACACTGGCATCCTGCTGGTCAGCGGTGACAAGACATTCAGGGGGTTGGAGGGGGCCTGTCAGGCAGGGCAGCCTGAGTGCCCTTTGTCTGTAGTCCACTGGGAGGTTTTTTGGTATATTTCAGGTGCAGGGGGAGCAGCATATGTAGACAAATGCCTTGAACGTTAAGGGTCTACCATCCTCAGTGCCTAGTCCTGGGGAATAGGAGGCAGACGATAAATAATGGTTCAAAGAAATACACGGGTTCTCTTGGTGGGCTTATTTAGACATCACGTAGGAAGTAGGGATTAAAACAAAATAGCTTAGGAAGAGGCATGATAGCACAAGCCTGTAATCCCAGAACTACAAAAGCTAAGTCATTACTTCAACAAGGTACCAGTGCCTTGGGGTCTCTTTGTTTATTTAATTAACTTTCCCCAAGATTGTATGGCAAAGTTTATGGCCCAAGAACTGTAAGACAAATAACTGTGTGAGACATGTAAGTCCTGTCTCCCCTGAGAGATCCTCCCAGAGCCACTTGGCCTCAGTTCTTTTTTTTTTTTTCTTTTTTTCTTTTTTTTCAAAATCAACTATAGCTACTTATCCTACCACAAAGCTCAATCCCAACAGACACACACACTACGGAAAAAGGAAAGAAGTTGCCCCCCAGAATTCTAGGAGGGATCCCAGAGGAAGCCGAGCATTACCTCTTTTACCCCCAATTATTTGTGGGGTAGTGTCCTGTTTGGTTTGACTGTTGGTTTGACACAGCCTGGCATCACCTGGTGTAATGGTTTCAGTGAGAAGGTACCCCACAGGCTTGGGCACTTGAACACTAGGTCCCCAGTAGGTGGCGCTCTTTGAGGACATTGTGAGATCCTCCTGAAGGACGTGAATCACTGGAAGGCAGCGCTGAGAGAGGATAGTCTTGCCCCAATCCCAGTTCTCTCTGCTTCATTTTTTCAGTTAAAGATGTGTTTGCTCAGCTTTCTGCTCTTGCTGCCATGTCTGCTACCTGCGTCATGCCTCCTTGCCATGAGGGACTCTCATTCTTTCTGAAACTGTAAGCCAAAAGCCAAAACAACAGAAAAACAAAACAAAACAAAACAAACACTTTTCTTCCACAAATCCCATTTGGTCATGGTGTTTTATCACAGCAACAGAAAAGTAACTGATACACCTAGGACCAAGAAACTCAATTGAGGAATTGTCTCCATCTGACTGCCCTGTAGCCATGTCTGTGAGCAGTGGTTTTGACAGGTGATTGATGTGGCAGGGCCCATTCCACTGTGGGCGGCACCATCCCTACATAGGTCTGGACTGCATGTAAGAATGGTTCAGCATGAGCCAGCGAGTGAACCAGTAACCTGTGTTCCTCTGTGGTTTCTGCTTCAGTGCCTGCCCTGACTTTCCTCAGTGGTCTATGACCTGGAAGCGTAAGCTGAAATCACCCATTTGCTCCCCTAAGTTGCTTTTGGTTGCAGAGCAACAAGAAAGCAAACTAGAACAGATAGTTTGACAGAAAAGGTATTGCAGAAATCAATTTAAATCAATACCCTGTTGATAGCATAGCTATGTGATACTGAGCAGGTCACCTAACTCTTCTGAGCTTATTTCCTTATCTTTAAAAAAGAAAGTCATACCTTGGAACGACACTCATCTCAAATGGGATATCTCAATCAAATCCCTCCCCTCAGGGTTTAGGGGCCCTTGTGAAGATGAGGTGGAAAGATTGTAAGAGCCCATGGGGATTGAGGGCACCAAGGAAATAAGACCTTCCAGACAACAGAACTGACAGCAAGAACCCACAGAACCCGTGACAGCATGCACAGGCCCTGTACCGGTCTAAGCCAAGTGGGGACCAGCACTGAGAGGGGAAGCGAACACAGATCCCCACCCCACCCTGGAAGTTCTCTCCAGTTGATAACCACTGCAAATGAAGCCTCAGTGCTCCCCAATGGAGTTTCACGGGGTACACAAACCCTCTTAAGGACAGGTGCCACGCCCAGCAGTGGATGGCCACCACAAAACAAACTCAGTGGTGCTTTCAGAAGGGTGTTTGTTCTGTGCTTTGTCTGGTCTTTTAAAAAAAAGACAAAAAACTTGCAATTCTTTTGCTTATATATTGTGTTTTCCAGCTTTGTGTTTTAATGAGATTTCTGTGTGTGTGTGAATATGTGTATCTCTGAGTTTATATGTATTTCTGTGCTCTTTGGCTCTTTTTATTTTCTGTTTTGTCCTATTATGGTCTGTTTTTATTTTATTTTTGTAAATGCCTGTTGTGGGTTTGGTATAATGCTGCTTGCATTATGTTAATCTGGGTCCCCAAAACTGCACAAGAATCCACAGACACTGAGGGACCCCTGCCCCCAGTTGGTTTTGATTGGTAAATAAATGGCTGGACAGGGAGGCAGAGGCAGGACTTTTAGGATTCCTGGGTAAGGGACTGGGGTGGGGGGGGGACATCCGCCATGCCAGGAGGAGAGGAGAGACACCACACTTGAGAGGTGTGGAACACAGAGCAGAGCAGCCATGCAGGAGCCTCGGGATCGTGACCCAAGAGGGCTGCACAGCTGGGTCTAGGGCAGCAAAGAGGGAATATACATTTTAAAAAGTAATAACTCAGGAATATTGGAGGGGGTGGATTAGCCATGCAGACGTTAGGAAGTGGTCCAGCCATTGAGATGTTTTAAGCATATAAAAATATGAAGGCTGTGTGTGTGTGTGTGTGTGTGTGTGTGTGTGTGTGTGTGTGTGTGTGAGATTTGTGAACCCAGAACACATTGGGGTGGGTAGTGAAGAACGCACTGCTGCTGCCGCCGCTGCCGCCACTGCAACCACCGCCACCACCACTGCCCGGATCAATTGAGTAGATCAGTTGGGTATTACAACAAATGTCTGTTTGTTTTCTAATGAGAGAGAGAGAAAGAAGGGGTGTGGATTTGGATGGACAGGGAGGTGGGAAGGATCTGAGAATCAAACCCCAGTCCCCTGCAGGATCAGCAAGTGGTCCTAAGCCCCGAGCCATCTCTCCAGCACTTGGAGCCACGAATCTTAGCCAGGGTCAGGTCCTTGGCCACAGCAATGAGAAAGTAACAAACACACATATCCACACCCCTAAGAACAGCTCTGACTGTGTGATGTGTGTTCATTCTGTCTGCAGGCAATGTGTGACAAAGGCTTTAGGAGACTGGAAGAGAAGAAAACTGGGGGGAGAGGAAACTGTGATCAGAATATATTGTATGAAAAAATATATTTTCAAGAAAAAGAAAAAAAAAGGTCATAATGCCTTACAAGGCAGTAGTAAGGACCAGATGGAGTATGGTATGCAATGCATCATTCCATAGGGATACGTCCAAAACATTAGGGAATTCACTTTAAACATCAGATATTCATATTAAATAATATTTAAGATTAAATAATATTTTCTATATTGAACTTCTGTAGTTTTGTTGAGTACCCTATTTTATGCAGTATGCATGCTTTTGGGGGTTTATTTTGTGTGTGTGTGTGTGTATGTGTGTATATGTGTGTGTGTATGTAAGTGCCCTCAGAGGCCAGAAGAGGGCACCAGAGACTCTGAAGCTGGATTTATAGGCTATTTTGAGTCACCCCAGGTAGAAGCTGCAGCTGCTGCTCCCCAGGCCGCTGTGAGAACAGTGTGTGCTCCTGCCTTCTGACTGCAGGAACACTCCTGCAGATGTGAACATTCCTGCAGGTGTGAATTCTGCCACGCTTCCCTGCCATGATAGACTATGCACTGCCTCACACCAGAAGACAAACCAAATGCTTCAGCTCTCATGCAGTCTCTCATCAGGTATTGGGTGGTTGTCTTAGTCAGGGTTTCTATTCCTGCACAAACATCATGACCAAGATGCAAGTTGGGGAGGAAAGGGTTTATTAAACTTACACTTCCAATTGCTGTTCATCACCAAAGGAAGTCAGGACTGGAACTCAAGCAGGTCAGGGATCAGGAGCTGATGCAGAGGCCATGGAGGGATGCTGCTTACTGGCTTGTTTCTTCTCCTGGCTTGCTCAGCCTGCTTTCTTATAGACCCCAAGACTACCAGCCCACAGATGGTATCACCCACAAGGGGCCCTCCCCCCTTGATCACTAATTGAGAAAATGCCTTACCACTGGAGCTCATAGAGGCATTTCCTCACCTGAAGCTCCTTTCTCTGTGATAACTCCAGCTTGTGTCAAGTGGACACACAAAACTAGCCAGTACAGTGGTTTATATCCCACAGTTTCCTAAAGCCTTTGTCACACACTGCCTGCAGACAGAACACACGTCACAGTCGCAGCTGTTCTTAGGGGTGTGGATATGTGTTCGTTACTTTCTCATTGCTGTGGCCAAGGGCCTGACCCTGGCTAAGATTCTCCAGGGCTGGAGAGATGGCTCGGGGCTTAGGACCACTTGCTGATCTTGCAGGGGACTGGAGTTTGATTCTCAGCCCTGCTTACCACCTGCAATTCCAGCTCCAGGAAATCCAGAACCCTCTTCTGGTCCCCTGCAGACACACACACACACACACACACACACACACATTAAAAATACACTTTAAGTTTTAAAAATTAAAGGCCAATGTCTGTGACTGTTTCTGTCCTTCTTGGTTAGTTTCCTATATGTTCCCACCCAATAGGAAGAGCACAACGTCTTACCCCATTGGCTGGTTTCATCCCTACGCAGACCCTGAGGAACACACAAGTCATTTATTTGGGAGAAAATGCTAGGAAGCGATGACGAAGTCGGAGAGTGACTTGGGAGAGGAAGAAAACCGTTACCGGGTGTGTTAAGAGAGCCAATCGTTACTGCACAAACCTGAATCTCTGTGACCCTGGGAAATCCCTGGAAGATGACACAGGACACTCCTTACCTGGCGTCTTGTCATGGGGGTTCAACGAACAGGGAGCACCACTGCTAGGAAGGGGTCTCGTGTCACGGTGCTGCCACTGCGATGACGCCTGTCACACCTGCCCCGTAAGGCAGCCTGATTGAGGAATGAGTGGTGTCCCGTCACCCTTGACATACTGTTTTGGTTGGATGCAAGTCACATGTCGTGCACACACTCTAGGAAGAAAACACCCAGAAGAGTGAATGACGGGGATTGGGAAGTCATCAGGGATCCACATCTACAGTGCACACTGGGGAAATATGCATTTGCTGCCCAGGCTTTGTACCGTCTATTATCATCTCAATAAACATAAACCAGAATGAAGACTGGTAACAGACACCATCCTGGGGTTAAGAAAACATAGACATGACAGTTCGGTGGTGACAAAAGCCCTGTCAGGTCGCATTACCGCGTGCAGTTACACACATTTAATGTGGTGAAATGCGATGGCCGCATCCCAGGCACACTGAGCTGATGCTTTTAATTTGGGTGTGCTGGCAGAGCAGGGCAGATGCCTTTGACTGCTGGCTAGACTTGGGGTGTTATACTCCCCTTCACGTCTACTACCAAGAGGAAGGCTTTGTGCTCTCTCTATCCTAAACCTTGCAAGCTAGTGTGTCCTAGGTAACAAAGACTATAGAACGTTAGACACAGGGTCTTTTGATTTCTGTCAGATGAGATTCTACGTAAGCTGTGGAAATAGAGAGGTGGGCACATTCAGGTTCTGGGGGTTCTTAAGTGGCAACTGAAATTTGGATTTCCTAAAGAGCTGAGGAATTAAAGAGCTCATAAAGGTCCTCCATGATGTCACCTGAAGGTCCCCCATGATGTCACCTGAAGGTGTGCTGCAAAAACGCTCTCTGTGCAAGTAGCTGTTGTTTCTCACCTCCATGTCTGCCTGATTGAACGGTGGCTAGAAGGTTTTCTCTGGTTTTAAATGCCTCGTTTATGAAGTCATGCCATGAGAAGTTTGTGCTTGGAAGTAGCACTGTAAGACAGACACCACCCCGGAGCATCTATGGATGACGTCTGATGCCCACGTGTAGATGTGCCTGGTAACGCCATTAATGGGAGAGATCAGTGAATCTAAAACTGAGAGGAGAGGCGACTCCAAAGCCATGGGGATTGTTCCCCAGTCTTTGTGTCAGGGGTCAGCTCAAGTATGCTCCAGGTGACAGAGCCACAAAGGATCTGTTTTTGTTAGTACCATTAGCCAAACGTTTTAATAGTGAACTGGCAAAACTGAGTATCACTCTGGTGCATGACTATGAACCTAACTAAATTAAGAAATACCTAAAGCCAGGCAGTGGTGGCGCACGCCTTTAACCCCAGCTCTCAGGAGGCAGAGGCAAGAAGATCTCTGAGTTCAAGGCCAGCCTGGTCTCCAGACTGAGTTCCAGGACCCTGTCTCAAACAAACAAAGAAACAAACACAAAAAACAATTAATTGTCTAAAAGAGCCCTGTCTTAGTCAGGGTTTCTATTCCTGCACAAACACCATGACCAAGAAGCAAGTTGGGGAGGAAAGGGTTTAATTCAGCTTACACTTGCACATTGCTGTTCATCACAAAAGGAAGTCAGAACTGGAACTCAAGCAGGTCAGGGATCAGGAGCTGATGCAGAGGCCATGGAGGGATGTTTTTTACTGGCTTGCTTGCTTTCCCTGGCTTGCTCAGCCTGCTTTCTTATAGAACCTAAGACTACCAGCCCACAGATGGTACCACCCACAAGGGGCCCTCCCCCCTTGATCACTAATTGAGAAAATGCCTTACCACTGGATCTCATGGAGGCATTTTCTCAACTGAAACTCCTTTCTCTGTGATAACTCCAGCTTGTGTCAAGTTGACACAAAACCAGCCAGTACAAGCCCCCCTCAAATTCACAGCCTACACCTAACATAGGCTGGTCCAGACACTCAAGCTAGTCGGACACAGCACACTGTTACGGCATAGAATTATGAAACTGCTACTTTTTCTTGTCTTGTTACATTTTTAACATTTTATTTTAATTACGTGAGAGAGCGAGAGAAAGAGAGAGAGGGGGAGAGAGAGAGAGAGAGAGAGAGAGAGAATGTGCACATGAATGTAGATGCCCTCTAGGACCAAATAGGGCCTCAGAGGTTGGGTCCTCTATAAATACAGTGCCCACTCTTAGCCAATGTATCATCTCTCCAGCCCCTTGATTTGGTTTGATTTGCTTGCTATCCATTTGCTATCCATCCGGTTTGAACTGTTTTCTTGGCCAAGTGACTGACTTATAATTGGTAGCTGTGAGGTCACCCACTGATGTGTCCTCAAGGATGACAGCCTTCTTCAGAAGAATCATGTGTCTGAATGTAACATGTGGGGCTGTTTGACCCTTACATTTTCACTGGACACACACTTGAACGGAATTCAATTCTACAGAAATGCCGTTTAAAAACTGACAATTTTTTTTTCAGAACATGCATAGGCAACAGGAAGGATTACACCAAAGTCTGTAATTGGCTCTCTTGACTTCAACTGCCCCTGAGTTGAATTCTATTTCTGTTACATACCACATAGTGTCAACTAATTTAAATTCTCTGAGACTCTGTTTCCCTATCAGGATAGGATTTCCATAGTTATTGTTGTTATTCTTGTTACTATTTCATATAAGCTAGAGCCAGAGATTCAAACTAGGGAAACAATCGTTCTTTAAGATTAATGAGGAGGTGCTGTTTGGTATAAATGTCCTGTGAGCTACGTGGATGCTTACATGTTGTTTCCCATTGAAAACAGGAAAGGAGGGTCTGGGAGGATGGCTCCGTCAGCAAAGTATTTATGATACACTCATAAGGACCTGAGTTCAATCCTCAGCCAAGCTGGTGAGTCCCAGGCCCTCATAAGCATTGGCCTCTGACCTCCGCATGCACACATAAAAACAGCATGTGTACACACAGAAGTGAAATGACACAGCTGAGATTAAGAAATCATTCTCCCTACTTCGATATATTATACATTTTAACAGATACCCAATGGAAAAACCGTTACAAGGGACACCATACTTCACATGCCCACCTTCTGAAAATGATTTGATGTGCCAAGCTGTGCGCTCCGGGGTGAAGTTCCCACAGACGCCAGAAGAGGGCACCAGATCCCCCGGAGCTGGAGTTATGGGTAGTTTGAGCCACCTGACATGGTGCCAGGGTTTGAACTCAGGTCCTCTACAGAAGCGGCCAGTGCTCTAACTGCTGAGCCATCTTTCCAGACCCAACACTTCTTTCTTATATCTTTAAAACCTGAGTGAGGCTGGGGGGCGGGGGGTGGCATACCTTTTTAATCCCAGCACTCTGGAGGCAGAGGCAGGTGGATCTCTGTGAGTTTGAGGCTAGCATGGTCCACAGAATGAGTTCTAGGACAGCCAAGGCTACACAGAGAAACCCTGTCTGAAACAAAACAAAACAAAACAAAACAAAACAAAACAAAACAACATTGCTTCTGCATTTACTAATCCTCAAATCATCGGCTTGACACCCAGAGACAAATGATGACAGAGGGCGTGACCAGACCAACCAATCAGATGGTGCCAACTACATGGAACAAGAAGTCATGAACCAATGGGGCACAGGTGGAGGGTATAAAGGCACACCTGGATCTGCTTCTTACCTTGCTTCTGGGGTCTGTGTTGTTGATCCTGCACCTTCTTCCCCCCTACCCCTAAGGACCATCCCAAGAGGTCAAGAGCTAGGGCAACAAGCCTGCGTGTGTCAAACCCAAGCATGTCTTTATTTGGCCCTACCACATTTAAGGTGCTCAACAGCTTCATGTGTCCCTTAAGAGCCAATGATCTGATACAGATCCATAAAGAAGTTATTTCTGCTGAGAGTGATAAATGGGGCATTAGCCGCTGAGAGTGATACATGTGATTGTGGGGCATTAGCCAACACTTCTCAAATTTTAGCATGCATGAGTTACCCGGTGCTACAATTGCTGATTATAACTTGACAGGACTAAGGAGCTCCTGAAAGAGATGCTCCTGGGCTGCACATGAGAGGCTGACTCCAGAGGACTAATTGAAAAGGAGAACACATCGTCCCAGTGGGTGGCACATTCCAAGGCTGGCTCAGCTATAAAGAGGGCCAAGAAAACAAGCCATATGCCTGCCTGCCTCTGCTTCTTCCTGAGCCTCTGTGTCCGCAGCAGTTGTTACTGCCATGTCCTGCTGGCACCAACTCCGGCCTCTTTGGCCTTCTCCTGTAGAGTGAGTACTAGTGGCTCTCCCGTTGAGATTTTGTCTTTTACTTTATATTGTAATGCTAAGTGTTGGTCTCCAAGATCTGGAGTCATCAAGTAGCCTCTGGGACCCAGCCCCCAAGTAAATTCTGATTGGTGAATTAAAATGCCAACAGCCAATAGCTGGGGAGAAGAGACATAGGCGGGGTTGAGTTTTTGTGGGCTTGGAGAGAGGAAACCATGAGGAGTGGAAGCAGGAAGGGGCCGCCATGGAAGAGAAAGAATTTTCAAGACGAAGGAGAGAGCAGTGGGATAGCGGAGCCATAAAAACGCTGCCATGTCAACTGGAGTTAAGAGCAGCCCAGACGGAACATAGAAGTTACTGGTAGGAAAGTGGATTCTATCAGCACAGAGGGTAGGCAGTTGCCTAGCTATTGTGCTGCCTAAAGCATACTAAAATATAAAGGCCGTGTGTGTGACTTTCATCTGGGAACATAAACCACTGAGGCAGGCTGAACTGGGTCTGCCACGGTATCGAGTTTCATGTGCTCAGCTGCCACTGGGCTCACGGCCTTTCCAGCATGCAGACAGCTCCTGTTGGACTACTTAGCAGGAAGCATGTAAGCCAATGTAATCTTACCTCTGTCTTGTAAGTAATATATGCTCATTCTATAGGTCTGTTCTCTTCTAGAGAGTCCTAAGCAATGCACAGGAAGAAAACAGAAGTTCCGTGGTTGTGTTCTTCTAGGGAACACCGAGGAATGCACATACAGGACAGGTTAGAAAATGGGAGCTCTCAATCTCTGATCTGTGGGGCCTGGGTCAGGACCATGAGTGTTAATTTCCAGCTGATGTTCTTGGACCATGAACCACAGTTTCTGTTTTGTTGGTGCCAAATCTGCCCTTTTTGCTTCTCTACCAAATTTGCTGCTTTCAAACAGAAAAGAATAGATGTATTGTCTGGGCCAAAGAGACAAAAATAAAGAGTTTTTTTCTGTGACACTGACCAGTCCCTGCTTGTGCTGACCTTACACACTTAGAGTTGACACCGCTGCTCTTGTGGTCTACTCTGCCATGTTTCTTGTGGGGCAACTAGAAACTATGCCTCACCACGAGGGGACGCAGCTTGCTCTTATTTGTAAACCTACTGGTTTAGCACGCATCCTGGGCTGTCAGCTTGACATACCTGGGAAGACAGGATCTCAATGCAGTGGCATTGGTGAATTTAATTGATGACTTGTCCCAAGACCACTCTTCCTTCATGGTCCGTGTTTTGCTATAGGTATCACCCACAGTCGGGCAATAGATTGTATAAACAGGCATCTTCAGGTCAATTCGCAGGCCAGATAATCTTCATGACTTCTTCACCATTGCGCAGTGATATTAAATGACGACGATGGAAACTGTGAATTAGTCTCATGTCCATGGGGTTAGTGTTTCCCAGCTTCTTTCACTCCAACATGGCTCCAGTAATTCACCTGCTTTACGGCTCACCTGCTTTACGGCTCGCCTGCTCTACGGCTCACCTGCTCTACGGCTCACCTGCTTTACGGCTCACCTCCTCTATGGCTCACCTGCTTTACTGCTCACCTGCTCTATGGCTCACCTGCATTACGGCTCACCTGCTTTACGGCTCACTTGCATTACGGCTCATCAGCTTTAAGGCTCATTACGAAGCTCCTGAATGATTGTCAGAGGCTTCGCAAATTTTCTTATTCTGTTTGGCAGAATTCTTGTATAAGAAGTTTCTTTTCCAAAACAAAAGAAAACTACAACAACAAAACAATCCTATCTGTGTTTTCTTCTAGACGATAGCCTGTTTTATTTGAGATAGGTTCTGCTTTTTAAATTTCAAATTTCAGATAGGTCCAGTGGCCCAGAGCTATAATCTCAGCTGCTCAGGAGGCTATGACAGAGGGATCCCAAGTTCAGGTTTTGCTTGGGCTACAGCATCAGTTCAAGGCCTAGGCAATGTTTTAGGATGTTGTCTCAAAATTAAATGTGTGTGTGTGTGTGTGTGTGTGTGTGTGTGAGTGTGTTTTAATAATAACAGTAGGTCTAGGGTTGTAGCTCAGTTTCTACATGTAAGTTTAGGTTTTAGTAACTCAAATGTAATCAATCAATTAATTGTAGAATATATATACCCGAAACTAAGTCAACACAGAACTGTGTCACATGCTATTTCCCAGGGTTGGTTCTTTGATTTTAACACAGGTCTCATTGTGTAGCTCTGGCTGTTGTGGAACTCCCAAGGACCCACCTGCTTCTGCCTCCCACGTGCTGGCATTATTGAAGGCATGAGCCATCAGGCCCGGTTGATTTTGAGTTTTTAAAAGGAATTCATTAACTTTATGAAGGGGGAACTGGGTCCACCTCTTACCCTGCTCTCTAAGATGTGTGAAGTCAGGTTTACTCCTTATATTATTATTCCTGGTTTTCAATGGTCCAACTAATTTTCTGTCACTTTACTATTTAGTAACTTCGCATTTTTTTAAAAAAAGATTTATTTTATGTATATGAGTACACTGTAGCTGTCTTCAGACACACCAGAAGAGGGCATCAGATCCCATTATAGATGGTTGTGAGCCACCATGTGGCTGCTGGGAATCGAACTCAGGACCTCTGGAAGAGCAGTCAGTGCTCTTAACCACTGAACCATCTCTTCAGCCCCGTGACTTCACATTTTCAGTTTTTCTGATCATAATATATTTATTGCTTTCTTACCTTTCAAATGCCTAAATAAAATGGTCATTTAGTACACAGACTTTAGATTTGTAATATTTAAAAAATCAAAAGTATCCAGTGAGCCATTAAACTTGAACAGCAATTGAAAATCTATAGCAAAACTTTCTTAGCAGCCAATAAGCAATTTCTGCCATCTCACCCAAAGATTCCTTTGCGATGACAGTAAACAAGCATCGCTTACAGAAGTGACTGACAATATCTGAAAATATTATTCAACTTAAAGTGAAACACAGCATCATTTTGCTAAAAGAAACAGTGAGAGTTGGATTGCAAAACACACTTCACAAGTCAGCTAACTATCCAGTTCTGGGTGTTTTCTAATGAGCAAATGCTACTGTTGCACCCACAGACTTGGTTGAATTTGTTACCTTTCTCATGAGTCAAAGCCAAGTAACAGGCTCATACCCTACTACAAAGACTCTCTGCTGGATTGCCCAGAGATTTGTTACAAGTATCCAAATAAACTAACTATAAAAATATAAAGACACCTCCCAGGAAAGCACAGAGTACAGTGAGAACTGAATCCGTTTGATGGTTCTACGGTCATGATTGTACAGACATCTGAAGCACCAGCCACATGCTGCAGTGTTGGAGGCGTACATACCCATAGATCTGAAACCACTGCACTAGCAACAGCTGTTGCTATCATTAAAAGATATCATTAAAAGAGACTGTTGATATCATTAAAAACCAACTTAACCGGGGCACACACCTTTAGTTCAGCAACTGGATTTCTGTGAGTTTCAGGACAGCCTGGGCTATGTAGTGAGACTGTCTCAAAAAATTAATGATAAAGTAAATAAATAAAAATAATATTTAAGGTAGTATATTTGATCAGTTTTTTTTCCTTTCAGGAGTTTCTCTATGGGCTTTACTCTCTATTTTCTGAGAACATTTTTTCTGCATCTATTAATATATAAAGTCACCTTCCTCAAGTTTATAACAGAGCTCTATGTTTGCTACACACACGCACACACACACACACACACACACACACACACACACACATATAATACTCTTCAATTCCATCTTAATGCATAATTCATAGTAGGAGCCCCCTTTCCCTGAAAGCTGCATACAAACTCACCCTCTCTGTTATATTTTGATTATATGTTTATATAACTTTTATTGATTTTTTTCATGTCTATTCATTTATCCTGAACACATATTTTCACTAATTTATAGACTTAGAAGAAATTTTCTAGGAACTTTGCTTTGGCTTTTTTGTCACAAAGTATTTTCTTTCTCTTTTGACAGAAGAGGGCCTTTGAAATGGGCCTGGTGATATAATCTGAAGTGGCCTAAGATTTACTATGTAGCCAAGGATGCCTCCTGTTCCACCCCCCACCCCCCAGTGCCGGGTTTGCACGTGTGAACCACCGTGGCACGCCTCATATAATATCTTCAGTCACATATTTTTTCGGATGTGCAGTATAGGGTT
>CM052706.1:5539502-5619133 GCA_028551405.1 Uromys caudimaculatus | reverse complement strand
AGAGACACACGGAGGGAGGGAGGGAGGGAGGGGGAGGGGAGGGGAGGGGAGGGGAGGGGGGAGGGGAGGAAGGAAAGGAAAGGAAAAAGGAAAGGAAAGGATCTTTAGCTTGTCTCTTAGATCTTGCAGATGGACTTGACCTGGAAGGAACTATCTGCATAAGAAAACTGGAGCAGGAGAGTCTGAGGAAACACTGTAATGGAGACAGGTCCCTGAGTATCTTATCACCTGTCCTTTTGGTTTTTCTTTTGATTTGTTTTTCTTTGTTTGTTTGTTTTGGGGGGGTTGGTTTTTTTGAGACAGGGTTTCTCTGTGTAGCCCTGGCTGTCCTGGAACTCACTTTGTAGACCAGGCTGGCCTCGAACTCAGAAATCCACCTGCCTCTGCCTCAAGTGCTGGGATTAAAGGCGTGCGCCACCACCGCCCGACACCACCTGTCCTTTATTTAATCTGTTTTGCTCATGTAGAGCCAGGAGTGCTACATTCATCTGCAGCCCCAGTAAATGTAAAGTCTCTGAAAAGAAATTGAAAATTAAGATTTTACTATTCTCCTGATTTCTCCTAAATCTGGTTTTTGCTTCACACTGCCCCCCACAGAAACCTCTCCTCCCACCGACTTTTGTGAAGTGTCATGTATTCTTTTTATTAAACTAGAAACGAGATTCAGAGAGGCCTTTGATTTCAAAATCGAGAAGTTTCGGTTTGGTTTCATATTTAGGTTTGGTGGGTTATAGGAACTCAGAACAAAATGAAAGCCCTAGAGAGCTCTAGCCTCCATGTTTAGGACAGACAGGTGTGGCAGCCTTATTTATTCTAAATGAGAGTTACATAATCTGACTTATCTGCACATGGGTGATGTCAACGTGGTGCCCTGACTTTGATACAAACAAACAAACAAAAAAAAAAAAAAAAAAAAAAAAACAAGGGGGAAGAACTTGTCATTTTCTTATGTAAGGACTTGGGAGACTCACTCCTAAATTGATGCTGGAGTCGGTAGGTATTTGCAACCAAGAACAAGGTAAATACAAATTGTGGATGGGGAGCCAGTGCCCCAACCCCCAAAATGGTATGGCAGTAGGCAATGGCCAAGCTGGAACCAAAAGAAATTCACCCCAACCAGCCCACAATCTTCCTTGACTTTATTAGCTGCACTGGAAAGGCCAGTGCCTGTGTGGATCACGCTCAGTTAGTGATGCCCTCCAGATTTCTCTAAGAAGATGGCTTGACATCCCTACGCAGTGTCCTCAGGAGCCTCTAATGGCACCACTATCATAAATGGAGTGGAGCAGACTGATCATCTGAAGCGCAAACACGTCTGGTCAGAGCAACCACAGACAACGGAAGACGCGTGAGAACACCAACCCTACAGCACACAGAAAACCCGGCCCGTGGAATTAAGCATGTAGAATCAACAAGGAGCTAAAGTCATACATGATCAGACACTATGGAGAAAAAGAAGATGTAAGAGGAGAGGTCAGATCTGCACACACATAAAACATTTTCACTTATTAACAGATGATGTGTCATAACGGGACTTTTCTTTTGAGAAAAGGTCTCATGTATCCCAGGCTAGCCTCACATTTGCTATGTAATCAAGGCTAACCCTGAACTTTTTAAAAATTAATTCATTTATCTTTATTTTATGTACATTGGTGTTCTCCCTGCACGTATGTCTGTGTGAGGGTGTCAGATCCCCTGAAACTAGAGTTATAGATAGTTGTGAGCTGTCATGTGGGTACTGGGGATTGAACCCAGATCCTTTGGAAGAATAGCCAGTGCTCTTAACCACTGAGCCATATCTCTAGCTCCCTAAACTGCTCATCCTCCCACATCCACACACAACCACACCCAGTTTTGTTTGGTGCTGAGGAAGGAGCCAGGGATCCATGCACACTAGAGAAGTACTGACCCAATGTGAGCCACATGCCCAGTCAGTAGGACATTTCTATTTATAACCATACACAGAAAGTGAGTGGTACGTAATCTGAGGGAGCTGTGTGTTGCTATGTTCTCAATTTTGGGCAGTTTCACATACCACTAGCCTGAGCAGGAAGGGAGAGCCACTCTAAATTATATAGAGAGTACATATACTACATATATACACTATATATGCATGTATATGTTTCTATATTGTCTATATGTGTCTATGTATCCCCAGCACCTACATGGTGGCTCACAACCATCTGAAACCCCTGTCCCAGGGGATCTGACATCCAAGGGCACTGGACACACACAGGGTGGTCAGACATACATGCAAGCCAAACACTCATAATTTTTGTTTATTTAAAAAAAATATTTCCAGAATAAAATGTCAACCTTGGTGTAATGTTTAAAAATATCTATTTCCTTAATTATGAAACCAATTCTGTCAGGTATCTTTTAGGATCTCAGTTTTGTAAATAAATAAGTAAAAGCTCAGGAATCGTAAACCATCATGACTAAAAGGACAAATCTGGGGGAACTTGGATTCAGATTGGTTTTCTTCTCTCTAGGCCCATTGATTTTAATATTAAGGTTCTGGTCTCCTTAGTAATGTTTTCATCTCAGAAAATGGAATGTTCTAGAATAAGACTACAGCAGCTGGGCAGTGGTGGCGCACGCCTTTAATCCCAGCACTTGGGAGGCAGAGACAGGCAGATTTCTGAGTTCGAGGCCAGCCTGGTCTACAGAGTGAGTTCCAGGACAGCCAGGGCTACACAGAGAAACCCTGTCTCGAAAAGCAAAAAAAAAAAAAAAAAAAAAAATAAGACTACAGCTCCCCTCCCTGTCATTATTAAAGTCACTGCAGCAGGTAGCAACACCATGGCCTGACTCGCTCTTGTCACAGAGAAGGGAGGAGAAAGGAGAGGACACTTACCTGGGTGGCCAAGCCTGTAAGCCAACGGAGCCTTCACTGCCCACTGGTGACAAAATGCAAGCTCGGAGACAAGGTCTTCCAGCTCATGCACAACATTCCTGAGAAAATACAGCAGGAATCCTGGCCTTGCGTATGCTCTGTCCGCACACCATAGCAAGGCGGACCCATCCACAGCAGACACTCTGAAACCCTGTGCTAAGTTATCCAAACGTACCAGGCAACCTCGCATGTTTGAAAGCTTTAAAATCTGACAGTTGATCACGTCTACAGAGATCTGTAGCTGGGTGGGGGTTCACAGGCCAACCTCAGAAACGCCAGAGCTGCTTATAACACTTCACTCATTTTCTTCCCCAAGTGGCTTCAGTATCTAGTTGGACTTAATGTTTTTCTTCTCACTTTTCTTCAGAAACCCAAGGCTCTTTTTAGCCTTTTTTTTTTTCTCATGAGTCCTTCATTTATTTAACTTGAAAATTTTTCCCAATATCCTTCCCTCCATGGCAACTACCACACTGACCAGTGAGCTTTGTGCATACAGAAAATAATTTCAATATCCTGTGTATTCAATGAAAGAAAAAATACAGAGCATTTGAGAATACTTTAAGTAAAAAAATATTTTACTTCCAAAAGATAAAAATAGTTCAGGGGTTTCTTTGGTTGGTTGGTTGGTTGGTTGGTTGGTTGGTTGGTTGGTTGGTTGGTCGGTTGGTTAGTTGGTTGGTTGGTCGGTCAGTTGGCTAGTTGTTTGTTTGGTCAGTTGACTAGTTGTTTGTTTGGTCAGTTGGTTAGTTGTTTGTTTGTTTGGTTGGTTGGTTGGGTTTTTTTGTTTCGTTTTGTTTTGTTTTGCACCATAGCAGCCTGTCTTCACACCCCATGTGGGTCTCCCAGTTATTAGATTTTGGCTACTAAATGAGCTGTACTCATTTTGTTATCTTTCAGCTTGTTTTGTTTTGAGTCAGCGTCTCCTGTATCCCAAGTTGACCTTGAACTCACTATGTAACCCAAGGGTAACCTTGAATTGCTGGCCTTCCAGCCTGCCTCCACTTCCCCAATGTGCTGGATTACATGTGTACTGCCATGCCCAGCTGTTCTGAAGTAGTGACTTTCAATGTGGGCTTAAATGGATCTATAGCTATTTAGATACTTAAAATGTTGTCTGCAAAAGCCTTCAATCCCAGCACTTGGGAGGCAGAGGCAGAGGAATGCTGTGAACTGAAGGCTAGCCTGTTCTGTACAGTAAGTTCCACGTCAGCCAGGGCTACCTAATGAGATCTTGTCTCAGAAGAACACAAATAAAACAAAATAAAGCCATTGATGGGAAAACCCCACCTAAATTAAAGGAAAGACATACCATGTTCTTAAATTGAAAGTCATAACACATTAAGATGTCCTGAATGTAAGTTACAACTTCAACACAACTGCAGTGGAAACTCCCCCGATGTATTAAGAACCATCAACACCCTGATTTAACACTAAATTAGTTTTAGAACTAAAACTACTAGATTGCAGAACCTGTTACAAAGCTTATTACAGTCAGTACAGAATGGATTAAAGGTCTAAATCCAAAGCCCAAACCAAAGAACTACTAGAAGAAAACGGGGGGGGGGGGGGAAGCTTGTTGATATCAGTGTATGCAATGGCCTCTTGAATATCATATAAAAGTTCAGACAACAAAAGTGTCACTAGACACATAAGCTCTCATTGAACTGAAAAGCTTCTGTATGTCCAAGAACATAATTCCTGAGAGAAATGACAATATATGGAATGGGGGAAATTTTGCAAACCATACATCTCATAAAAGGTTAACATTTAACATGTATAAAGACACAGACAAGCCAAAGATAAGAAAATAATCTAATTAAGTGGATGAAATAGCTGGGCAGTGGTGGCACAAGCCTTTAATCCCAGCACTTGGAAGGCAGAGGCAGACAGAGTTCGAGGCCAGCCTGGTCTACAGAGTGAGTTCTAGGACAGCCAGGGCTACACAGAGAAACCCTGTTCCAAAAAACCAAAAAATGGATGAAATATCTGAATAGTTGTTTCTCAAAAAAGGGGGGGGGGGGCTGGAGAGATGGCTCAGCCAGGCCGGTTAAGAGCACTAACTGCTGTTCCAGAGGTCCTGAGTTCAATTCCCAGCAACCACAACCATCTGTAATGGAATCCAATGTCCTCTTCTGGTGTCTGAAGACAGCTACAGTGTACTCATATGAATTAAATAAATTAAATAAATAAATAATTTTTTTTTAAAAAAAGGATGTGGAGGAGGAAGAGAGAAGAGGGGGAGGGGGAGAAGAGGAGAGGGAGAAGCAGGAGGGGAGGGGAGACGAGGAGGAAGAGGAAGCCACTATGAATGGCCAACAGGAAGATGAGCAAATGTTCAGCTTCATTAATCATCAAGGAAATGCCAATTAAAACCACAGCGTCCCATCACTTCACACTTGCTAGGATGGCTATTACTAAAAAGAAAGATACAAGTCCCAGAGAGGGGGTGGAGAAGACAGAGCTCTTGTACATTACCATTGCCACGGGGCCACAACATGGAAGGGTCTCTTTAAAACAAACCCATTAGAACTACTCTCTTATTTAACAATGCTGATGCTAGGCGTATGGCCGAAGAAAATAAAGTGTTCTCTGCACCGCCGTGCTGACTGTACCCATTTCACAGCAGGCCAGGCTGGAGTCAACCTACATGGTCATCAATGAGTGAGCAAGAGGAGAATGTGTGTGGTATGCTTCCGCACCAGAATACCTTCAGCCTCAAAAATAATGAGACACCATTTGCATCAGTATGGAAAGGCTGGTGGTCATTATGTTAAGTGAAAGAAGCCAGGCCCAGAAAGACAAACACCCATAATCTCGCTTACTTACCAATAGGCTCGCCAAAAGCTACTGATCTTATAGAGCAGTGAACTCAACCTTCCTAATGCTGCGACCCTTTAATGCAGCTCCTCATGTTGTGGCGACCCCCCCCAAAAAATTAATTTCATTGCTATTTCATAACTGTAATTTTGCTACTACTGTGAATTGAAATGCAAATATCTGATATGTAGGATATCTAATATGTGAACTCTGTGAAAGAGTCGATTGACCCCCAAAGGGGCTGCAACCCACAGGTTGAGAACTGCCGTCTTAGAGGTAGAGTGGAATGGT
Source organism: Uromys caudimaculatus (assembly GCA_028551405.1). NCBI lineage: Eukaryota > Metazoa > Chordata > Mammalia > Rodentia > Muridae > Uromys > Uromys caudimaculatus. The sequence continues at coordinate 5,613,129 of CM052706.1, read as the reverse complement.
GGTCACCAAAGCCTGTGGCAGTGTCTAGGGAGCTGTCAGTCAAATGATATAAAGTTTTAGTTATATAGAATAAATTTAAAATCTGTTATATAACACAGCCAGCACACTCGGTTACCATCACAGCATACTGTATCCTTGAGAACTGCTCAGAAAGTAGGGGGGAAGAGGCAGCTCAGCAGCTAAGAACAATAAAGCCCTGGCAGAGGAGCCAAGGTCAGTGCTCAGCTCCCAAACCAGACCTGCACTCTCATGCACATACCAACATACAGACACATAGACACACAGATATATATATATATATAAAAAAAAAAGTCAGGTTTGGTGGCACACGCCTTTAATCCCAGGACTCCAGAGGTGGATCTCTATGAGTTCAAGGCCAGCCTGGACTACATAGGGAGTTCTAGGCCAGCCAGAACTACACTGAGATCCTGTGTAGTTGATATCCACTGCTCTACGAGGTCAACAGCTATTGGCAATCCCATTCATAAGAAATGACAAAGAAAACGGAGTGGAGTATTTTCACAAGAGATGAAAGCACGTGCAATAATTCCTGGGTTAATTAACTCCATTCCATTTAGCCATTCTAAATAGTATTAATATCTTTCAGAACATTTGTATATAAAATGCATAATTTTGTCAATATAAAATGTGTAACTTTAAAAGACCTATAATAAGGGGTTGGAGAGACTGTTCAATGCTTTAGAAAACTTCCTTCTCTTCGAGAGGAACTGGGTTTGGTTCCCAGGACCTACATGAAGCAGCTCACAACCTGTATTCCAATCTCAGTATGACACTGTTCTCTGGCCTCCAAAGGTATCCTTGAATACATTGCACGCGCGCGCGCACAGACACACACACACACACACACACACACACACACACACACACTAAATGTAAAAAAAGGTGAATAAATTCATCTCAAACCCGTGGAAGTCAGTTAACTGATTAACTGAGGACAGGAATTTTGGGCCCATTCATTCCTCTTGAATACCCAGGAACTCACGTGGTAGGCAGTCAGAACACTTCTTCAATGGCTGGATACCATTAAAATCCTGAACGTTTTCTCTACCAAGTTGAAAGAATGTTGGATCTGGAGAACTGAGCTTTGACTCCACGTGTGGACAGGGGATAAAGAAGAAGCTCAAATCTACAAGAAGTCACAGCTAGCAACTGGAGAGATGGCTCAGTGGTTAAGAGCACTGCCTGGATTTGGAGAGGACCTGGGTTTAATTTCCAATATCCACATACTGGCTCCCAACTCCCTTCAACTCCAGTTCCAGGGAAATCCAATGCCTCCTCCTGGCCTCTGCAGGCACCCAGGTGAAACACTCATACATATATAATAAAATAAACCATAAAAGATATGAATCCAGTTAGTAGAGAGCTGGCTTAGCATGCACCAGGCATGGTATGCAGGCCTGTAAGCTCGGAATGCAGTGGTGCGCGCATGTAAGCTCGGAATTTGAAAAGACAAATCAAGAGGATCAGAAGTCCAAGATCAAGTTCAGCTTCAGAGTGAGCTGAAGACCGGGCTGAGCTAAGTGAGACCTCGTCAAGACAAAATAAAATAATGTAGAGATTCTGACTTGAAATATAACATAGGCTTGAATGAGCTCTTTATATAAGTCCTAAGGTATTTATTATGTCCCCACTCTACCTCCAACACCTGGCTCAAAAACTGGGTAATACTAAACAAGAACTCACAGTCAGAAAACACAAGCACTGTGCACTCTTGATTTTCATGCTCCTTCAACAAATTGTTGGATTAACCTCAAAGCATTACAGAAAAAAAAAAAAAAGCATTTGTTTTGATGGCCTTCTTTAATTAATATCCAAATTATTAGACTAAGCTATAGGTCACTGTCATTCTTGTAGGTTGAAATGGCTGAGTAATTCATGATTTCTGACAGTCACACATTATTCAATCTCCTTCTGGTAAATTCAGGACATTTGAGAGCCTCTATGTATTTCTAATTTCTTGTCCTGCCGATACTAGCCAGCTAGGAAGCAATTTCATATCAGACCTGATGCGCTATCTTTAAAAGTGTCCGGACCGTGAGGGAGGGAGCAGAGCCTTTGCACAATCCCTTCCCCACTGGACCCTTGCCCTGGTTCCAGCTTGCCAAATCCTTTACTGTGGTTTTCTGATGTGAGCTATTATCCAGGAGAGTCCCAGAGCTGAGATGAGAGCATGCTCTCAGAGAGCGCCACCAGAATTCCCAGAAGTGAAGGCTTAAGTCTTTGACCCTCCAAACTCCCTCTTTTTGTACTTAATCAACTGGCTAAATCCTCCCAAGTGAAAAGAACGCGTATTTTGTCGTCTGTGACTTGCTGAGGCTGCTCGTGATGGCAAAGCCTGTGTGTCAAGGATGAGTGATTTCTCACACTTAATCCACTTCGGGTCCACTGGGCCCCAGAACCCAGACAGACACTTCCCACACTTCCTGCCTTTTTTCTCCCATTGGTGTCCATTATTTATAGGCCTTGGAGTGCACCTGGGGTGACTCCCCAACTGGGGTCAGACTTTTCAGCCACCCTCCACCCCCCATTCTCTGCAGTTGGATTTTTATAAGAGTGCGAACGACTTCTACCCTTGCCATCCTGTAACTGGACTATTTCTAAGAACAAAATGGCGGTGCCAGGCCAGTAGCTTAGGAAATGAACAAGACCTGACAACAGGCATTGTAAATTTGGCTCTACATAGCCGAAGAAGCCACCAACAGAGTAAAGAGGCAGCCTGCAGAACAGGAGACAAATCATTCCCAGATATGCATCCAATGGGGGATCAATATCCAGAATATATAAAGAACTCAAAAGTTGAGTTGTTGAGAGATGACACAGTTGGTAAGGCTCTACGTGTGCTGTATTCACATGTGTGCAGGCACGCTCGCACGTGACACACACACACACACACACACACACACACACACACACACACACTACCACCACCACAATTTAATTTAAAAAAAAACTCAGAAGTTCGTGGTGGCTGGGGGAGGGGGCATGGCTTGGGTTTCCTGTGCTTGGGTGGATAACCTCCTACCCCTTGTACATACAGGTACTCTAATTAGACACTGTATGATTTTTAAAATAAGACATGAAGAGGGAGATGCTGTGGAGGGCTCTGGGGAGGGTTGGAAGGGGAAATGAAAGTTTCATATGATCATAATACTTGTATGAAACTCCCAGAGTAAATTTTAAAGCAATAATCATTATGGGCATTGGAAAGATGGCTCGGAAGTTAAAAGCCCTGGCTGCTTTTACAGAAGACCCAGATTCAGGTTCTAGCACCCACGCAGTGACTCACAACCATCTTTAACTCCAGTTCTAGGAGACTTGGCACCCTCTTCTGGTCTCTGTGGGCACTGCATACACAGACAGACATACACAGGCAAAACACCGCACACACAAAATGGATATTAAAAAGCCATTTTGAAAAGTAAAATAATAACGATGATGATAAATGAGTAAATTAAAAAAATTAAAACACAGATAACCCAAACAACAAATGGGCGAGTTAACGGAGGGTGCCATTCAACGAAGAAATAGAGTGTATAAATCTTGATATAAATGAACAGGAGCTGACAACAGGCATTGTGAACTTTACACACACACACACAATGACATTGAAAACGCCACTGAGGTTGTTTCAGGTGTCAGTCAGAGTGGCAGTGGATAAGGTAACAAATGGGAAAGCAGACAAGTACACATAAGGAGGTGCAGGGCCAGGCCCTGCTGGCAGGACAGTCCAGCTACTGAAATCGGTATAGAAATCCCTCGAAGGACTGAAAATGTGCTACTCTCTGAACCAGTCTCACGAGTGCTGGGCTATGGCTGGAGGAATGTGAGCATGTCATAGAGAAGCCTGCACCTCCATGTCTGCAGCAGGGCTCACAAGAACCAAGAAGAATGAAGATGCAGCATTTTGGGGTAAAGAATGGAACTAGAGATCAGCATATTTACTCAGTCTTTTTTTTTTCCCCCCTGAGACAGGGTTTCTCTGTGTAGCCCTGACTGTCCTGGAACTCACTCTGTAGACCAGGCTGGCCTCGAACTCAGAAATCCGCCTGCCTCTGCCTCCCAAGTGCTGGGATTAAAGGCGTGTGCCACCACTGCCTGGCATATTTAGTCAGTCTTACAGACAGGTTATCAATGTGGAAAGGTAACTAGAACAGAATTGCAAATAGCTAATAAGTGCATTAAAGAAGTTCAGCATCTTCAGTCATCAGGAGAAGATGCAAATCAGAGCTCCGCGGCAATCCATCTTGGAGTGCCAATAGCTCAGTTGGTTAGCTCAATATCTGTATACGAGATTCCATCTCACTAAACAGATGGCTACCTTCAGGAAAGCCTAACCTGTAAATGTTAGGACATGCATGAGGAATGGAAAGGACCCTGTACATCTATCTCAACTCTGCCCAGAGACCTTAGAACCTGGGAGGTGCTCAAAGCCCTCATTGGAGAAGTCATATATTGGGCATTGAGTCTGCCTGCTTAGTGTGACTTGGCTGAGATCAGCAGGTGCCAAGTGTGTTCCTTTCTTTTTGCACTGCTGGGATGAGTTTGTTTGGGATTATATTTTGTGGGTACAGTCCATCATGGAGGCAGAATGATGAGCAGCTGGTCACAGTGCGTCTTCAATCCCATGTGCCATTACTCTGTCCTCAGGCATCCCCCTCCCCCTGCACACCACCTCCAGGTTCCTTCCTTCTGGTGAATTCCCCAGTGCTTGCTTATCACGTGTGCTCCGTTACCCTATCCCCACCCTCACTAAGCTCCCTTCTCCACTCTCATGGTCTCCAGTCTCATGGCCTGATCTCCGTACAGTCAAGTTCACCTTGCTTATTCAAATTGACTAGTTCTGGATTCTGTGCTATGGCCTGGTGATAGAATGTCACTGGGAATATATCAAAAACAAAAATAAACAAACAAGCAAAAAACTGAAGGTGACTCTCCCTGTAGTCTGGGGTGGTTATTAATGGCTAAAGTTTGGGTTTCTTTGTTTTAGCAGTCCTGGGGATTAGAACTCGGGTCTTCCACATAGGAGGCAGGTGCTCGCCCACTGAGCTATCTCCCCAACTATTTATTTATGTGTTTGTTTGTTTGTTTGTTTATATTACCTATTTACTTCCCTTTATTTTAAGATAGAGTCTACTAAATTGCCCAGACTGGCCTTGAATTTACTCTGTGGTCCTGGCAGGCCTTGAACTTGCTATCATGTTCCCTAAACTCCTTCAATAACTGGTGTTATAGGCCAGCACTACCAAAGTGGTTATGTTTAAAGATCCCGCTCCTATTTACCTTCTTTCTAATTTCAGGCACCAAGACTCTCCTCCTCCAGTCCTTCTTCAGCCTGGGAGGGTCTCAGCATGGCGGATGCCTGGCATCTATGGTACGGATGCATGCCCTTCAGTTACAGCAGAAGCACCAGCTCTCACTCTAAGCAGCTGGAAATGCGGGGAGAGTCTGAAAAGCTGCCCAAAGTGAGAACTCCAAGTATCTGTTCTTTTGTCTTCATTTATAAAGTGCTCGGGGATCAAAAGGACCACAGGACTGACTAGCCCAGCATGGTAAACAGATAAGCACAAACACAAACCTGCCACCAATGAAGCCACCAGCAAGACAGTGACAAGGTCCTCCATCTTTAACTCCCGAGTTGTGACTACAGATCACTAGCCCTGGCAGAACCCCAAGAAGAACACCATCGATATTAAAAATTTAAAAAAAGGTTCTGAGAAATTTGCTTTAAAAAACCTCCCAGGCTGTGGAGCAGTGGCATTAGAGATGAGGGAGCTGTATCTCAGACGCTCCAAACCTGCTCATAAGCGTCATCACAGCCTCCATAGTCAGGAGCTCTGCAACCGAGCCTGTTCAAGGACAGTCTAGGACCCCAAGACAGGGCTCAGGTCCCCTAACATTGTCATTTTTCATTGCTTAAACCTGAGTCAGAGGTGGACTGGAAAGTAATTCAGCTTTTCGGTGCAATTAGGAGTGTGATGCATGCTGTGGCCTGCAGCCCCTGCAAGGGCTCTGAGTTCTCATCTGCTCATTTTTAAGTGGTTTAATTTTGCCTCTGATTGCCAGGTGCTAAAATATGAACCTTCACACTTGTGAGTCACCCAATTTAACCACGCTGTGGCTCTACCCTCGGAGAGTTTCCTAGGTGTGAACCCAACTGTGCCCTAGACCCACAAAAACATTTTAGTCAAGATTTCCAGAGTAAATTCTAGCCCACCCTTGTCAAAACCACACAGGCTCCCACCACACCTCGCTGCAGCGGACCCTGGGTTTGTCATTGAGCCTCTGATGCTGTGGCTCTAAATTGACTGTGGGAACTCGGGGAAGTGACTTCACCTTCCTGAGCCTCAGCTTCTTTCTTAGTGAAGTGTGTGCTTAAAATAACTCAAATTAAATGGTGTCTCCAAAGCATGCCTCCCCTCAAAAAGGTCATAACATGCCAGGAGGTGGTAGCACCCACACACCTTTAATTCCAGCACTTGGGAGGCAAAGATGGATCTCTGTGAGTTCTAGGACAGCCTGGTCTACAGAGTGAGTTCTAGGATAGCCAAGGCTGCACAGAGAGACCCTGCCTTGAAAAAACATAAAGTTTGTAGTAGTAATTAGAAAATGAAAATATGCACATCAGAAGTAATGAAAACATAGGAAATAGAGAATAGATGAGCCTCGGCTTCAGTTCTAGGATATGGGAAGAAGGCATCTCATTCATCTTATTTACCATCGATGTGTGTGTTTATTGTCAGTGTGCTGTGATTACAAGTATGTATCACATGCTTACATGTGGCATGTGTGTGTGTGTGTGTGTGTGTGTGTGTCTGCAGGTGGAGCCCAGAGAACAGCCTCGTGTATCTTTCCTTAGGAATACTGTTGACCTATTTTGAGCAGGACTTCCTACTTGGCCTAGAACTTGCCAATTCAGCTGGGCTACTTAGCCAGGGAGCCCCAGACACCTGCCTGTCTCCTCCTCCCCGATGCAGGGGTGGGAAGGGTGTGACAGGGGTGGGGCATGGGGGTGGGGGAGGAGTACAAGCACATGCTACCACACATAGCTTTTTGCACAGGTTCTGGGAATGAGTTTGGTCCTTGTGCTTGCATGGCAAGAGCTTGCTGACTGTACTGTGTCTCCAGCCTCTATGATACCTTCTCTTATGAAAGCATCCTTGATTTCAAAGATGTAAAATGTGAAGAAAATATGGATGTCAGAAAAACAATAGTCTGGAGTCGGTAATCTGTGGGAAGAGTGTTCTGCAGAGAGACTCGAGGAGAATGGGAAAGTAGACGCACAAAGGCCTATTCTGGCTTCCCCTTGTCTCTTTAATTTTTTTATTTTACTCCTTTGTTTATTTGAGGGTAGGGATAGGCACACATGTGAAGGCGAGAAGGCAATTTTTAGGAGTCCATTATGTCCTCCCACCGCATGGAACACAAGGGCCAAGCTTTTTCATGCTTAGCAGCCTTTAGCCTCTGAGTGTTCTTCCTCCTCCTCTTCCTCCTTCTCTTCTTCCTTCTTCTTCTTCCTCTCCTCCTCCCCTTCCTCCTCCTTCTTCTCCTCCCACTTTTTCTCCTCCTCTTCTTTTTTTGCTTAATGCAATCCACATCATTTTTTTAAAAAAATCCTTCAGCTATCTTGGAAAGAAGGCAGCTTTCTGGATGAACACTGAGCTAGCTCATCATACCAGCTCCAACCCTGACCATCCCAGGAACAACCCATCAGAGTAAAAAAGACATTTTCCCAGGCTGCATTAGAATATCATCTGTGGGTTCACCAACTGAGAGAAAGGAACTCATAGCTAAATCTCCTGCCAGACCTGGCTCCCTCCTCATAGACGTGTTGATGGACAGAAGCAGAGGCTTACAAAATGCTGTCAATCCAACCTCTTTCACTTGGCTCACCATGACTAGCAGTCACACAGGCAGGGACTCCAACATCTTTTGAGACAGTCCTATTCGTTGTACACACCTAGGCACACTGGCTGTTGTCTTAGGCCTTCTACATACCCAGTCTGCAACATCTCATCACCCTGTGTCATAGTCACTTAAAGAAACCAGAAACCTTTCTCTGTCTCAACCCAGAGATACCAATTGTCTATGCCAATTGTCTCTGGGGTTTCAGAAACACTGAAAAAAAGTGAGAAAAAGTGATTTTTTTTAAAAGATGGATGACTAGACCAAAAGAGCTGAATGGCAAATGGCCAGGGTCTAATGTAGTAACTGATACACTGTCAGGACCAGGCAAGTGTTTACCAAATACATGCATAAGAACAGTCAAGCTGGAGAAGGAAGAAATGATAAAAGCAACTTGACTTTCAAGCATCCGATTCAGGATTTATCACAATTGAAATTGGGAGAAACTTGGCTACTCTTCCTTTCACAGAGACATCAATGTCTAAGAGTGCTTTGATCTTAGGTGCTCAGGTATTTAGAACTTCGGTGTACTCACTCCTTTGAAATCTTCTCCAAAGAATGGAGTTTTGAATATGGTATAAGTATTATGGGGGGAGGGGGGAGATGGAAGGATGAAGGATAGCTTGATGGATGGATAGATGGATGGATGGATGGATGGACGGACAGACAGACGGACGGACGGACGGATGGATGGATGGATGGATGGATGGATGGGTGGATAGATGGGTGGGTGGTAGATACTTGAAAGATGCACGTCTGCTTAGTGTTGTAGCACTGTGCACTGTGGTACTCCTTTCACGTTTCTAGGATATGAATCCCACTGTCCAGATCTCGGTACTATCTGACCTTTACAATTGAATGTGTTAACCATGGCATAGAAGACTGTCCTACAGCCGGGCGGTGGTGGCGCACACCTTTAATCCCAGTACTTGGGAGGCAGAGGCAGGCGGATTTCTGAGTTCGAGGCCAGCCTGGTCTACAGAGTGAGTTCCAGGACAGCCAGGGCTACACAGAGAAACCCTGTCTCAAAAAAAAAAGAAGACTGTCCTACAATCTTGTATTGGTCAAGTAGCCAGAAACAAGTCGAGCAATGGAATTGGAAGCCAGGCAAAGTGCACTGCCGAATAGCTCATGGAGTAGAAAATCACCTTACACCAAGAGTAGTACAGATAGAGATCTGTAAATAGATAGCAGACATCTCTGTAAGAAGCAGTGACGTAGAGCCAAAAACAACAGAGGTGTGGAGGGCAGCCAGCAAATGTACGTCATAGTCCTAACTGAAGCTGTGTTCCAGCCTCCGGGGCACTTATTTATAAGTCAGATAAAGAGGTGTGGGTCCTAATCAATATCAGCTGGGCTATAATAGACAGGCATTTAATCAAATGCTAATTTATATGTGCTGATGTGAATATATTTTTTATACATGGTTAATATTCATAATCTACTGACTTCACCCAGGGGATTTAATCGAGCCAGTAGGCTTCATCTACTGAAGGCCATAGGAGAAGCCTGGAAAAGAGGAAATTTTATCTCAATACTATGAAATCAAGTCTTGAGTTTCAAGCCTGCTGACCTGTACTAAGGGCTCCGAGCTTGCTGCACAGTAGAGTGTGTTGGTGCAGTGGTGAGCATGGCTACATTCCAAACTTGCCACACATATCATAACACATGAGCCAACTTCCTAAAATAAATCTCTAAATAAGCAATAAGTATGTGTGTGTATGTCCTAAACACACACACACACACACACACTTGCACACAAACACACACACCTCCTACTGGAGGTTTCTCTGGAGAAATTTGATTGCTATGGGAAAATACATATTATTAAATATTATTAAAAGGCAGTGTGCCATAACCTTCCATTTGGTTGCTGTAGGAAAATACGGAGCATTAAAAAGTATTTCATAATCTTCCTTTGGCAATCACCGCATCTCTAAGTGATTGCTCTATGTTACAGAATAGGCAGCTCAGTATGTGTGCAAAGTAGAGAAAAGGAGTCAGAAGAGCTTCGGGGAGCTGCAGTTCAGGCCGCTCTGCTCTGGAAGGTCTAGCAAGAGTCTGAGCTATGTAGAGCTGGCCCCCTAGTGTAAGAGCTGCATCGGTTTAAGCTGGGATTCAGCTTCACTAAGTTATCAGAAATCTAACTTGCATGTGGGAATTTTCGCTGAGTCACTACCAATCATAGTGGTCCCTGGTGTCACCTCTGTCCCTTCCCACCCCTCACTCATTGTGCCAAACACACCTGTGAAGACAACATTTCTCTCATGCTTGCTGAATCTGGAGTCTGCCTGAGTTTAATGCAGCGGATTGCCAAATACTTTGCTTTCTGATTTGAATGGCTGAAGCAGCAGAGAAGTTACAGGTTCCTCTGAAGCGTGTGAGGGAAGAGCTGCTTAAACCCTCAGGGTTCTGGGAGGTGAACTACCTCAGGAGGATGCCTGCAAGGTCAGAGGATGCGCACCCCGGCATGAATTCCCATAGCCTATCAGTGACTGGCATGTCATCTGGTGGTATGATTGTCCAGGTCTTGTTTAGGCAACCATATTTTGAGATTTTATGGGTTCAGTTTTCCTGTCTCGTATAGAAGCCACTGTCTTATAGCAGGTATTATCTTGCAGCAGGAATCCAGTGCTCTGGCTTCTAGACTAGTCCCACCCTTTCTCCTTTCCTAAGCCTTAGGTGTAGGAGTTGTACCGTAGACGCCCTGGGAATGGACACCCCATGGTCTGTTTGTTGCTCTCTGCATTTTAACTAGTTGTGAGTTTCTGTGATGGTCTACATGCCCTGCAAAAAGAAGCTTCTTTGATCAGGGGAGAGAGCTGCACATATGTGTAGGTATAGGAATCAATATTTAGAATACAGTTAGCAGTTATTTGAATTCATCAAAGTAGCTGTAGCAGGCTCTCTTCTAGGTTCCACGATGTCACATCCATAGGTAGTGGGCTAGGTTTACATGAATTCCCTCGGGTTAAAGTACCCACTCCTTGCAGGACGTGGTGGCGCACGCCTTTAATCCCAGCACCCGGGAGGCAGAGCCGGAGCGATCCCTGTCTGGTTCTTGGACAGCCAGGGCTATTCCAGTGGTGTTACTGCCTCACCACACTACAGATACAACCACCACATCTATTCTAGAGATCTATCCTCACCCCCACAAAGTGGCTCATATTGACTAAGCAGTTATTATTCAGTATCCAGCCCTGTGTCCCTGTAAGTCACAACTTTGATTTCTGCCTCTGTGGGTTAACCTGTTGCGGACATTTCATAAGGACTGGATGTACACTATGCACCTGACTTCCGTGTCTGGCTTCTATGATGTTCTCAGGGTTTATTTCAGCCTCGTGTGGATCACTTCATCATCTTGTTTTATAGCTGATCAAGATCCTGTGTGTTGGATGTTACACATGTTTTCAATTCACCCCCTGAATTCAACACTTGAATTGTCTTCATCTTTGACCTGTCTCGAATAAAGCCGCTCTGAGCACCTAGGTGTAGGGTCAGGGAGAGGACTCGGTGGGTAAAGGTTTTGGCAGTACAACTCTAACAACGTGAGGTTGGTCCCTAGGACCCACATAAACTGGGCATATGTGGTGGCTCAGGTCTGTAGCCCCAGTACTTCTACAGGGAGATGAGACAGGAGAACCAGTGGAAGTGCCCACAAGCAGGGCCACAGGAGAAAGATCCTGCATAGATACAATGTAAGGGCAGAACCAACTCCCCAAAAATGTCTGCTGACCTCTTCACAAGAGCCTACACACACACACACACACACACACACACACAGGTACAGGCACAGGCACAGGCACACAGGCACACAAAACACAATAAATCTTTCTAAAACTAAGGGATCATTTAATACTCATTATTTTCAATTCTTCGGGACTCCCTGGGTCATGTATAACCCTATCTCCTTGTCTTGCAGAGGCTGAGGCTGCACATTCTCCATCTCCTTTCACAGAGCGTGAGGCTTTGGACACCTTGTTACCATGGGTTACAGCCACTGTCCAGTATGACGTGGTCTCAGGTGGTTTCAACATCCTCTTCCCTAATGACCAGGAGTACTGGCCACCTTTCCTTGCGGTCTGTGCCCGTGTGTATAACTTTGGGGGTGGAAATGTGTATCCAAGTCTTTGCCAAGTTATCATTTACTGTCCCCTTTATATATGGGGAGAAAGGGGTGCACATCAGAGCCAAACCACAGCACTTTTCCTTGCGTTGGTTAATTCAATTTTCTGTCTCTTGAGTTTGGGTCATTTGTGTGTTTCTAAGAACTTGTCTATTTCACGTGGATTCTCTACTCCGTTATACGCCAGCTCATATTTTCTGTTTGAGACATTTTACTTCGGTCAGGTTGGCAGTAGTACCCACCCCACTTTCACTTCTGATGTCAGTAAGTTGAGTCATCTTTTTGTCTTGCTCTAAGAGGAGCTTTGGTTCACCCTTTCCAAGTAGCAACCTCTGGTGTTCTTTGTTGTTTTCATCGCTGCTTCACTGGTTTTCTCTTACGATTCTTTCTGCTAACATTGCTTTTAGTCTGTCCTTCGTTCCCTAGCTCGGTGGTTCTCAACCTCCAAACGCTATGACCCTTTAATACAGTCTCTCATGTTATGGTGACCCCTGACCATAAAATTATTTAGGTTGCTACTTCATAACTGTAATTTTGCTACTTATGAATTGTAATGGAAATATCTATGTTTTCTCGTGGTCTTAGGGGAACCCTGTGTAAAGGTTATTCAACCCCCAAAGGGGTCACGACCCACAGGTTGAGAAATGCTGCTGGCTCTTTGTTGTATAAAGTCAGGTTATTATTTGAGATCTTTCTTCCTCCTGTTTTTTAAAGATTTATTTCATTTATGTATGCATATGGATATTCAGCTTGTGTGCTTTTCTGTGCACCACCTCTCTGCTTGGTTTACTGATGGTCATGAACTGCCATGCAATTTCTGTGGATAAAACCCAGGTCCTTTTTTTTTTTCCGCAGGAGCAACAAGTGCCCTAAATTGTTGAGCCATCTCTCCAGTGATTTGGTTCCTTCTTCTGAAAAATTCTTACTTGTTCAAGGCCAGGCTGGTCTATAGAGTGAGTTCCAGAACAGCCAGGGCTACACAGAAAAACAAACAAAAACAAAAAAGGTCTTACTTATATGTGGGCCTGTGTGTGTGTATGAGTGTACAGTATCCCAGAATGCAATCATTCAGAAGGGTCATCTCACTCACAGATGTAAATGACTGATACTTTTTTTTCTCCTTTAGGAAAATGGCTCTGTAAGTTGGAAAAGAACAAAGAAGTCCAGGTGCCTTAAGAGAAGAAGAAAGGGGCAACAAAGCATGTGACTGTTGGTGAAGTAGATTATCACTTTTTCTAAGTTTGTGCTGCGTAAAGTATAGTTTATGAGCCAGGAGTGGTGGTACACGCTTTTAATCCCAGCAGAGGCTGAGGCAGGTGGATCTCTGTGAGTTGGAGGTCAGCCTGATCTACAAATGGAGTTCAGGACAGCCAGAGCTACACAGAGAAACCCAGTCTTAGAAAAAGCAACAACAACAACAACCCTCCCCCCAAAGTATAGTTTATAAATCACAAGTTATTGGATTTTTCTTGTTATATAGCAAAAAATATGTCCTCATGTTGTGTTGTAGCACTTTGATATTTATAATCCATCATCACAAAAGCTCTCTCTCTCTCTCTCTCTCTCCCTCCTCCTTTTGTCCCTCTCTCTCCTCACCTCTCCTTGACCCTCTCCCCTCCCCATCCCTCTCTTTTTCAATACAAATTCTCAAATAGCCCTGACTGGCCCTGAACTCAGGATGGCCTCAAACTTCTAATTCTCCTGCCCCCGCTTCCCAAATACTGAGATTGCAGACATGTCCCTGATTTATGGGGCTCTAGGGATCCAACCTAGGGTCTCGTGTGTGCTAAGCAGGCGCTCTCCTGAGCTACATACCCTGGCTGTGCATTCCTCTTTAACAAATTAGAAAACACTTTAGAGTTTTGGAGTGCTACCCAGGCGTGCACAACTTAGCTGAGTCCATCTATGGCACATCTTAGAACTATAGGCCTGGCAGTGACCTTTGAAAGTTTTAGTGGCTGTCTATCCACTTCTCCAAGATCTGCTTAGGCAATGGCTCTAGTGATTTAAACATGGGCCACCACTTTGATTTGAAATCTATCTGCCAAATAAGCCCCATCTCCACTACCATATAAGCTACTCCAGTTCATTTTAACAAAATGCCTTCCCTTCTGCAACTCAACATCCTATTCTGTTCCTATGACATTACACTTTTTTTTTTTTTCTTTTTTCGAGACAGGGTTTCTCTGTGTAGCCCTGGCTGTCCTGGAACTCACTCTGTAGACCAGGCTGGCCTCGAACTCAGAAATCTGCCTGTCTCTGCCTCCCAAGTGCTGGGATTAAAGGCGCGTGCCACCACTGCACGGAGACATTACATTTTCGAAAGCCCGTTGTTTTATACCCAGCTCTCGCTGGCTGCCTGAGGAAGTGACTTTGGTGCTGAGAACTTTTGGGTTTAAAGCTTGGCTCTCTCCACAGTGGGCTTACAGTCAGCCATAAAGAACATGAACCTGTCATTTTCAGGAAAGAGAATGAGATTGGAGATTGTTCTAGGAAGTGGAATAAACCAGACACAGAAAGACTAGTAGAGCATATTTTCTCATTTGTATAATACATAGACCACATACGCATGTGTGTACAGACTCCAATTTACAGCATAATTCAATTGCCTTCTGCAACTATAAGTTGTATATACACACAAACACACAGACATATGTGTGTATGTACACGCATGTGCGTGCGTGCATGTGGTGGGGAAGAGAAAAGTCAAAGGGAGACTGGGGGAAGGAAAGAGACCGGGAGGAGGGGAGATGGAGGAGACAGAGGCCGGCATATGAGCTGAGTATGATCAGGATATAGCATGCATTTGAAGGAAATTATCTTTAGGAGACTCATCACTTCATATAAAAAACACAAGAGTTAATTTTTTTAAAGAAGTGGTTACAAACTGGCTTTCTCGAAGACAGTCATGAGTGACCTTGACTTCATCTCTGCATCTCTCTGAGCCAGAGTCTCCCATCCATAAAAGAGGAAAGGGAGACTTTGCAAGGTTACTGTGAACATCAGATGTGAAATATTCTAACTATCCAAAGACTGCCACATCAGTCCTCAACAAATGGAGCTTCATACAGATGCTTGCTCCCTGTCTCCTGGGGTTATAGCTCCTTTATCTCTTTCAAAGCTGCCCGTCTTCCTTATCTCGTGTAATCTTCACAAGGGAGGCAGGCTACAGGTTATCTCTGCGAGCTGAAGTGCCAGACAGTTAATAGGATGGATGTGGGATAATTAGTCATTCTCTGTATAAAACAAGCTTGTAAAGGGAAGAATATGGAGCAGCCATCCAAACGGGGGGAAACAAAACAAGCAAAGCACTACACGGCTAAAGGCCGCCATCCACTCTGGTCTGGTCGAGCTGCAACCAAAATGCCAGGAGGAGACAAAAGTCACGAGCCAACACCATGCACATGGCAGCAGAAACACACTAATGAGGAGCACCACTGCTGTGTTTGGGTGTCAGTGTGGTGGGTAAAGGCTTCTTCCTTTTCTCAATTTTTAATTTTAACTTCTTCCTCCTTGATTAGGTAAAACCTGTTAAGCTAGAGGTGAGACAGCATACGCACATATTCATATTGATGTAAAATGTCTGCTTTTCTGTAAATATATGTGAGAGGATTTATTTTCTAAACCATCCAGATTTGGACATTCATTCCTCCATGGACAGGAATAAACATCTCAGAGCTCAACCTAGTTTGATGGCTCCATTTTCTCCTAACTCAGCACAGACAGGGTGTGCCTGTGAGGATTGCCAGAGGTTATATTATGATTTTACAAATCCCAATGTCTGGGGTGTAGTGGCACATGCCTTTTTTAGTTCCAGCACTTGGGAGGCAGAGTCACTCAGATCTCTGTGAGTTCAAGTCCAGCCTGGTCTACAGGACAGCCAGAGCTACTTAGTGACACTCTGCACCCCTCCCCAAATCATTCCAATTATGCCCAGTTCTCACACGAGAGCCAATGAATCCATATCTCGGAGGATGAGGGCGGGCTGGATCAGTACTTTCTCAAGTCATTCTCTGTGCCCCAGACCTGAGAAAGTCCCTGTACTACATACAGCTCTGGACCAGACTGAGCCTGCACCTGGGTGCCTCTCAGCCTCCCAATAGTGGCTTCTCTTGGTCATTGGACCGAACCTAGTTAACAAGGGAATGTAAAAATTCCTAAGCATTTTTTTTTTCAAAATCGCTTTAGGTTCCTGATGTTAAGACACCAAAAGTGTGGGGGAGATCACCTCCCGCCCTATTGTCTCTGCGGACTTGCACAGATTCTGACTAGCCAGGAGAAATCTTCTGTGAGTCTTGTCATTGAGCCTGGTCAGTGTTGGCTGATCTGTAGAAGACAGACTTTGGCTCTGAGTCGGGATTCTCAGCCTGAGAGCCTGGCCTCAGGTTCTGAACTCTAAATAAATGGGTCTTGAGGCAGGGCACACCTGTGTCACGCCTAAGACCTCATTGATAGTCTTCAGGGATGTTACACTCTGTGTGTGTGTGTGTGTGTGTGTGTGTGTGTGTGTGTGTGTGTGTGTGTGTGTGTGTGTGTAATATACAGAGCATGTGTAGAAGTCAAAAGACAACTTTCAGGGATTGGTTCTCTCCTTCCACCTTAGGGTTCTGGAAGTCTAACCCAGGTCCTCAGGCATGGACCACTAAGCCGTCCTGATAGCCCCCTGGAGCTAGCATACCAACTGGTTTGGTCTTTCTGGGGATTTTTAATAATTGAATTAAAATATAATTGCATCCTTTTCTTCCTTTCCCTTCCTCCCTCCACCCCCTCCCAAGTCCTCTCCTCTTGCTCTTCACATTGATGACCTCTTTTTATTACTATTATTGCTGTTGTTGCTACTGCTGCTGTTTTACATAGACATGCATAGACATATATATAAACACATCTGCTGAGCCCGTTTACGGCTGCTCGTATGTACATGGTTGCAGGGCTGACCGCTTGGTGCTGGATAAGCAATTAGGAAACTCATCTACGGGAAAGACGAATTCTCCCTCTTGTTCAGCAGTCTTCTGTTGCCAGTTCTTTTTTTGTCTAAGGTGGAGTCGGGGGAATTCTTGATATCACCTTCCAAATACTGTGTACATCATGATATATTTAAATCCAGCCTGAAATCCAAGGACCTACCTTTTACCAGGAGCAGCCCACCTGCCAGGTGGTTCTAATGCACAGCCTAAGTGAGGCTTCTTTAAAGAACAGGGCTGGAGGCTGGTAACCTGGATTGGATTCCTGATTCTTATTCATAGGTATCTCTATGTCCTCCTTCATTCTTTTTCTGGTAACAGTTAATCAACACCAGGACACGACCCTATGCCCATTCTAGTTTCTAGAGCCTTGGCAGCAAGCCAAGTAGATGGTAAGCCCTTCCTTGGTAAAGTCTGCATTCCAGTGTAGCAGCTGATAAATATAATAAGAGGAAATTAAGTAACAATGTATACAGAAGAGTCACAGCCGTGGCCCAGCCAGAGGAACTTCCACTGGGAAGATAACACTGGAACGAAGATTTGAAAGAAGCAGGTGGGCTCTTCAGAGAGGGGAACGCCTCTCTGGGGGGACTGGAGGCATGAAGGCTCTGAAGCAAGAGTGTGCTTGGAGTGGAGTTACTCTTTGAGATCCCTGTGATAAAAATGCCTGACAGAAACAAGAGGTCAGCTTCGCTTGTGGTTTCAGAGGGTCACAGTTCACCGGAGCCGGGAAAGTGAAGAGGCTTGGTCCCTGGAGGTAGGAGCGCGGAACTGTCATACCACAGAGGCAGGGCGGAAGTCAGCGACTCCCAGAGGCCCCATTCCTAATGCTCTCCTTCAGCCATCCTGTTTCCTAAAGAAAGGCTCCGCGGTCTTATGAGGGCTCAGAATATGAGGCTAAGTATTTCGGAGTCGTAGTTCAGAGTGATAAGATTAGCACAATGTAGAAGGAACTGAGCAAGCCAGGAGAAGAATTCATACACAACATCCTAAGTCATCAAAGGATTCTGAGAAAGACTTGGGAGCTTTTGGGGGGGGGGGGTCATCTGACCTGTTTTGTGTTTTCAGGGGTTTCCCAGTTGCTACATTGATAATGAACTGTCAGGTGAAGGCCGAAACACGGAGATCAGATCAGAGACCTCTACAGCTGTCCAAGTAACAGAACACATGTCTGTACTTCGGCAGCAGGCAGTGAGAAAGATATATATATAAAATATAATTATATATATAATTTATTTCTAATATATAATTTATATATGATTTACATATATCATATATGTGATTTATTGATTTGTTTATTTAATGTATGAGCGAGCTGCTGCATGTACACCTACATGTCAGAAGAGGTTGTGAGCCACCATGTGGTTGCTGGGAATCGAACTCAGGAACTCTGAAAGAGCAGCCAGTGTTCTTAACCTCTGAGCCATCTCACCAGCCCAGGAGAAATATATTTTGAATAAGTTTGGAAAGTCAGGAAACATCTGGTTTTCTGAAGGTTTGAGTGGTAAGCTTAGGAAGTCAAAGATCTCCTGTAGTTAAAAACGACTTCAGTCATTAATTCATTTTATTTGTATTTATGTTATTCGAATTTTTTATCTTGTCTCATTTGTAGGTGCAGGGTCTCATGAACCTCAGGCTGAGCTCTAAGGGACCCTGTGACAGGAGTTTTAGGACTCAAGCATCTGTAACCACACTTGATTTACGCAGTGCTGAAGATTAAAGATTGTTCATGGTGGGCACTCTATCAATCAAGCTACAGCCTCTGTTGATTCGTTTTGAAGTATATCCCTGCTCGCTGTGCAAAGCCTTGGGAGGTATATTGATAAACTCAATTCTAGTGACCCGGAGACAGTAAATGTTCACCTGAGTGTCACGACAGCCGGAGCCATATGCTAGGTTACAATTCATAGAAGTATTACTATTATACTGGACCCTTAGCAAGTAGGAAACATATTTATTTAGGTTACAGAGGTCTGAGGGGCTGAAATGCAAGGGACATGGAGTAGAAATATAGTCAACAGGGAGTAGAGTGGAAAAATCGATCTGTTTCTATTGTCATGCTTTCCCCAAAGACCAATATTTTGGGGTGCTTGTTTATTTGTTTGTTTGTTTAATTTCCTTTTTGTAGATGGTGTGGTAGCCTACTACCAAGGTCAGGAATCCATAACCATGAGGTGTGGGGCCTCCCGCTAGGAAAGGTTTTGGGGTGCCTTTGAGGGCTAGGATGGTGTTACTTTTCAAGGTGACACAGTTGCTGGGATTAGACTCCCACCTGTGGTGAGTTGCGGCTCCTGGAGACATTTTGAGTTGTGATAAGTGAGATTGGGAGAGGGGCGTGCACGGTCAGCTCGAGGGGGGATGTGACGGATGCTGCTAAAGGTTCTGGGACACATCGGACATTCCTATCTTCCCAGTCATCGTTGCAGCCACTCCCGAGGCTGAAACCATAAAAATAAAGAAACCACCCCAAACCAAATCATGGAGTGAGCAACATGAGAGAAAGAGTGCCATCCCATCCATGAGTGGCACAGGGCCCTTCACACTGGAACGCTGCGTGTTGCGCCTTCGGTTAGGTTCCAGACGTGGCATTCCTCGGAGGCGACTTCCTTTCTTCCCCACCGTCTTCCCCAAAGAGAGAAGAAGTGGCTTTTCCTTTTTGTTGAAAGGTCCTGAGTGGGTTGGGATCCAGGCGAATCTGTTTGAAGAAGTTTTGTTCTGGAGAAGTTAATGGGCAGGCCGTGCACAAGAAAAGAGACAAATTGTTCTTTTGCTTCCAAATAAATGGTTGTTTTTGTGACACTGCCTGAATTTAAATGGTCTTCAGTTTGACTGTGAAATTAACACCTCTTTGAGGTTAATGGTGGGGGTGGGGTGTCATTCACACCTCTTCCAAAGCTATTGTTTGTCTGGAATGCTGAGGGAGCAGCAGCAGCAGCAGGCAGGCCCCTTCCCTAACCTCCTCTCCAGCATTGACCAAAACTGCCTTCTGGTCCCTAGAGCTCTCTCCAAGGCTCCGCCTGGTTTCTAGTGTTTGAGTTCCACACAAGAGGTGTCCGTGCCTTGTGCTCCCAGAGCCAGAGCCAGCAGCGGAGAGCCTCGCTTGGCATCCCGGCTCTTAGCTGGGTGCCTCTGGGAAATCTTCAAACTCCAGACCCATCCAAGTGGATTTGGGGTTTGTTGTTATTTCTTAGGTTTTGCTTTCTCTTTTTATTTGCACGTTATTTCTTTATACATGGTGTTGGGCTTCGTGAGCAATGTCTTTAAAATCATGTGTTTTAACTGTATTCACTAGAGTCCGGTTTGCTCCCAATCCTCCTCCTTCCAGTCTGTTTTCATGTCCTAGAACAGAGAGAGAGAGAGAGAGAGAGAGAGAGAGAGAGAGAGAGAGAGAAAGCATTTTCTTTATCCACTCATCTGTTGACAAGTCTCTGAGACAGGGTCTCACAATTATAGCACAGGCTGGCTTTGAACTCATACTTCTCAGCCTCTGGAGTTCTGGGATTACAGATGTGGGTTGTCACACATGGCCTTATCTTTTTTTTCCCCCCTAAGTTTCTTTCCTTGACTAAAACTCTAGGAGTTTACGGACCCTAGAATGGATGCTTTCGAATTGGAGAGCCTTAAGCCCCATGTCCTGGTGCATTTCCTGTGAGGTAAGATTAGTCAGGATCATGGAATGATGATAAACAAATGGTCTCTCTGAGCAGTAGACTTGTAGAAGTAACATTTTCTTTGGAGGGAAGTTCTGTGGATTTGAGCGCCATCAGCCGCTAAGGGGCCCTTGGCATGCAGTGGGCTCTGTTTGCCTGTCACAGCACCCACCTTTGAAAGCTGATAGAAACTCACAGGAAGCAGAGGTTCAAGCCTTAATCAAGAAAAAGATATCAGCCAGGCAGTGGTGGCGCACGCCTTTAATCCCAGCACTTGGGAGGCAGAGGCAGGCAGATTTCTGAGTTTGAGACCAGCCTGGTCTACAGAGTGAGTTCCAGGACAGCCAGGGCTACACAGAGAAACCCTGTTTGGAAAAAAAAAAAAAAAAAAAAAAAGATAGCAAAGCTACCAAAGGGAAAGGGAGTAATATGCTGGGTGGTGCATTTTGCTATAAAGATGCTTATAACATAAAACTGATAGGTTGTTTCTCCTTTGTTGGTGAAATAAACCAATTCAAACCGGATTAGATTAGATTAAAGGCAGGTTTATTGGGAAGCTTCTCTTGGGTGAATTCTAAAGATTTGAGGCCAGAGGGAGTCGCCATGGGTAGGAGGAGAGAAAGAAAGGGCAGGTTCACAGAGAGAGAAGAGAAGGAGAAGAAGAGAGACCAAAACGTCTGGATTATATAGGGAGGAGTCTCTGGGGGAAGGGCAACCCAGCCCCTGGGCTGGAAATTCAGAGTTGGGGGTGAGGTATGCCAGGAAGGGACTGAGGGATGCTAAGAGAACCTGGAGGCCCAGTCTGCTTTGGTATGTAAAATACACACCTCAGTCCCTTGTCTCGGGGTCCTAAACCAAGCAAAAAGTTAGAAAAGTATCAGACAAAAAGAAGAAAATTAAGTTATCTATAAGATGCACATTTGACTGCCAAGGACTTGATTGCTTCTGTTCAAAAAAGTATAGTATACTTTTTTGAAAAAAATCGTTCTGGGCCCGAGAGATGACTCAGCAGATACTGGTGCTTGCTGAGTCAGCTTGACGACCTTGGTTCACGGAAGGGGAGTCCACTAGGCTGCGCTCTGACCTCTGCACTCAGGCTGAGGCACTTAATGCCTCCCCAGCACTCACTCACACACACACACACACACACACACACACACACACACACACACACACACACACACACAGAGTCTTCAGACCGTCTTTTACTCCATTTCCTTCAACTAAACGCACACATCATAAATAAAAATGCACCCTGGATTTATAAATTCTTATTACAGGACTTTGGGTTTAGATGTTTATTTGCTTGGTTTTGTTTGTTCTTGAGACAGTCTGGGGTAACCTAGGTTAGGTTGTTAGGTTCTTTTTTTTTTTTTTTTTTTTTTTTAAACATAATTATTATTTATTTTATGTGAATAGCATTTTGCCTGCATGTATGCCTGCGCACCACATTCATGCCTGTGAAGGCCACGAGAGGGTATCAGATTCCCTGGAACTGGAATTACAGATGGTTACAACCCATGGTGTGGGTGCTAGGAATTGAACTTGAGTCCTCTGGCAAAACAGCCAGTGTGCATAACCTCTGAGCCATTTCTCCAGTCTCCAGGTCAATCTTAAACTAGATGGAACTCACTAGAAGTCGAGGCTAACCTGGTGCGAGCCAACATTCTTGGCTTCTACATATCTACTGATATAAACTTACCTGCAGTTAATACTTTGCTCCTTCATTTTGTGGACATATTTAATTTACCTATAACAAATTCCTTCATGGCACTGTTGACAGGACGGGGCTTTCCTTCGTAGGCTGGTGGCACACGTTACAGATCATTCCTTAAAATCCACACTAATGTCATCTCTCCAAGGCCAGGTGACTGACAGGTAAAACTCTGAGGGCTTGTGTGGCATTTCAAGCACAGAAAGTCTTTGAAAATACATCAAGGGTTTAAGCTGCTTGGTTGACTAATGCCTTACAAACTACCTCAGAAAAGTCTCAGAGGTGACATTTATAAAGAGTAACTTTTGGTGTTATGATCTCTGGTAAAGAAGTGGGTGTCAGTCAAAGAGAAAGGGCTTTCCCTCTGGGGAGCCAAAAACCCAACTTTGACACATAACAGATTTCAGTTAGAAAACTTAAAGCAACAAGAAATTCAGGCTTAATTAAATTACAGACAGATTTTAAATAAGTAAATTTTACATCCTGGGAACTTATTTCTTTTACTCTTTTGAGATAAGGTATCTGTGTGTGGTCCAGATGACCTTGAAGTCAGGACTTCCTGGAGTCTCTTAAGTGCTGGTGGATTGTGCCCAATTGGAAATTCTTTGTTTTGTTTTGTTCTATGAGATTATGTTGAGTGGACCAATCGTGAGCTCCTGATTCTCTTCCCTCAGCTTCCCAGTATCTGAGGGTAGTTATGGATGTATTCTACCTACTTCAGCTTTGAAAATCCCATTTCTAACCTATGGGGCAGAAGGAATTAGAAGCAGCCTAAATGTCCATCATTAGGGGAAAGATAATTTGATCATGCCTTAAGTGTGTGGTAGAATGTGACTCGGTGGATACAGTCGAAAGCTCTGTTTGCTTGTCTGTTTTTTGAAATGATGTCTCCCTGTGTAGCTGGCTGGCCTGGTTACTCTTTTGTCAACTTGAAACAAACTATAGAGTCACCCAGGAGGAGGGACTGTTGATTGCAAGATCTCTTCCTAAGATTGCCATGGGTGCATGTCTGTGGGGCATTTTCTTGATTAATGATTGACATTTGAGGGCTCAGGCCACTGGAGGTGGTGCCACCCCGAGGCAGGTGGTCCTGGATTGTATAAGAGAGCAAGCTTAGCAAACCCTGAGAACAAGTCTGCAAGCAGTGTTCCTCCGTGGTCTGGTCTCTGCTTTGATTACTGCCTCCGGCTTCCTGCCCTGCTTGAATTCCTCCCTTGGCTCTCCTCAGTGATGAACTGTGAAATGGGTAAGTTGAATTAACCCTTTTCTTCCTAAATGTACTACTGGTTGAGGTGTTTTCTCACAGTAATAGAAAGCAAACTAACAAACCGGCATTCCACTTGATCATCCTGTCTCAGACGCCCTAATGCTAGGGTTATAGGTGTGTCACACACACACCACACACACACACACACACACACACACCACACATACATGTATACATACACACACACACACGTCTCACATACACACTACACACACATCACACATCACCATAGATACATACATACACACACACCACACACACACACACACACACACACACACACACACACACACAGGTAGAAAGAGACTGACAGGAGAAAAGAGGTCCAAAGAGAGAGGTGGGGTAAAAGAAAAGTCAAGAAGTATCTGTATCACAAAAGGAGAGACTGGGGAAAAGGAAGAGGGTAAACATGAAGAATAATGAAAACTATGTATACATTGTATCCCAGTGAAACACATTCTATATGAATGCTAACCAAAAAGATTAGTAAAAAGATTTGAAAAATATTAACATCGCTCGGGTTTGTCATACATAAACTATTTATTTTCAAACCTTCTAGATCTTCCATGTCACTCTGGAGGAAAGCCGCCACGAAATGCCATTGACTTTAAAAGGCATCTAATTTCAGAGACACAGGATGTGAAAGATGGAGGAAGTCCTGTCTGTAGAAGGCAGCGGTGCCAAAGACTCTTTTGCTCATGCAAGGAGCAGCTGGCTATCTGGGTTTGGGATATAAAAGTTTCTAAACTTTTGTTTGTTTGTTTGTTTTGTCTTGGTTTTTGTTTTTTGAGTTTTTGAGACAGGGTTGCTCTATGTAGCCCTGGCTATCCTGGATTTAAGACCAGGCTGGCCTCGAACTTACTGAGATCTGCCTGCCTCTGCCTCACAAGTGCTGGGATTAAAGGCACGTGCTACAACCACCCTGCCTGTCTGTAGGCTTCTAAAAACCGTTTTCAAAGGGGGAAAATCGATGAAGTATTGTAGGCTTCCAGCTTCTGTATAATGTGTTAGGTTTAATCTAACACGGCTTTGCTCAGGTTACAACTATTATTGCCAGTTTGTGTGCCTTGCAGAAGAACTAGGACATGGAGAAAGTCACGGTCTCAAAGCTCTGTTCTAGAACTGCTTGATCTGTCATTTATATACTAACCTTGACTCACAAAACACTTGCTCTGGAGGTCCTCTCAGCTTAGAAGAGCATTCAATCTCCTAGTCCTCCGGAGAAATACAGTTCATGGGCCTCAGTGCTGGCTTTCTACCTCACTACATCTAGGTATCGAGCTGTAAGCGGGCTCAGGTTATTCCAGCTTGCTGATTACTTTCTGGGAGAAGGAACAGATTTTAAAGCAGGCAAAACAATTGTCACTCACCCTGTTGTTAGTCAGTGGCGCTCCTGAGTTCACTATGAATCCCTTGTACTAGTCAAAATGAAAGCTAACCTGCTGGCCGTATGTCTAAATCTTCCCTTGGCTTAAAGAAAGGTTCATTGTCAGGGAAGTATTCAAAAAAATGAGAGAGAGAGAGACACACACACAGAGAGAGAGACAGAGACACAGAGACACAGACACAGAGAGACAGGGAGGCAGAGAACTACAAGCCTCACCGGACAAAATAAAGACCCTGGGTCACATCTTGATTTCAGAAAGGTAAATATATTTGTATGAGCCTGCACCCTGGAATCTCAGCTAAAATGACAATATTTTGCCTAAGTGTACACTAATATAACGTAGGAGATTATGTGAGGCATATTTACATTAAAATATGTGCATCTGAACTTCATATTTTAACTATGCTTTTCTTCTGGAAATATAGCAAACCCAGAGTAAAACTAAACTAATCAGTGAAAGAAGACCCGACAGTGGGGGCTGGTAGGACGGCTCATCTGATAAAGGTGCCGGCTGCAAAGCCTGGACTTGAGTTTACTCCCTGGGATCCACAAGGTGGAAGGAGAAAACTGACTCCAGCAGGCTGTTCTCTGACCTTCACACACACACACACATACACACACACAGAGTTCGAGTATGCCCCCACCCCAAATAAATGCATACTTTTTTAAAAAGAAAAGACAAAATGAACTGGAAGTTAAGTATAAGAATAAGAAATAGAGAGGCAGCCAGAAGTGGTTACTGGAAAGGTGAAAGCAAAGAAAATCAGTAGTGGCTCTGAAGCTGACATGGTTGAGCTGGTACACAGTCCCATTTCCTACTGGCATGGAGTGACCCATTTGAAACTGTGTCCATTTTCAAACCACTGAGCAGTGGACTTAGCCACAGCCACGAGATTCAACATTTTTGGCCCTGCCTGATCCATGTATCCCAAAGATTTTCCTGGCCTCTGCAAGGGAAAGCCAGCTCCCCATCAGAAACAGCTGCAGCAGACAGGCTGGACTGGGCGTCCTTGCAAACTTGAACGTGGCTGCTGTCTCTTTCACTGGTTAAAGGCTCTTGGGGTCATTTTTAAACTCGGGTGTGTGTGTCCTATCAATGGAGCCGAAGCTCCTCTCACCCCCTCGACGGTCTGGAAGCCTCTGGATACCCCTGCCCAGGGTTATATTCCTTCTCTGTGGCAAGTTCAGCCTCATAAGCTTCTAGAACACAGGCAGGGAGAGCCATAGTGTAAAAACACAAAGTCAAAAAGACCTCTTCCTGTTCCTCTGTAGGTTACAAAAATAGAAGAAAGTGGGGTGCAGGGAGGCAGAAGAGGGGTGTCAAGCAGACATTCCTAGGGTCTAAGGCCTCACACACTCCAGTCTCACACCTTCCCTGGGTTGTGTAGAGAGTTGAGGCTGTTCTGACCCTGCTGCCAGCCTGCAGGTTGAGGGAGCTTCTCTCTGGTTTAGCTTGTAATCGTTGAGGTGAGAATTTAGTTACTGGGCTGTCTTCAACCAGATGTTTTCATCTCACGGGGTTTAAAGTTACTTTCACTTTTGTGAACACAGCAACTGTTCTGGCTGGAGGTGAAGTGTGCAAGCCCTCCTCTGGGCCTCTAGGAAAGGGAGACAGCGCCTCCGACCTGGGTCACTGCTAACCATTTTCCTCGAACTTACCAGGTGCAGTTGGGGAGGCAGCATGTCCCTACTTTTGAGTCGGGTGTGTGTGTGTGTGTGTGTGTGTGTGCCAGAAAGTCAAGTCAGTTGTCATTCCTCAGGAGCTGACCACCTTGTTTGTGAGACAGGGTCTCTCACTGTCTTGGATCTTGACAGTTCACGTAGGCCGACTGGTGGGAGAGCCCCAGGGATCTGCCGCCCAATCAGCTCCGGTAATTACATGGGGACATCACCATGCCTGGCTTTTAAAACATTTTTTATTGTGTTTGTAGTAATTAGGAATATGGGCTCACACATGTCTCGGCACACATGTGGAGGTCAGAGGACAACTTTCAGGTGTTAGTTTTCTATTCCCACTATGGGTGTCAGAGATCAAACCCAAACACGTGAGGCCCATGTTTGTGTCCACTGAGCCATCTCTCAGGACCTTCTGGGTCTGGCTTTTTACTAAAAGAGTTGCAGGGATCCATCTCAGGCCTTTGTGCTCACAAGGCAAGCACTTGGCCAAGTGAGCCCTATCTCCAGCAGAAAGAAACTGAGACTGAGCTAGGAAGGAAGGACAAACGTGGAGGCAGAAAAAAAGAGATTGACGGGTGACATTTAAAAGATGCAGAAATGGGGGTGGGGGGGTAACTGAGGTGTAGGGAGAGGATATTAGCTCTCCAAACTGCTCTCACAGACTTCTGCTGCTTAGAGAAGCAAGGCGGAAGACCAGGCGTGACACCCGGGAGGTCCAAGAGTGACACCTGGAACGGGCAACAGAGGGAGCTCGGGCTTTTCTTAGGACATGGCTTTCCTAGTGTTAAGTGGTTTGTGTACGGTGACCTCTCCCACCATGTGGATCCCAAGGACACTCCTACAAGGAAGGACAGGCCAGCCCAAGAAAAGCGTAGTGTGTTTGTTGAACAAAAGTTCAATGTGACCCCAGAGCCATTAAAGATGAAGACTCAAGGAAAACTGTCTATTCCTGCGCATCCGCTTCCGTATCCTGGAGAGCGGACGGGTGGGTAGAACGTGACAGAGCCGAATGGCTTCACACTCTCCAGGCACAGGTTCCAGGGAAAAGCCCGCCAGGCCTGTCTTTCCAGATTCCTCCTAGCTTTTCAGTGAAGCAATCCTCGCTTGCTCGCAGGCATGGGAGTGTCCTGGGGAGTGGAAATTTATGGACCAGGGAGAGAATGGGTCTGGGTTTTCTGGCCTGATTTCAGGTAGTGCAGTTCTGGCTCTTAGGACTAGCCTCTGGGGGGGGGGGGGGGGATTGGAATTCTGGTTTGTGGTTCCCTGTGGGGGGCAGAGAGAGTTGGGAGGAAATGGGAGAGAGTCTGAAAAGCCTCCCTTCTGAGACCGCATGGGGGCCCCAGCCTCTAGGGTGTTGTTTCCTGAGTTCTTGTAGAAGGTCGTCATCAGAACCAAGTCAGTCTGGATAACTAAGCAAGGCTCCGGGTCTTCCTCTGTCCGGTGACCTGTCTCTGCTGCAAATGCCGCATTCCAGCAAAGGGGAAGAGAGAGCAGGCATCTTCGCTCGCTGACAGACTTCTTTTTCATCTTCATTTTTAAAATTAAATTTTACTTTAGTATTTCATTGGTGAATACTGTATTTATAGTATTTCCTCCAATTTTCCTGTGCCCCCCCACCAAGTCTCTTTCGAGCTCAATACTTCTATAATTATCACACATACATAAACACACACACACACAGTCACACAAACACATACCACTAAGCATTCATTTATCATTGCTGACCTACAGAGGATACTAGAAGCGGTTCTTTGGACTGAAAAGAGGAGCTAAATGGCATTGCTGACATTACGTCTGTGAGAGAAGTTCTCCATTTATGAATGTAATGAGATCTGGGAGGCTAGAACCCAGGAGTGTGTGTGTGTGTGTGTGTGTCTGTCTGTCTGTCTGTCTGTCTGTCTGTCTGTCTGTCTGTCTTAGCAGAGCAAGGAAAAGCAGGCATGATAGAGCTTACTTGGAACCCCAGCACCTGGGAGGGACCAGCAGGAAAATGAAGAAGATGCTTGAAATCAGAGGTACGAGAGCCCCCACAAAGTTGGGATATATAGCTCTGTGGTACAGTGTTTGCCCAGCATGCCTGAGGCCCTGGGTCTAAGTTCTCACCTTGGTTTAAAAAAAAAAAAAAATCAGAAGACTAAGCATCTCAATAAACTTATAGACAGAAAGATCAGGGAAATAAAAAATAGCTTTTTAATGTTTTTTCACAATTAAATGCCCTATTGAGGTCACTATCAAGAAGAAAAGAAAACAAAGCCCCACTAAGCACCGTCACCGTCTGTGTTATTTGTACTAGAACCAGAAGGAAACAGCCCAAAGCTTCCAAAATGAAAAGCAAAAGTTAACACAGCCAAGGTTCAGAGCAGCTTCAGAGTTCTCCGTGAAATGGCAGAGGATGTGTGTGTGTGTGTGTGTGTGTGTGTGTGTGTGTGTGTGTGTGTGTGTGACATCATTGGAGCCACCCTGAGCAAGCGTGGTTTCCCGTTTAGGATTCCAGACCAGGAGAAACAGCTACAGGTCAGCATAGATGAAGGACACTTTTACAGATATCAGATCTTAAATCTCTTATTTCCTAAGTCCTTTCTCCGGGGCTGGGGGTGGGGGGTGATAAGAGACCAGACTCAGGAGCTCCTCAGCTAGGGTAGCCAGAATCCCAGCGCCCTGGCTGAGGTCACACACTTGTTTGTTTACGGTTTCAGTTATCCGTGTAATTGAACCGTATAGTTTACAAGAATTATTATACATTATCAGCCCCCTAGGCTGTTTTCCTATTCCCACTACTTCCTACACTCCCCTTGGTGCTGGGAATCAACCCTGAGCCTTGTACTCCCTAGGCAAACTCTCCCACACAGAGTATTCCTTCCTACCCTTAGGAAGCACCGGATTCATTTCCCTTTGCAGCCTCTTCAGCATTCGCCTTCACATAGTGAAACAACATTCATTTTTTTTTTTTTTTTTCGAGACAGGGTTTCTCTGTGTAGCCCTGGCTGTCCTGGAACTCACTCTGTAGACCAGGCTGGCCTGGAACTCAGAAATCCACCTGCCTCTGCCTCCCAAGTGCTGGGATTAAAGGCGTGTGCCACCACTGCCCGGCTGAAACAACATTCTTATTTGGATTTTCTCTTATGTGTGTGTGACACCAGAGAATGATCTCTGTCATTCTTTGGGCTCCTATAGACAGGGTGTCTCACTGGCCTTGAATTCACCAAGCAAGCCCCTATTTGCCTGTCTCCACCTCCCTAGCTCTGGGATTATAAGTATGCACTACCATGCCAGACTTTTTACATTGCTTATTTATTTATCAACTGAGTTCTGGAAACTGAACTCAGGTCCCCATGACTGCAAGGTACACATGTACTTTATCGGCGAGCCATCTCCCTGGCCCTCCCTTTTCCAGCTTAGCCTTTTCCTGCTCTGAAACTTAATGCTCAGGCTGACTTCCATGAATACCTCCCCTGCCAACCACTGGTCCCACACTCCTTAAACTGGCCTCTCTGAATCATGCAAGTAGCTGTATAGTCTTGGTTTCCTCTGAGCTGGCTTTTGATTCCTGACATTCAAGGTGGTTTGTTTGGTTTTGTTTTATGCAACCTGGTGGAGTCAATGGGTTTGAAGTAAGCCAAAGGTAGAGAAGTGGTAAAAAAAAATTTAAAAAAAGTGTTTACAATCAAGACGGGCACACGAATGCGTGGATAAGATTTTCCACAGAAACACAAAAGACCACGAGAGCTACAGGACCCCTCTAGAGAAAGCGATAGTAAGTAGATGTATTGGGGTAGCACACATAAGAAATCAAAGTTCAAGATGAAAGAAGCCCAGCCTCCCTACTTCAGAAGCTCACTGACAATTAGCCGAGCCCACCTTCCGAAGCAACCACAGGACTATGCCATGCAAACAGGAAGTTCCCTCCTCAGAGATCTTAAAAGCCCCCCCCCCCCCATGGAAACTTGTAGTCTTTTATCTGCCCAAGGCCTCTCTCACCTCTGCAGGGACAGACCTCCTTTGAGTGCTCTTCTCTGAAGGCTGACCAGATAGCTCTTATGGAGACAACTGGTCCTGTAAACACTATGTCCCCCTGCCAAGATGACCAGCCTACAGCTGAGCATGCAGCGCACAGCTATGGGAAGGAGAATCTTCCCTCAGGATTTTTAAAGAGTCTTACAGATGGATGTGGGTGTTCAGGAAGCTCTGCTCTGACGGATTGGTACAGGGAGGGCCTGTACCCGTTTCTTCTACCCAAGCACAAAAGCTCGGAAAAGAGACCCCATCCACTGTCTCCACTGTCTCACACTGTACAGGGCCACACACACTGCACAGGGCCACACACTGCACATTGTACACTGCCTCACACACACTGTCTACCACGTCACACATACTGCTCACTGCTTTACACTGCACACTGCCTCACACATACTGCACACAGACATACCACACACATACCCCACACAACACACATATACAAAATATGTACATACATATGCACACTACACACAAAATAGGCACATATACATGCGTACATACATACACCCCTCCCTCAGCACGCACACATAAACACCGTACCATCCACCTATTCCCACACTACACGCATATCATATATGCATGTACATATATCATACATAAACACATCCATAAATACAAATACAAGCCACATACACACAGCTTCACACACACATTTGTATACCACGCCCCGACACATCACACATGCTTACATATCATATACATATACATGCATATATACATACTACACACACACACACACACACAGGTGTGAAAATTCTTTTGATTTCTTAGGACAGGGTTTCTCTATGTAGCCCTGGTTGTCCTGGAACTCACTCTGTAGACTAGCCTTGCCTCAAACTCAAAGATATGCCTGCCTCTGCCTCCCAAGTGCTTGGATTAAAGGTGTGTGCCACCATACCTGGCTAAGTAGGAAGGTTTTAAAGTTTCCAAATCCCTCTGGTTCTCTAGGTATTGGCTTCCAATCCTGTGACAACCCTGAGCCATGAATTCTATATCAGCTGCCAATCTGTCTGTTAGCAGTCACCTCATATCCTCGGGTATCATCCGCTCAGAGGGTAGAGGGAAAGTCTTTCTACAGAATGTGCTGTGCCCCCTAAGAAATGGAACCGACAGAGTGTGTGAGGGGGTATTGAGGATATCAGGGACAGCTAACAGCCTCTGTCACAGTTGTCTACTAGATATCACTCCACACAAGTTTCCCTGCCTGTATAGGAGGAAAGCCCATCAAAGAATAATGCAAGTTTTCTGTGGTTTTGCTCCATGCTACTTATTGTCACTTCATTAAACATATAAAGGCTTAACTCCCCTGTGAGACGTTGGATTAAAGATGAAGCCAAAGGCCAGAGGCCAGAGCAGGGTTTAGAAAGTGGGGAGAGAAGGGAGATAAGCCCGTGGCTACAGACATAGTACATCTTGTTTGCACATGCTTGAGTGGTGGCTGGGCTGAGGGCTAGCTAGGTGTTAGAATGGGCATTCTGTACTAGAAATAGCCCCTAAGAGGTACCAAAGAAGGCAGAGTTAGTCGTTCATGGAGATGCCAGAAAACCCTGAGCGTACAGCTGTGGTTAAACAGGTTGCAGGTTATCTCTGGTGACATCTCCTGCCCTCCCCTTAAGCCCCTGCCTTATGTAGGCCAGCTTGGCATCCTTTCTCACTTTAGAATTTATCAGCTCTTTAAGGAGGGATTTCAATATGCAGGATCACCAAGAAACTACATTTTAACACCCATTCCATGACTCTGGAATCCCCCTGGCTCTTCAACAGTGTGAGACAGGAGATAAAGAAGGAGAAAGAAGAGAGAATGTGGGGGTGTGGCTAGCCAGAGAGAGTTCAGCTGTGGGTGCCTTCCATGCTGTGATAACCTCTTCACCAGGACCGTGTAGAACCTGGGTGAGCTGGACCTGCCTCTGCGCTTCAAGTCCAGTGAATGAGCGTCCACATGCACTATAAACAGAGAGCGGAATGTTTGTCTAGAGATGCTGACATTCTGAGTGCTCGGCCACCACCTCCCTATGCATAATCATGGGGTCTTCAGAGTTCTTGGAGATCCTTGAACTGTGAAATAGAGGTGACTCTTAATATTGACTCACACTTGAGGGAGTCAACACAGACTGTGTGGACTGGCATCTGACCCCTTCCTAAGACATCCAAAGTGTGAAGAGCCAAATAGTACTTACATGGCTTAGCATCACATTCTCCTGGTCCATCCTTGTTGTAAAGAAAGACAGAGTCCTCCTTAGTTTGAACTGTCAACTTGACACAACCTAGGAGCAGCCGAGAAGACAGTCTCATTTGAGGAACTGCCCAGATCAGGTTTGTCTGTGGGCATGCGAGTGGGGAATTGTCTTCATTTTTAATGACATGGGAAGATCCAGCCCTTTGTGGGTGGCACCACTCCCTAGGCAGAGGCTCCTGAGCTGTATGAGACAGGAAAGAGCCAGAAGGAACAAGTATGCAGCATGAGTACATTCATGCCTCTCTGCTCTTGACTGTGAAAATGGTATGATCAGTTGCTGAGTTCCTGACCGGACTCCCCTGAAATAATGGACTGCAGTTGTGAAGTTGCCAAATAAACTCTTCCTGTCCTGAGTTGTTGGGCTGGTGTGTTTAATTGAAGTACAGAAATAAAGCTAGAAGAGATGGAATTTCTTTATTGTTTTGAAGGCTGAACAGTACTGCTTTGTAAATATGTATATCTGTTATATATACATGAAATAGTATGCATGCCATCTTTTTCTGCATTTCATCCAATGATTACATGTCTTGCCAATATAGATACTGCAGCAGCGAATGTGAGCTTGCAGACGTCATGGGCCGGTATGCTGATGCCCTTTGGATAAATCTGTAGTCATAAGATTGCTGGATGGATCACTTGGTTGGCTTTCTGGTGTAGTAGGAGATACACTTCTGAGAGTAGAGTGATTTGACTGAGGTGGGAAGGCCTGCCCTGAATGAACTCACAACGTTCCATAGGCCGGGTCCTTGACTGAATTCTAAGGAACGGTAGAGACAGTAATTGGAATGCCTGACCGCTTCAGACTGTAGATGCTAGGTGAAGGTGAAACGCCTCCTCCCAGTTCTGCCACCAAGGCCCTTTGCCCCACCTTACCTTCCCGTCAGCGTAGACTATAGCTTTTCACAGTGTGGGCCAAAAGAACATTCCCTTCCTTAGGTTGCTTCCGTCAGGGGTTTTGTACCAGGGATGAGAAAAGCAACCGATTCACACAAGGGCCGTGGATCCATCACAACCCAGCAATGGGAAGTAGAGGCTGAGGGTCAGGCATTCAAGGTTATCCTAGAGGTTAGGCCTGCCTGGGATACATGTCAGGCCAACCTGGGATACATGAGACCCTCTGTCAAAAAGGAGGTGGAGGGGAAGAGGTGATGAAGAAAAATATGCTGGTTTTCCTTGTATCATCCTGTTTGCATGGTCCCAGGGCCCTCGTACCTTCTTACTAGAGGGTCTCGCCTTCTAGGAGCATCATAAGAAAGTCAGACAGGACATCCAGCATCCTCCTCAACCTACTGCCTGAAACAAGACACTGGAACTAGTTTCTGCCAGTTCAGAATAAATAATGGTGTGACATCGTTCCCTTTCCCACATGCCTTTTATTAGACCCTTGGAACTAAATAAGACTTTAGCCAGCAGTTTCCAAGGCAGAACTCCTGAGCAACAACTTCGATGAAGGACCAACCACCTGCTCACCCGGTAGGCCCACCCAGCCATGGATGCTCACCAATAAGAACAATGGGCCTCAAACTGGGCTATTCAGCCCCACCTAGGATTGACAAAAGGCTGCAGCTCTTTTGAATGTCACGGCTGAGAGAGTGGTACCACTCGAACTGGGCAAGCAGAGGCCCGGAAGCTGCTAACCTCACATCCATGCACAGGGCAGCTCCTCCGACAAAAGAATTCCAGCTACCCATGCCAACGGGGCAAGGGCTGAGAAACTTTGGCTTGTTGGAATCTAGAAACTTCTTGATTCGGTAGCTGCACTTCCTAGACAAGGGCCTTGCACTGAGCTGTTTGATTCTCTCTCCCCATCTCTCTGGCTCTGACAAACAGCTGCTTCAAAATAGCAACATGCAAAGTCTATCTTAAACACACCAGTCAAGAGATTCAGAGCTAAGATTTTAAAAATTCGAGGCTGGCACTCTGCTGCTAAAAAAAAAGACAAGGCCTTGAAGGTGCCAGGGTGTGAGCTGGAGACAAAGCGTCAAGCCGAACTTTTAACTCCAGCCTTGCTACTTTTGGCTTTTGTGGGCTCTGGTCGGACTCTGCCATCCTGAGGTGGCTGTTCTGTGGTTTCCTTCCGAGTTCCATAGAACTCGAAGAAACAAACACTGGCCATGTTTAAAGCAGGCCTTGGGTGACGGAGGCATGAGCTATTTATGGTTTAGAATCTTCATTTTAGAATGCTTCTTTAAAAGAAAAGTGGGATATGGCAGTTAATGTTCTAGAAGATTCTTCACGCTTAAAAAACGTGAACGATTACCTATTATACTTATCTGTTCAACAAATCCATTGCTTATTCGCTTGCGAAGGTTATACTTGCAAAGATAAGATGATAGGTGTTGTAATGAACATTATTTGGGGGTTTCTACCCCACTTTAGATCATTTAGTTCCCAAATAAAAGACACAAAACCTTTATACTTATAATGAGCCTTAAAGCACTAGAACTGGGCAAATATCAATCCTCTATGCTATTTTGTCTACTTTCCTGTCAATAACCCTGAGATATTACTTGCTATGTTCTGCCTGGGTCACTCTTTCTCCAACAGGCTGGCCCTCATGGCCGTGCGCTCATGATCTGCCTACCCTGTAGCTACTTCTCCTTCTGCCTCCTCCTCTCTTTCTTCGTGGTCTCCGCCTCAGACCCCAGGCCTGGGAATGGAAGATCCACCTACCTCTCTTCTGCCCAGCTGCAGGCTGTAGGCATCTTTATTCAACAAATAATTTTAAACTAAGAAGCAAGGTTTGCACAACAAAAAAGCTGGCATACGTGAGTATTCACTCATCTAGAGGCAACTAGACTGTGGGATACAGAATTTAGCATTACAATACCTAGCAACAGACCAAACCGCAACAAGTACCGCTGAAAATCTCAGTAGTAAGAGGTGAAGGGGAGCCAGGCAGTGGTGGCGCACGCCTTTAATTCCAGCACTTGGGAGGCAGAAACAGGCGGATTTCTGAGTTCGAGGCCAGCCTGGTCTACAGAGAAACCCTGTCTCGAAAAACCAAAAAAAAAAAAAAAAAGAGGTGAAGGGGAGGAGGCAACCTCGTGCTTTACTGTATACATTTTGAAGCAATTCCCTGTCTTTTCCTATAAAAGGGAAGAGAAGAGAAAATAATGTCTCCCTGATGGGCAGATGTTTTGTATTATCCACCGGAAGTGCTAAAGGGATGATGTAGTCTATAAAGTACTTGCCATAAAGCATGAGGATCTGAGTTCAAATCCCCAGACACCACATTAAAAAAGCAAAGGCAGACATGATGGCACACACGTGTTATCTCCGCGCTGGGAAGGTAGAGGTTCCTGAGGCTCCACGGACAGCCAGCACAGCCTCATGGCAAGTTTCAGATCAGTCATGATCCTGTCTCCAAAGATGAAGGTGGATCGTGTCCTGAGGAACACTCAAGATTGGCCTACAGCTTCCACACACACGTGCAAACCCATATACACTTGTGAACACAAGTCCACACACACAATTAAATGCCAACAAGGATTCTGGTAGCTGGAGGTTGTCTATAGACATGAAACCCTTATATACACAGCAGTGGAGCCAGAAGGACAAGCACATCAGTGGGCAGAGTGCTTCTGGGACACACGTAAGAGCCTGGGCTCAAGCACCTTGACAAAGTAGGCACAGTCCTGCATGTCTGTCTTTCCAGCCTGTGGGAGACAGAGACAGGAGGATCAGGAATTCACGATCATTCTTGACTTACACTGCGAGTTCGAGTCTAGCCCGGGTTAGAGATAGCAAAGGAGAGAAAATGAAAGAGAAAGGAAAGGAGGTGTCTTTCTTTGGTGGTGGGGTTAAACTATAAACACAAGGAAAGGGAAACAAGAAATTAGAAGCCAGAATAATACGGTGGCTTGCCTTGAGATTCAACAGAATACAAAGAAAGCACGGTGGTGGCTTCTGAGTACAGAAGCGATGATGAGGCAGAGGGGCCACGAGCATCTTTAGGATTCGTGCTGATCGGCAAGACCACATATGTAAGAGTGTGAATAGAAGTGAAGAGGAGGGTGGGAGCCGAGCTGGTCTGTCCTTGCCAGAGCTCAGTACAACTGTGAGGCTGCAAATTTCAGTGGAACATATTGTCTGTTTCCAGTTATAGAGCACACAAGCCCACCGCTCAGCCAGGGTTCACCTCGGCTCTTCCTGCCTGGAAGCTTTCTTTCATGGAGTCCTTCTTTACGGAGTTAAGTTCCAGGCTGGAGGCTGGGTTCGGGTTTTGTTCTTGAGTGCTAATTCAGAGTCAGGGCTAAAGAGGGCATCAGGAATCAGAGTCTGTTCTCATGGAAGAGTGAAGCCAATCCCTAAAAAACACATAGAGGAAGCCCCTGGCTCCTGCTGTAACCATGCACTTCCTCTTCAGAGCAAATCACACTGTGGTAAAGAAACAGGCTTGGTAGAAGGGCATAGAGAGAAGACAAGGCTACAGTCTGTACTCCCAAGCTTCTCATGGGAGGGAAGGGTAGAAGGGACAAGAGGCTCTAAATCAAGATCATTTCAGGGCAGATCTTAAATATGGAAGCAACTTTTTTTTTTTTTTTCCCAAGACAGGGTTACTCTGTGTAGCCCTGGCTGTCCTGGAACTCACTCTGTAGACCAGGCTGGCCTCGAACTCAGAAATCCACCTGCCTCTGCCTCCCAAGTGCTGGGATTAAAGGCGTGTGCCACCACTGCCCAGCTTATCTCCATCTTGAAGATGAGGTAACAGGTTAAGAAAGTTGACTGAGGTCAAGTGGTTAGAAAGCAGTAAGATCAGGAGCTCGGTTACAGTGGTTATCTTCAGAGTCCACAGCGGGTTGATATTCATTTATTTCTTCATTCCTTACTCCACTGTACAGAAGAAATGTTCACGGTTCCTTTTGTATTGTAATACATTCAAGCCATTTATTGATGTCGGTAAAACTGTCTGGTAGAGAGAATTCTGTTTTTGTTTTTGTTTTGGTTTGGTTTGGTTTTTTGGTTTTTTGTTGTTTTTTTGTTTTGTTTTATTTTTTGAGACAGGGTTACTCTGTGTAGCCCTGGCTGTCCCGGAACTCACTCTGTAGATCAGGCTGGTCTCGAACTCAGAAATCCACCTGCCTCTGCCTCCCAAGTGCTGGGATTAAAGGCGTGCATGACCACTGCCTGGCTCGAGAATTCTTTTTTTATATTGTCTGTTTTTAGATTGGACAGGTGAGATAGCATGACTGACGTTCTGGACAACATGCCTAGTCATGGCTGAACCGAGACCCACAGCTATCTACAGTTATCTTTTGGACAGTTTACCAGGTGGCACTGCAGTTCATTAGTCATGGTTTTCTGCTTCTCCCTGGTCCAACCACATCCCAAGTGGGAAGAGGAGAGGAGACAAGCACAGGTTCTATGAGGTAAATACATGCAAACTGCACAGAGTTCACGTAAGTAGACGCCATGATGAAACTTACCACTTCTTCTACATACTAATGGGTAAAGGATAACTTTTTAAAAATAAGGACTTGAGCTGGAGGTGGCAGTGCAACCCTTTAGTCCCAGCACTCAGGAGGCAGAGGCAGGAGGATCTCTGTGAGTTCAAGGCCAGTCTGGTCTACAAAGGTAGACCCAGGGAAACTCTGTCTCAAAAAAACAAAAACAAATAAATAATGACAGTGATGGTGACGATGCTGCTGACTACAATGACGACCATGACAACCATGGCGCCCAGCGGCAGTGGTGGCAGCAGCAGCGGAGGCACCATGGTGATAACAACAAGGACTTGAGGTTGTTCATAGAAACACATTGAAGATGTCCCTCCCTGTAGTTGCAACACTAAGCAGACATTGCTCAAGTAGGGACAGGCTATGCCCTAAGGCTCTTTTCCATGACCAGGAAAGAGACTATCAGTTCAATGAACACTTGAAGAGTTGGCTTCTTGGTTATTATGTCTGGGCTATCTAGTTTCCCCACAGTCACAGCCCACGGTGTTGAAATTCAGTCTCTAGACATTGGAAGTCGTCCACCCCCTTACTCCTCCCCATCCTCCACCCCTCTCAATCCCCCCCTCTGTAGCTCAGTCATCTGAACCACAGAGGTCTCATTCATCTCCTCCCATGTCTCCCTAAATATTTAGTTAATTTTTGAATTAGCTAATGACTTTCTGTGTGGGGCATCAGACATGGAAAAGAGAAAACATACTCTGCTGACTGACTATCCCTGGAGAGTGCTCTACTGTATGCCAAGAGGAAGGAGCAGAAAGTCCTGGCAAGAGTAAAATGTAAGGTCTTCTTGATACAACACCAGAAATGGTTTTTCCCAGATGAGTTAGAAAACACAGGGCGTTGGGTAGGCTGGAGAGACGACTCACCAGCTGAGACCAGAGGACCAGAGTCCAGTTCCCAGCGCACACATGGTTCCAGTTACACCGCCAATTCCAGAGAAACTGATGCCCTCTCCAGACTTTAGCAGGGACCAGGAGTACATGTAGTACACACACATACACGCTGGCAGATATTCGTATGCATAACATAAAATAAATTCACTAAACAAACAAACTTCCTTTCCTATAAAAAGCAAGCAAAGATGAGAGCTGAGTCTCCACAACGACCTTAGATGGGAAGAAAGAAAACCCACATTCCTTTCCCTTGCATGAATCTGTAAACCTTTCCTGGTCCTCTTTGAGGAAGAGGCCCAGTGGCTGAGCAGGTCAGCATGAAGCAAATGACAGCCCTGGTGTATGGAACAGTGGACTATTGCCCACTTCTGTATCCCACAGCACACTTGTCTTTCCTTCCTTCTTTCTTTCTTTCTTTCTTTCTTTCTTTCTTTCTTTCTTTCTTTCTTTCTTTCTTTCTTTCTTTCTTTCTTTCTTTCTTCTTTCAAAGATTTATTTATTTTATGTATGTGAGTACACTGTTGCATCGGATCCCATTACAGAAGGTCGTGAGCCACCATGTGTGGCTGGGGATTGAACTCAGGACCCCTGGAAGAACAGTCAGTGCTCTTAACCGCTGAGCCATCTCTCCAACCCCCATCCACAGTTATTTTCAAGACATGTTTTTGTTTTTACTTTTCCAATCACTGTTTGCTTAAAAGTTGCCATTTTGACAATCTGTTCTCTCTCTCTCTCTCTCTCTATTTTATTAAACCTGAGATTGGGAATGAGCTAAATAAATAAACAAACACATGAATGAGCAAATAAACCTTATGGATTCTAGAGGTGATCTCACACAGATTTCCAGAAAGTCAATTCACCATTCAGTTATAGAAGGAGGGAACTGTGGCCCGGTGTTCACCATAAGTGTTCTGGGAAGCACTCCCAGAACAATATGTAAAACATGTGAAATTGAGAGAGAGAGAGAGAGAGAGAGAGAGAGAGAGAGAGAGAGAGCCTGCTGGGGAGATGGTTCAGTGGGCTAAAACTCTTGTGGCACAAGCCCAGTGGCCTGAGTTCAGATCCCCAGAGCCCATGTTAACAATCTCTTCGCAGAAGATTGTAGGTTGTGTTATAACCAAGCAGCTCACTTGCCCTCCATTTTGTTGCTCCCTACTGGGGACAGGACGCCTTCAAGCTCATGTTGATTTTTTGTTGAATTACATCAGTAGAAAGGAAATATTAAAAATATCTTACATAACGTTATTCAGAAAAGTGTGATAACCATGCTGGTTCTCACTCTCTGCGCCCTCTCTACCCTCTCTGCAGATGCAGAGTCTGGGCCCCTGTCATACTGACCCCTGTGTTACTTTGAACCCAGGGTTTTCCCGTGTGAGACTATTTGGCATCTGTGCTTTTCGGCAATTGCACACTTGCTCGGCACACCACAACCTCTGGGGTTGCATCTTCTCTGCTAAGACAACAGGTTTCAGCATCTCCTGGATGTAGCATCTCTTCTACTGGCCCTGGACCACCCGAAGGTATAGGACACTCATTTGAGAACTGGCGAGTAGGAATTAAGCTCCCAGTTTGGATGTTTACAAAGAGTACATCTTGAAGCGAGTTCAGCCCTACAGCCCAGTACCCTAGATTGACCTTGAACTCATTATCTTTCTAGTCCCACCTCTCTAATGTTGGAGTGAGGGGCACGTTCCCCCACACCCAGCTTTAGAGAGTTATTATAACATAGATCTTTCTGATCACTAGGTCCATACTAAGATGCAACTAAACTAGAATCTGGATGAGCTCCCCCCAGGGAGAAAAAAAATCAAGATAAGATAAACCCTTCCCTTGGCCACAGCCCTGGCTACATCAGAGATCTTGGCCCCTAACCCAGGGCCTTGACTCATCCCAGTGTTGTCTGCAATAGCACTAATTCAAGTCCACTGGCCTCAGTCTCCATTCCTTCTCCCTCCGCTGTTCTCTAGAAGAAGCCCTGTATTTTCCTTCCATTTCACCTGCTTTGGAAAGATAGAATAAAACCCCCACCTGTTCTATCAAACAGAACACAACAGATAACCCAAAGTGTGAAGCCAAGGCTATGTGAATAGCTGCCTTGAGAGATGCAAGCCCATTTGGAGTGGAAATACGTGGGCTGGCTGACAGTGGGAGTTTCTCACCGTGGAGTGTTTTTACAGAGACTTTTGCGAAAGGGAAAAAGAGGAGGTGAAGTGTGGAGATGGGGCTGTGATTTCTCTAAACATCAGATTGCTAGTAATCTATGGAAACGCCACTTGCAAATATTGAAAACCCCCTTTTAAAGCGTCCGTGTTGATCTGATATGAAATGGTACCCATCCCCACGTCAGTCACACGTGGGGAAAGACAGGGGCCAACTGTACAGGAAGGGAAAGTGATTCGGTCGTGAAGAAATGCGGGATCATTTGAGATGTGTGACTGTCTACAACGACAACAGGAAGGGATTTAGGGGCTTCCGAGTTCATCGCTGACCCTGGATCTTCCTTGATGGGTGGCAGTTGTAATGGGTCCTTCCTTTGGAAGCTACTCAGTCATTGGCATCCTACAGGTTAGACGTTCTATGGTGACATGCTGGAAATCAGACATGGAATCAATTCAAGGTCTACAGTGAAGACCCTTACGTGGCCTTTCTATTTGGCCTTGTTTTTACACTGTTATCAGAGTGTGCCAGAGATTGTTCTGAGCTCACAGTGTTAGTGAGATAACAAAACGTTGGTTTCTTTGACCTACTCTACCGTCTGACGAGTTTTCCATTTGACTTTGTTTTGTGTGAGTGTCCGAGCACATGCAACACAGCACATGTGTGAAAGTCAGAAGACAAATGGCGGAACCTGGTCCTCTCTTTCCACCATGTGGGTCCCAGGAATGGGACTCAGGTCATCATTTCTAGGAGCAAGTGCCCTGGCTCAGTGAGTCACCTGGACAGCCCTTGAGAGAATATTAAGGTATAATATGCAGCATTCAAAGCTGTCTTTCTTCTTGGGGAATTATGGGATAGATTCCCACTCTTGCTTTGGTCTTTTTCTGAAAACTCACACATTTGTATACTATGTGCGGGCACACATGAAGACCCATGTAAAGCAACTACTCAGAGGTCAGGGTATATCAGCAAGGTTTCTTTAGTTGAGAAAAAATTCAATGACCCCTAAAGTCTACTGGCAGAGTTAAACAGATAATATGTAAAATGCCTGATAAATGGAATCAAGAAAGCAAAAGCAAGATATGTATGTATGTACGTCTGTCTACGTATGTCTGTATGAGTTTCTGTGTGTGTGTGCATATACCTGTACCTGTGTGTCTGTGTGTATCTGGTGTCTATTTCTGTGTGTCTATCTGTATCTGTGTGTGTGTACATGTGTATCTCTGTGTGTGTGTGTGTGTGTGTGTGTGTGTGTGAATGACTGATACTTAGCCAAGGTACAGCATCATAGAGTAAGTTGAAAATTGATAGCTAAATTTCCAATGATTTAATCATTCCCTCACAATCTAAGAAAACCTATAGAGAATTCAAACTACATTAAAGAGAAAAATCAATTTAGCCAAGGATTAAAGCCCACTTGTAGAGAAAAAAGATTTCAAATTATCAAACATAAAGCAGAGGGGAAAATGACAGAAAATCAAAGAACTGTTAGAAATAGTAGTATGTACGGTTAAGCACACATGTGGCTTATTTTATGACATACACATTGGAGAACATGCAAGCAAATCCTGGCAGGTATACCTGTATGTGAGCTATGAACACTGTCAGACACAGAAAGTATCAATACCATGGCTCAAAACGGATCCCACACATTCATTTAGGTAAACATACAGAAATGTTCTGTGAGGTCACACTTACTTCCTACACGACTGGTTCAATAGATGAGGGCCAACACCTAGAACGTTCGCCAATTTTTGTCACTCTTTTCATTGGCATTTGCCTCTCTTCTACTCCATCACAGTAGCTTTAGCCATGTCTCGGTTCCCCCTCAACCTTCTTTTTCAAAGCAATTGAGAGTTGAGAGCGGCTAGGGGACAAGGAGCCAGCCTTAGGGGTGTTGTTATCCTTGGTAAGTTGAGTACACACTAGTGGATGGCCCCACACCCATGCGCATGTGGGCAACACTGGTTAGATTCCGTGGCAGCAGGGGTGTGTGCATGGAATTGGGAAGAGGCCATGGGAAGACCCAAGAAGTTGGAGAGGGAAGTTAGAAATAAATATAATAGAAATATGTTATGTGCATGAGTGATATTCTCAGAGAATAAAGAAAAAAGAAAAAAATCTTCCTCAGAGATTAATACTGTGTAAATATGTCCCAGGCACCCCAAGCTTGGTAGCCAAGCGAGGATTCACCTCAGGCTTTATGGGCAACCTCACATTCTGTGTGCACTGAACATAACGGCTGTGGTTTGGAACCCACTACGTACACTCCTGCTATGCTTGGGTTTACGTAGCTACATTAGGGAGTCCCAGGGACTGGAAGTAAGGGGAGGTAGGGAGCCACGGCAAACATGCAGAGGGCTAGAGCCAATGCAGGCAATGCAGCCCTCTCTCGTCAGAAACTGCACAATTATTCAACTAAGAACAAGGAGCGGTGGCCCAAGCCTGTGACCCCAGCATTCAGAAGATGGAAGCAGGAGGATCAGGAGTTCAAAGACATCTTCAACTACACAGCCAGTTTGAGGCCTGGACTACAAGTGATTCTCTCTCAAGACATTTGCCTACGCTCAAGGAGAGAGAGAGAGAGAGAGAGAGAGAGAGAGAGAGAGAGAGAGAGAGAACTATCCTATCAAGAAGCAAAGAAGCCAGGCAGTGGTGGCACATGCCTTTAATCCCAGCACTTGGGAGGCAGAGGCAGGTGGATATCTGAGTTCGAGGCCAGCCTGGTCTACAGAGTGAGTTCCAGGACAGCCAGGGCTACACGGAGAAACCCTGTCTCAA
Source organism: Uromys caudimaculatus (assembly GCA_028551405.1). Taxonomy (NCBI): domain Eukaryota; kingdom Metazoa; phylum Chordata; class Mammalia; order Rodentia; family Muridae; genus Uromys; species Uromys caudimaculatus. Next base: position 5,568,881 of record CM052706.1, on the reverse strand, counting down.
AAAACCAAAAAAAAAAAAAAAAGAAGAAGAAGGAGAAGAAGAAGCAGCAAAGAATCTGAGCAGTTATCTATCAAATCACATTCTTGGGTAGTTGAGGATCCACCCAGAATACGGAGACCAAAGCACTCCTGTGAGGCCAGAAAGGAGGCGGAAGTCATTAGAAGCTGAGCTATGTGACAAGCTATCTGACTTCAGGGAAGTGTGGGTGGGTCACCAAGGCTGTGAAGTGCAGGAATAAGGAAGGGGACAAAGACAACATCTGCTTTCACACTCGTTACACTTACAGAAGTGTGTGTGTGTGTGTATGTGTGTGTGTGTTCACACATATGTGAATATATATGTATGCACGCATATAATCCCCAAAGTAATTTAAAATCCACCAAAGGGGCCTACATGCCTGCAATCTCAGCATTTACAAGACAAGGATATCTAAATTTTGCTGAGTTCCAAGAAAGGATTGACAATTGGAGACTAGTTTCAGCTCTCCAGTGGTACTGTGAAGGAAAGAAAGAAAGAAACAAAGACAGACAGAGACGGGGAGAGACAGAGAGAGGAAGCAAGAGAGAGACAGAAACAGAGAAAGAAAGAGAGGGGGTGTTAAGGACGGAAGGAGGAAGGGAAGAGGGAGGGAAAGAGAAGGAAGAGGGAGATTAACCCTGAGCCACTTAGTAATGAGCACCTACTGCAGTGCCTGCAGCTTCCCGCACTGAAAATACGAGAGTGAACAGGAGTCACTGACCTGGAGCTAGCCAGCGAGGCGACTCAGCAGGTGACCTGTTCTGATGACCTGAGTCCCATCCCTTAGACCTACGTGGTGGAAGGAGAGAACTGGCCACTGTAAGCTGTCTCCTGGCTGGTGATCACACCAGGCATACACCACAGAAGGGAGGGAGAGGGACTCAGGGAAGAAGAGAAATGAAACAGATTAAAGAATCATTGGCCTCATGGGGTTTACATTCTAGAACAAGGAAGTACTACACAAATGGTGCTTGCTGTCTGTCCGCTGACCCCTGGTCTTGCTTGGTCACTCGCCCACTGATTTGTAGATTGATGCCTGAACTTTGAACCCACTTTGCTTAGTTTTCATATTCAAAAGTGATGACTCAGATTTGAGAAAAACTTCCAGCTAGTTCCTTACTGGCAGATGGAACACAGGCCGGTTTTTGAGCTGTTTCTTGCTGTCGTTTATAGATTTCCAGGTACCTCAGCACAGAGATTAAATATGGAGCGACTTGGTACCACACGACGCACTTGTGTCTGTCACCTTCCTTTCAGGTTCTTCACTGAGGACTCTGAGCCTCTACTCTGCTCTTTCTCTAGAGTTGTGTTCTTGTCAGCCCAGTAAGTGCTAGACCAACGCTTGTCAAACTGACTTCTGAGAGTGACACCCTCTGATTCTGCCTAGTCACTCTATTTTGATTGCCTGTCACACAGACTTAACACTCAACAGACTCGCAGAAGATAGGTACTTCACCTCTTTCATAGCTGCCCTGGTCTGGCCTCAGCATGAGAGAGTTGGGTAACCCTATAGATAGACGATGGCCTCAGCTTGGTTGAACAGCGCAGGCTTACAGATGAGAAGCAGCTAACATCCGTACATCTTCTCAATGGTTCCACTGGCTGGACCAGATCCACGCTGTTCTCCTTGCTCCCTCTCAGCAATGGCAGAAACATCCCGGCTGGGGCATGCGCAGTCCACTCTTAACCCTTTGACTTCCCCTTGCACTATCACCTCTGTCCTAGTTCCCTTTGCTCCAGCCACATCAAGACTAGCACATTCTGAAATGTTCTAGCCACATATCCCCACAGCCCTGTTTCAAATCTCAGCTCTCAGCTTACAAGTCATATTCAACAAGCCTTCCCCATCCCTCGACAATGCAGAGCACTTCCCCTTCCGCTCACCCACCAGGGCCCTGTTCTCTGCTTTGCCACAGCAGTATCACACCGGTTTTTCTCTTGCTTAGGCTTTTTTTTTTTTTTTTTTTTTTTTTTTTTTTTTTTTTTTTTTTTTTGCCTGCCCACTAGAACGCAGTCACTGGAGCTCTGGCCAGTTCTATCCACTCTCATCAGCAGAACAGGGCTTCTCGATAATGACTAGTTATTGGTGAATGAGAGGAAGGATACGGTGAGTATGTTTCTTTTTTTTTTCTGAGACAGAGTTTCTCTGTATAGCCCTGGCTGTCCTGGAACTCACTCTGTAGACCAGGATGGCCTCAAACTCAGAAATCCACCTGCCTCTGCCTCCCAAGTGCTGGGATTAAAGGCGCGCGCCACCACTGCCCGGCCGGCGTGAGTATGTTTCTTAAACACACTGGACTTGAGAGACTGCCAGGTGAACACTTTTTAGTATGAGATGTTCACAAGATTCCTTTTGATACACAAAAGAACACCATAAGCACAGCACGTGGCACACCCCTGCTTTTTGATGGTTAAACTCCGTCTTCTGGAAGATCAGATCCTAAAGTGCTGGTCACAGAATTACCAGAGATTTTAATTTTATTTTCATTGCCTGCACTTTCTAAATGTTTTATTTCCTCTATATTGATTATTTTTTCCTTTGATTATTATGCAATACTTGCCAAATTTAATATGCAAAATAGTATACAAAATAGTATGCAAAAGTATACTGGAAGAGCAAGAATCAATCATTGGGCAAGGCTTATATGGGAAATTTAAAAAGTCCTGGTAAGCAAAATTAAAAAGATTAAATGAAACCATTGTTAGTAGGGATAAACACAGCAACCATAATAATAATGCTAAGTACTAGTGGTTAATTTTGGCAGTAGACAATTTAATTACAAAAAAGTAAAGGTGAAACACTTCCTTTCCGTTTCTTTATTAACGTGGCTCACACACTGTATGAGCAGGGCCACCCAGTACCTTGTCACACCAAATTCAACAGACTCTGGAATACAGAGTGTCAGGCCTCCGTAAGAGACAGCCAACTTTGTGGTTCTCTTAGCTGGGTGTCTCCAGGAGAGCAACTCTGTAAGGCAATGCCACCGAGGCCATCTGTGGTCCCCAGAAGCTCCTGGCAAGATATGTGGTAAAGGCTCTGGGATGCAGTCTAGACCTGGAATCTTTAGTGTTTGGCCTAAGCCCTGTAGACGGACTCTTCCCAGCTCAGGAAGGAGACGAGAAAGATCCTATCTCATTCTGACCTAAAACAGGTAAGCCAGGGCTCTGTAGTGAAGATAGCCACCTACGGGGTGGCTGAGGGTGTTGGCCCAGATCCTGGGAGCTGTTCTCCAGCCAATCTGTTGATAATAAATATTACTATCCAATGGGACTTTGTACTTCAGTGCCTGGAAATGCTATCACATTTGGTTTTCTTAACACAGCCATGTCAGTAATGGAGTTCTGTTTGCAAGGGCAGAGAATTGAGCACATCACGTACTTTAAAACGCATGACCCTCAAATCTATTTCAGCATTGGACTTAGTATCAGAGCTCTGTGTGTGCACGGGGTATGGTCTCCTTTATTCATGCCGAGTTGGGGGTGATATGGAAATGGGTAGATCTGAGAGTTAGTTGTTAAGGGGCGGTGTTGTGGGTGAATATGATCAAAATACAGTGTATACAATTCTCAAAGAATCACTAAAAATGTGAAATTCTCAAAAATAGAAAATGTGTCGCTGATTCAGAATGCAAATTTTACTCACTCTACCAAGACCAGGGAAAAAGTATAAATTTCACTAATTGTACCAACATCAGGGGGAACTGCAGTTTAACTGGTCTGAGCCCAAGTAGAAAGCCATAGATGTTACATCTCTAATTCATATCTCTGACATTATTAGAAAGATGCTAGTTTTTAACAGATCGAAACACAAATGTTTTCCACTTTTTGGGTTCCTTTCCCCCTTTTTATAAATAATTCATCGTTGTTGGCTTTGATTTTGTAAACTACTGAACAGAGAAGGAATCATAAATACATTGTTCTTTTTTTTGAAAGTTTTATTAATTTTGAGAATTCTTTAACACGTTTTGATTACATTTGTCCCCAGTCTTCTACTCCTCCAGATTCGTCCCCATCCCTACCCACCCAACTCCATATCCTCATCTTTAAGAAAAAAAATTGAGCTCAATTTGTGATGCCTGTATATTCTTGGGTAGGTGGCTTTCCCCTGCAGTGTGGTCAACCTACCAGCGGCCACGCCCTGACTGATTTCTACCAGCCGCTATGAGTTACCTCCTCTGCTAGGGGCAGGACTTCATGCCTATCTGTGCTCTCCATGCGGGGATTTATCTGGCCTGAGCTTGTACAGGTCCTGTGCATGATGTCACAGCTACTATGAGTTCATGTGTGCAGCAGTCGGGAAGGCTGGGTGGTATCCAGGCTCCAGACCCAAATGTATCGTTTTAACCTTACCGTCTAGACACTCTCAATGGCGACCTACCTCCTGCACCCTTCTTCCTTCCTTCCTTCCTTCCTTCCTTCCTTCCTTCCTTCCTTCTTTCTTTCTTTCTTTTTTTTTTTTTTTAATGAAGATACATTCCTGCCCATTCAAGATTTGTGCAACTAATGTTGACGCTTGGGTTCAATTTACTTCATGGAAGAAAATATTCTTGCACGGGATCTAGGAGGATTAAAACATCAAGCTTGATAATATTCAAAGGCAAAGAAAGATCCACGAGGGTGTGGTACCCTGTGTGTCTGCCTTGTTCTCAGTCCCAACGCCTTCTCTTAACGCTAAATCCCCCATTTGTTTATTAAATTACTCAATGATAAATATATACATCAGATACCCGCTAGACTGCAAGGACTATCTAGGTATTAATGTATCATGTTAATTACTAAGACAAGATACCCTTACAAATATAAGAGAGTAATGGGCAAAGTAGGCAAAACATATTTTGGATGATAGCAATGCATGCTAACTGCAGAACTAGAGCATATTTCAAAAATATCTTTAGAATCTAAAAGCCTACAGGAGCATAAAACAGAAGACTTGAATACACAGAAAGCTTGGGTATTGGGTGATGGAATTCTGATCATTTTCTATCTCCCGAGACATTTCGATCGTGCCTTAAAACTCTTTGCTTTGTCAAAGGAAGACTGAAGTTGATATTCTGTGGTAGGAATAAGGAAGGGCGTGTGAAGGCACAGCTTTAATCCCAGCACTCGGAGGCAGAGGCAGGCAGATCTCTGTGAGTTTGAGGCTATTCAGGACTACATAGCAGCTTCCAGGAACGCTACTGCCAAGTAGTAACACACTGTCTCAAAAAGGCTCAGCGGTTAAGAGCACAGGACACTCTTCCACAGGACCCTGGTTCAGCTCCCAGCACCCACATGGCAGCTCACAATCATCTGTAAGCCTAGCTTCAGGAGATCTGAGGCCTCTTCTGATTTCTGGGGTCCTGCACATATCTGGTGCACGTGCATTCTCTCAGGCACACGAACATACATATAAAGTAAGACAAATATTTATACTTTTAAAAGCCAGTCGGTGAAATAACCCCAGCTGTGAAGGTCCCAACACAGAAATAAAAGTCAGGACAGTGTGATAGCTCTCACCCTGAACACAAATGTCAATCCCATAGTAGTGGTTCCCAGGGATAGTGAAGGACATGAAATCCCGACAAAGGCTTAGAAGGGAGATTCTAGGAATAATTAATGAAATCAAAGAGGCTAGAAACAAACTCATAAACTAATCCAATAGACAGCTGAATAATAATAAGAAGAAATTTAAGCTAGGCATAATAGCACACACCCTTAATCCCAGCACTTGGGAGGCAGAGACAGACAGATCTCTATAAGTTTGAGACCAACCTGGTCTACATAATGAGTTCCAGGACAGCCAGGGCTACATAGTTAGACTCTGTCTTAAAACAAACAAACAAACAAAAATTAATGGAAAGAAGAAAGGAAGAAAGGGGGGGAGGAAATTTTAGTACAGGGGTTAGTGAAATGGCTTAGTGGTTAAGAGTACTGACCACTGGGCAGTGGTGGCGCACGCCTTTAATCCCAGCACTTGGGAGGCAGAGGCAGAGGCAGGTGGATTTTTGAGTTCGAGGCCAGCCTGATCTACAGAGTGAGTTCCAGGACAGCCAGGGCTACACAGAGAAACCCTTTCTCAAAAAACCAAAAAAATAAATAAATAAAAAAAGAGAGAGAGAGTCCTGGCTATTCCTCCAGAGGACCCAGGTTTGATTCCCAGAACCCACATGGTGGCTTACAACTGTCTGCAACTCCAATTCCAGAGGATCTGATGCTCTCTTCTGGTCCTCATGGGCACCAGACACACACATGATAGACATACATGCAGGCAAAATACCCCCATACATCACATACATAAAAATAATAATATATCAAGAACACAAAAAATAAGTCAGTATAGGAAATGAAACAGGAGTACAATAAAGACATAGGAACACTGAAAATAACAATAAACATGAATTAAAAGTAGAATCCGTTTCTTGGCCTTGAATCTGAACATGTAACTGTAGAAGACGTGACATGATTCAGAGACAGGCTCTCCAAGGGCAAGGCAATCAGGGTCTATCTGCTTTTCTCGGAATGCTGGTTCTTAGAACGCAGCCTCCGGGTGTGATAAGACCCACGGCGCCTCAGGATTGACTTAAAGGCAAGCTTCAAGATGGCTTTGATTTCTCAACTCTCTTCACCTCCTCACGTTCTGTATTAAAACTGTCTTCTATGGTTCCTGAGAATGCGTAGCAGACGTGAAACCATCAGAAGCCACAGTGGCTTCTCTAGCTGGCTTTCTAAACCATATCACAGACCTGAGTGTCCACTCTACACTTGGACCCCTAAAAAGTCCATTCTTGAGTTCTGAGAGACTTATTCCTTATTTATGGATCCCTATTGTTATATATATGTGTATGTATGTATGTATGTATGATATGGGAGATTCACATACCACAGCATGTCAGAGGTCAGGGGATAACTTTGTGGAATCTGTTCTCTCCTTCCACCTTTTCATGGGTTTAAGAGGTCAAACTTTTTGCCAGGCTTGTGTGACAACTGTCTTTACCCACTGAGTCATCTCACCTGCCCTAAGGGTCAGATTCCTAAACACTTCAGATTTAGCAACTTTTTCAGCCCTTCCAAAGGCTTTTACGAACGCCCTGTTCCGTGTGCTTTCCCACACTGTGTGCAAAAGCGTTCAGAACTGGTTCTATTATTGCTCTAGAACCTGATACAGTCTGCCAGGTGAACTCTCAGAACTCTTAGCACAACGTGTAATTAGACGTTTGTTATGGGGTAGTTTATTTCTGCCTGGGTTACTGCTGTGCCTCTAGCACCTTGGATAGAGCGAGGTATGCAAAAAAGGGAGATTAATAAATATTTGCCAAACCAACAAGAGAATTTAGCACCTTCAACCATGTGGGTAATTCATTTATCAAATGATCACAGAGATAATTAAATTCACACCTCAGTTACCTATCAATTCTTTAAACAATAACAAAATTACAAAATATTTAAGAGGAATGCAGATATAGTTCTGACTCTTGCTGAATACAAACTGTCGGAGGGGCTGAAAATGGACTCAGCAGTTAAGAGTGTCTGCTGCTCCTACAAAGAACCGGAGTCTGGTTCCCAGCACCACATTGGGCAGCTCACAAACACCTATAGCTCCAGCTCCAGGGGTCCAGTCCTCTTCTGGCCTCTGCAGGCACCCAATTGCACAGGCTTTTATCCACACATCCACACATCCACACCTAGTGGTCCAGGAGAGTTAATAACGCAATCTCACTGACTAATTCCCCTCTCACAAACCTGACCTAGCTAATGTAGATTCCTCGGGAGATCGCTCCAGCTCACTGGGGGAGGACAAAGACAGCAGGCTTAATGGCTCCAGATAGATAAAAGGAGCTTTCTAGACCAACTTATTCTTAAAACTGGCAATTTCTCACATCAGAGGCAAATTTTAATGGGGACTGAAGTCTCTAAAACCAGGGCTGGAGAGTCAGCTCGGCGTTAAGAGCACTGGCTGCTCTTGCAGAGGCCCTGGGTTAGATTCCCAGTTCACAGTCATCTGTAACTCAGGTCCCAGAGGATGCCAGGCCCTCTTCTGGTCCCCACAGTTACCACAAGCAACTATTGCATAGACATATATGCAGGCAAACTTTTCAAACACAGACAAAGTAAATCTTTATAAAGAAATGATTACTGTGGTAAAATTCTTTGTAATAAGAATGGTCTCTGCATCAAATGTGGGATTTGGAAGGAAGAGCCATCTGTTCCTGAAGCTCAGGTTACTCTCTAAGCCTAAATGCTTCGTTAAAACTGATGGGTAAGTGCTCGTGTCTGTCCAAGCACAGCCGTGTTTTCTAAGCACTGGGCATAGAGCAAGCAATGCGGCAGGGAACCGGTGATGGCCAGGTTCTGAACTACACAAACCTAGTAGATTGCATGGGCATGGGCACACGTGTACACACATACACACACACATTCACCATACCACACATACACAAGCACAGACACACACACATAGCACACACACACACACACTTAGCACACATACACACATACCACACACACACACCCCACACACTACAAACACATACACCACACAACATGATATACACACCACACACATACAACACATCACACAGACACACACACATGCACACACACTTACAATACACACATACAGACACACACATACCACAAATACACCACACATATGCACATACAAACACCACACACATACACACACACAAAATACCACACATATGCACACACACCATGTCACACACACACACACAGCACATATACCACACATATACACATACACACATACACAAATACCATATACATACATAGCACACATACATGCATACATACACCATCACACACACGCACGCACGCACGCACGCACGCATTGCTTCCAGAACTACCTGAGAAGAAAAGCCTCTGACAAGCCTCTCCCTATTCTTCAGGCATCACACTCTCCAGATGGCAGAAAATAGCCACAAAAGCAAACGTGAGACATCTGAACATCCGATTGTTTTCTAGTTTTCTCTCTTTTCGAAATTCTGAGTTGTCCATTAGACTTATATTGAAAAAGTACATTTGTAATTTTTAAAAAAAAAAAAAATAGTAGGCCAGTTTAAAAAGGCAAAAGCTACAAAGCCTGCACACCAAATCTGTAAACTCCTCGTGTATACAGAGTGAGACCACACAGAACAGAAAGTGGCCCGTGTTGGTGATGCCCGCGCTCGTTTCTCTCGAAGTGAGCTTGTAGGGCAAGTGTTAGAGAGAACGAGCCGCCAACATTTCAACACCTTTGCCACATTTCAAGATGAAATATCTTCGCAAGAAGAAGATTTATGGGTTCTTAATGAGGTCAGAGGATGTCGCCGGGAGTTCATTTTTAAAGAATGAGTTCACAGGTCCAGGAGCAAGCTAGGAAAGCTCACCCTCCACGGGGTTTCCAGACCCTGGGGACAGGGTCCTGAAGGAGGCGACGGACTTTCCGTTTCTGGAGGAAAACTTAGGTTCTGGACTTCTTGAAAAGAACTAAGCATGACCTCAGCAACCAAGTTAGGAGATTTAGCAGTGGCTACTAATCTCTAAATCCCTTTTGGAAGTAGTCTAAGGAAACAATAATCTAGTAACTAATACTCATCACAGTATATCTTAAAACTGTGTGTGCCACATGTGTGCGGATGCTCATGGTGGCCAGAGAAGGTCTGGGATTCCCTGGAGCTGAAATTGCAACATAGTTGTGAGCAGCGTGATGGGGTGCTGGGGGGCAAACTTGAGTGCTCCGAAAGAGCACGTGACCACGGAGCCATCTCTCCAGCCCATATACAATAATATTTTTGTGTGGGAATCCATATGATTGAATTACGAGAAGAAAATCAGAGTCAATACTGATGGAAACAAGACTAAGCGTTTGCTTCTCAAAGTTCTCCCTCTCTCTTTTTTCAGCAGATGTAAATTGAGCCCCTGCTGAACACAGACTGTGCACTCGGTGCTGGGAGGTGAGAGGTGACCCACACTTTCCTGGAGTGGTAGAACTGGCAGGGGGAAATAAACAATTACCACTGCGGCCAAGGCGAGGAGGTATTCAAAGAAAGATGCCAACCAGAAAACGTAGTTTTGTTTCAAGAACGGAGACCTGAAAGACAGAGAAGGCAAGCCAAGACTAGACGCTGTTGAGCCTTGACCTCCAGGAGGCACAGGTGGTTTGGGCGCTATAGACAAGGGTCACTGAACTGACAGGGTAGGAACTCCTGTTGAGGTGCCCATGAGGCAGAAAGAGGGAGGCAGCTTTAGTGAAGCAGGAAACAGCTGGTCACAGCACCACAGGCTGGGGTTCTCGAGAGAGCTCTGAGTGAGGGGCCAGGTAAGTTCAAAGCTAGCTCTGCTCTTCCTGTGTTGTACAGCATCGGGGAGATTCGGGTCTTTCAGTACCCTTATTTCCAGCCTCCCCATGAGGAAAAACAGTACCACAGGCTAAGTTCTTCCCAAGCCTAAAGCTAAGCAAGACATTAAGGACTGGGAAGCAGTGGCTGAAGGATCAGGAGGCCAGGGTCATCCAGACCCTCATAGTGAGCTCTAAGCCAGTCTAGGTGCCATGAGACGGTGTCTTGAAAATGATTACAAGGGCCAAAAAGGGGTTCTGTTGGTAAAGTCCTTGCCCTGCAAGCCTGAAGAACACTCTAGAACCAGGACTGGAGACAGGAAGACACTTGAAGCTTTCTGGCTAACCAGAATATCCAACTGATACGTTTCAGGTTCAGTGAAGATTAAGGGTGATCAAGAATCATGGTGCTCAAATGTTTTACAATGACATAGACTTTAAAAAAGAACTGGTGCTACCCAAGATGTTGACTTGGGGGTAAAGCCAGGAGGATCAGGAGTTCAAAGTCATCCACAGCTACACGGTAAGCTCCAGAAAATCTTGGCTACAGACGTCTCTGTCTCAAAAACAACTGGAGGGCTGGGAAGACCGTGGGATGAATAGAAAAATGAGCGAACCTGAGAAGTATTGTATCAAAGGAGGAGACTAAACTCAGAAAGAGAAAAAGCAAAAACGAGCCACGTGTTCCCCTTTGTATGTGCCCAATAGCATAATGAACTATATACGAATCTATGCCATAATACATGCATTAATAAACTGGTGTAAGTGTGAGCATAGTCTAACCTTTAGAAAGGAAACCGAGAGGCCATAGTAGCCAGGCAGTGGGGAAGAGAGAAAGGCAGGCAGACGGCAGGGGAAGCCATGGGAAAGGATTCAAAGCTGGTTTCTTCTAGTTAAAAAAAAGAAATATGATATCGAACAATTTTGTATGGTTCAAAATACACACACATACACACGCACGCACGCACGCACACGCACGCATGCAAAAAATTGAGTGGTGCCTTGGCCATGTGATCCCGGCACGGGGCAAATTTTGATGGAGATCTATGTAAGTTCAGGCGCAGCCTTGCTCTGGGCTGGTGGCTCTCAACCCTCCTAACGCTGCACCTCATGTTGTGGTGGCCTCTAACCATAAATTTATTTTTGTTGCTACTTCATAATTGTAATTGTGCTACTGTGGATCACAATGTAAATTATCATATATGCAGCTGCTAGGCGACCCCTGTGAAAGGATTGTCTGACAATCGCCCCAAGGGATCTCAACCCAGAGGCTGAGAACGACTGCTCTAGTCTGTTCTGGGTACGAATGAGACCCAGTTTTTTTGAGGGGGGAGTTCAAGACAGTTTCTCTGTGTAGCCCTGGAACTCCCTCTATAGAGCAGGCTAGCCTCGAACTCAGCGGTCCATCTGCCTGTGCCTCCTGAATGCTAAGACTGAAAGCACATACCACCATGCCCAGGGAAATCCTATCTTGAAAAAAAAAAGCACAGCCTATGACAGAGAGAAAAGCTAGCATGTTCTGTAAAGGGAGTTCTAGGATCACACAGAGAGGCTCTATCTTGAACTCCCCCCCAAAAGACTGGGTCTCATTCTGTACCCCAGAATTGACCAGATTAAACAGAAAGCGAAGTCAAACTATACTAAAAAGCTCCACCTTGGCCAGCCCTGCAGTTCCCTCCTAAAGGGTAAGGTCCCACAGGGCTGATTCAGACTGACCCAACATGACCCAGCCATCTACCGAATATGCTCCCACCCCCCCACCCCCATACGCACAGGGCGTGGGTATTGGCCAGGTGGCTTTGCCACTGAGACCAAATATAAAGGAGGTGACAGCTGACCAGAGGCTGTAGACAGACCACACCCTCCCAGAAGGGAGCACACCCTCCTTAAAAGAGGATCTGGGGTGCACATTTATCTTTGCCACAAAGACTATAGTTCTAGTGAATAAATACAACTGAAGCCCTAACAACGTTGATGCCTCAAAGCAAGGATGCTCGCAGTCAGCTACCTCTCTGCTCAACAGAATTCATTCACGAGACTTTAGCTGTATTTATTTATTTATTTATTTATTTATTTATTTGGTTTTTCGAGACAGGGCTTCTCTGTGTATTCCTGGCTGTCCTGGAACTCACTCTGTAGACCAGGCTGGCCTCGAACTCAGAAATCCGCCTTCTGCCTGCCTCTGCCTCCCAAGTGCTGGGATTAAAGGCGTGCGCCACCACTGCCCAGCCTGTCTTTTTTTCAACACGTTTTTATCTCATTCATTCATTCATTCACTCATTCATTCATTCATTTGTTTTTTAAAGAATCTCCTGTAGTCCAGGCTGGCTTCAAACTCTGTGTAGCTGGAGGTGACCTTGAACGTCTGACTCTTCTGCCTCCACCTCCAGAGTGCTGGGATTCAGATGCTAGGTCTCCCTCAAGCCTATCTTAAGTCTCCACGCTTTGCTCATTCTGCACCAGGTTCTCAAACTCCTGTGCATTCTCGTCCATCCTAGCTTCCCAGATCTTACCACCTTAAGGGATTATTACGATAATCATTTCGCCCTCTGGTCCACTGGGCCTGGGAATATACAATAAAAATAACTTTATTTTTAGCCTTATCTTCTTCCTTCTGGAACTTTCCCCCCGGCTATTCCTTCTGGGCCTTAGTGTACTACAGCAGCCTGCCAATGCCAACTCCAACCCTGACTTCCAGTGTGGTCCATTTGCTATCCCCAAGACATCCTGTCTCCCCAGAAAATGGAGACAGTAACTTCCTGACATGTGAATTAAGATCTCCCCCCCACCCACCCACCCAAGCACAGCTCAGGGTATTTAGCAGTTTGAACTGGATGGAGCTGTGTTGAATCGAATGAAACTCGGTTTATCCTGTGTTGTTGGCTCTCCTAATAAAGAGTGAAGAGCTTAGACTAACAGGGAATTCTTTCACTTGAACTACTAAGCTAATTCAAATGTGCCAGGAAAGGTACTGTAGTCGTATAATCCTGCATACAGACAGAAAAAAGACACTGTTAAGACAGCTTTCAAATTTGCTCTCTCAGCCATGACTGTGCCACCCTAGAGACTTCAGTGGTAAAGAAGACAAGGCTGGGGCTGGGGAGAAGGCTCTGTGGATAAGAATTCTTGCTGAGTTAGAACCCCAGCACTCAGGCAAAAGTCAGGCCTAGGTGTGCATGATTGAGCCCCAGCACTGGGGAGCTGAGACAGGCAGGTCCTGAGAGCTTGCTGGCCAATTAGTGTAGCTGAGATAAGATTACCATTCTGTGAGAGACCCTGGACTCAAGTTCCTAAGTCAGAGATCAACAGAGGAGCCACCGAATGTTCTGTTCTGGTCTTCACATGTTCATGCACGGACACACCTACACTCACATGCGTGAACCATACACAATGAAGAAATAGACAGAGATAGATGGATAGATAGATAGATAGATAGATAGATAGATAGATAGATAGATAGGTAGATAGATAGAAGATAGATAAATGTATGGTGTTGATAATGATGATGGTAGTGGTGGTGGTGATGAAGAAGAAGAAAGCTAGTGTGACTTGGTCAAAATCAGCTGGTGGGTGGAGCTTGTTGCCAGGGGCTAGTCATACGGGGATCAAGATCCTGTAGATAATGGGTAAGTTCTCTCCCTCCAGATCCAGTGGTCATCCGGGAAGCATGAGCAGCAGGTGAGTCCTGAGGGTTATAAAGTGCAGATACACGATGACTGTGAACCAGGCAGAGGGAAGAAATATGCTGAAATTGGAGTTGGGACTGGGCCAACGTGCAGTAGCTTGTGAAAAGTTCAACTAAGAGCCTCAGGGAGGTCACAAGTAGATGGAGCCTGGCCGGTGGGGAGAGGTAGAGGAAGGGCCTGCAGGGCTGTACGTAAGTTGGACCTTTATGCAGAGGACCTCAGGTAAGCCATTAAAGGGTAAAACGCAACCGAGAGGCACCATCAAGTCTGCGTTTGCCTCCTGCATGACGCAGTGGGTCTGTGTCTAAGGATGCCGAGAGGTCATAATACCTTTCTTTCCCAAGAAGGAAAAACAGACTTTACTATTGCTATTTTATGAATTACTTCAGACAACTGGTACATCATAGAAAGAATTTCTCTTAATTCCTCACACATAAAATAGGAGGTGTGGACACTTCTGGAAAGAATTCTCTTGAGAATGAGTTTAAAATCTAGGGTATATGTGCATGTGCGCGCACACACACACACACACACACACACACACACACACACACACACACACCCTGGACATGGAAATGGAGAGGAAGAGAGGGAAGAAGAAGAACCAGGGGAAAGGGAGGGATATCAGAAGGCAGAGGTATGTGAGCACAGTCAGAGTAAATGATATATTCATTTGATCAAATTGTCTCCATGAAATCATTGTTTGAACAACCAGTGTTTGTCGCTTTCGAAGGCAAGATAAGAATGACTTTCAAGATACTTTAATCTTTACACAGAGTAAGATGTAAGAGCTGCTAAGATGGTTGGGTGGGTAAAGGAGCATGTCGCCAGCCCTGACACCCTGAGTTCAATCCCTGGGATCAGCGTGATGGAAGGAGAAATGACTCTCACAAGTTGTTCTCTGACCCCCACATGTGTAAAGACGTCAATAAAACCCAGAGACATGGCAACACAAAAATTCCATAGTCATTTTTGTGTATAGCCCTCTAGTTCATAAAGTTGGAGGATTATACAAAAACCTTAGAAATGATCTAGTCCAGCTGCTCCCAAGCATCCTGACCTTGGGAACTCTGGTACTCTTAAAAATAGTTACTGAACTCATAGGGATTTGGATTTTGTGAGTTACTGCTACTAAGGCAGACTTTGTGTTGGAAAAATTAAAGGCAAGGAAAACTGAAAGAACCAGAATGTGTAGTCACTGGTTTCCTTTCCTTTGTGCCAGATCGCATTACCTTCAAGAAAATTCCATCACACACTCTGAGGGCGAGAGAAAGGTAAAATAATAATTTACCAGTCTTGACCTTGTGGTAGACACTCTCTAAGGCTGTCAGAGAACCTCATGATTACTGGACCACATTCTGAGAATCCTTAGTCTACTCCAGCTAGAATAACAGGCCGAGACCCTATGCCAGGTTACGCGGTTGCTGGAGGTAAGAGTTCCTGATGTTTGATGTATCTGCCCATTGATATCACAGTCCCAACATGACTGCCTGCCCTACAATTCCTTTGCATGGTAGAGTAAGATTGGTGGATTGCATTTCTGGGGATGCAAAACATGGTGCTCTTCGATCTCTGGCCTTTGGATTCTGAGTGTCTTCAAAAGAATGAGAATGATCTCAGACTCTGACCTTTCCCTGTCCTCTCTCCAGACCTCTGGCTCCTGAAAGGTGCTACTGAACCAGAGTTCTCCCCAAGGCTAGTTGGAGGGGTTAGAACTCTCTCCCCTAAAGCAAGCCATAAAGCTGGGACAGAAAGTCATTCCAAAAGGGTTCTGCCCTATCCCCTGGGGAGGAGGGGGAAGGAATGCAGCATAGAGAGCCTGAGAAGAATCTGAGCAGACAGGCCTTGCTGGGTTCCCCGCTGGTCTATCACCGACTGTGAATCTACACAGCTGTCCACTCTTCCTTCTTCCTCGAACGTAAGCACAAATGCACTCTCCCCGGTATTCATGTCTGAAAGCTTTTGCATTCCACTAAACGCTGATTAAATAACTCAAGTTGTGACTCTGTCTTTTGTTAAAGGAGGGTTGGCAGCAGCCCTCACCATTGGTGTAGGAAGATATCCCACCCTCCGCTCTTCCATGACAGAGTAGCAAATTTTTACTGATTTACTTAATATTCACACAGTAATCCAATGATAGTGTTCTTGCCCAGTCAGCATCTCCTAGAGTGATTAGCCATCCTACTTTACTTGGAGATATCACAGTCTTAACACTGAGAGTCCCGTGGTCCCCTCAGTGCTGGGCAAACCAGGATAGTGGAGTGCCAGAACTGTCCCCTAGGACTCTGGAGCCTTCTGCATCCTGATAGTAGAAAATGAAAGAAATTGGAAAGCATGCCTAACTCCTAAAATCTTCAAGTCCCCCACCCCTAAAGCCCCATCTCATCTACTTACGTTTTGTGATAGGAAGTAGCCATGTGGCTGGGTGGAAGGGGGCTTGTCTGGGAAGAAGAGCTGGGGTCTTGGGAGGGAAGAATACACATACCTGTTGAGTAGATTCTTGGGTGACTTTTTAAACTTATTTTAGATTAATCTATTTTATGTGTGGGAACGTTTGCCTGTGTGTGTGTATGTATCTGCCCCACATGTGGGCAGGGCCTGCAAGATTAGAATTTGGCATCCAGCTCCAGGGACCATGAGTTGAAGATGGTTATGAGCTTCCATGTGGATGCTGGGAATCAAACCCAGGTCCTCTGCAAGAGCTCTTACCACTGAGCCATCTCTTCAACCCCAACTAGCTCATGTAGATATTGACAGACTGCTAAATACACTGGGGCTGGAGAGGCAGCTCAGTGTGTAGCAGTGCAACTGTTCTTCCAGAGGTCCCAAGTTCCTTTCCCAGCTCCCAGAGGATCTGATGCTCTCTTCTGGTCTCTGTGGGCACCTACACTTATGTGCACATATACACAACACACACACACACACACACACACACACACACACACACTTACCATACAATATAAAATATATATATATATATATATCTTATATTTGCATTACTTTTGATCTAAGAATCGGTAGCCAGAAGCCTAAATATTGAGGGTTGTAATGCCTACAGTACACAATCTGCTTACATTGATGTGTAGAGAGTTTTGGCTCATGCGTAGGCACACATGGCCCATCTTGTCTGAGAGAATCAGTTGCTTTAAAATGACTTTTAAAAAACACTCTCTTTATGGTCTTTGTTGGGACTTTTAATTTGAAATAAAACCTTCCAAAGCACATAAATAGAAAAAAAGAAAAAGAAAAAAAAAAAAAAAGGCAGTTCTTTCTGTGTGATTTGCTCACAGGGTGTCAAGAAATGTGTGTGTGTGTGTGTTTGTGTGTGTGTGTGTGTGTGTTTGAAAATATGTACCATATTGCTAAATGAAATTAAAATGGAAGGTAAATAGGGTTTACATTATGTGTGTGTGTGTGTGTGTGTGTGTGTGTGTGTGTGTGTGTGTAGTATATATCCACATTGTAGTTTTTTGAACAGCTTTCTGAGCCTGACATACCAAGTCACATTGAAATATAAATTTTGATAAAAGAAAGACTTGTTGCAGATCAGCAAAAATTAGATGAGACTATTGCGTGGGCATCTTTAACTAGCTGAGAAAGAAACATTTACTACACACTGAAGCAGTGGCACTCTGAAAGGGCACTGACTTGGCGATGGGATTAACTGCTGCCTGCAGGGCTTTTCAAAGGGGGAGCGGGATTTGGTCGATGTTTTTTCTCTTATTTTTATGTTACAAAATAGTCAGAATTGAACAATAAACTCTCTAGAAAGGATAGGGGGGAAAGAAGGAGGGAGAAGAAAGGGAGGGGTGGAGGGAGGATGGTTGGAAGGAAGGAGAGGAGAAAGACAGACAACCAGGACTGTTTGCTTCGGTTCAAAAAAAAAAAAAAAATGCTCCTTTCAAAGACAACAACAAAAGCTGTCTCTTAACCTTTCATGATTCCAAGAAGTGGATAGAACTTGCAGACTTAAAGAGCAATTGGTATTCATTTATTTTATTTTTCAAAATCCACAAGAGAACAGTCCCTTTGATATTCTACTAAGGCCACAGGTAAAAGAGGTGAAGGTTAGCCAGCCCAGTGGAGATCGGATAGACCTTCTTCAGCATTTAAAAGCCCCACAGGCAGCTCCTGGCTTCTAAAATGGAGATGGGCCACCTCCAGGCGGGAGTCTGGCTTCCTCCCTAATTCTCACCAAACATTACCATCCAATCAACTGCTATATTCATCTCCCTGGCCCTTCCACTTTGGGTTTAGCCATACAGACTTAGCCCCTTGTCTCCATGAGAAAAGAAACTGGCTCCCTGAGAGCATCCCTGAGCTGTTTGTACATACGCACCTGCCAAGTGTCTTTCCTGAGTCCAGATGTCCCACACTGGAACTTGAGAGTTAAGGTCTGAGTATCATTGGGAATTCCTGTGTCTCTTCATACTGAAATGGACACAGACAGACAGACAGTAGGCAGGCTGGCTGTTGTCACCGTTGGTAGCTGCCTTGTGAGAATGGACACAAGGAGGTAGGAAATGAAGTTAAGTTCTTTGGGTCTCTAAAAGGATCTCAGAGCCTCACTGGCTATCTTCAAGATCATTTATAAAAGAGGTGGGAATAAAACTTCTTTCATAAAAAAAAAAAAAAAAAAAAATGGTGTTTGGGCCATCGAGGTGTTCCAGTAAATTACAGTGCCTGCCACCAAGCCTCATGACCCAAGTCACTGTGTTTCACATGTTGGAAGAAAAAGAACTGACTCCTGAAGGTTGGCTTCTAACCCTCACACTCACGCAGTCACGCACGCGCAAGCATGTGTCCGAGTGTGTGTGTGTGTGTGTGTGTGTGTGTGTGTGTGTGTGTGTGTGTTTAAGAAGAAATTTAAGGCTTGTTGAGATCCCATCACCATAAAGACTGAGATTCCAAGCATCTAACCCCCCAGACCAATTAAGTAATGTGTGTTTGTTGATTGTCTGCAATCAGGAAGCTTCCCACAAGCAATGGCAGTGTGGAGAGGGGGCTCTACTTACACCACACTATGCTTGCAGGAAAAAGACCCGGTATAACCCTACATAATACGACAGTTTTCAAAGAAGAAGGGGGTCTGGGGAGGCAGTACCCATTTTAGTAGGCATGGGAAAAAATCTGAAAGAAGCCAATCTCTTTTTCACCAATGGCAAAGACAAAGAGGGTGGGCTGCCTTCTGTGTCCCTCTCAAAGTATTCACAGGGCAGTGATTTGAGAAATTAAATTCATGGCCCCAGACTTCCAACCAAAGGCAGGAACTTCTAGTGAAAGAAACTTTAAAGAGATCTGGTTAGAGAGAAGCGTCACTTTGGGACGTGCCGTAGAGACTAGCTTCTCTCCTATAGCTGCCTTTCAGTTGTGATGAAGTGTTCTGCGTCCTAACAGTGATCCAAGACTAAGAAAGACGACCTGGCATTTCACTGTGGGGGAAGAGAGAAAGCCGAGCATAGACAGGACCAGTGTCCCTATCCTGGGTTTTCCTACTTTCATTTTAGGGATGAAGATTGGGGGATGAACAACTGCCATTTGGCTATTCACACTTCCCTCTCTTGAGGAAAAGAAGGAAAGACCCTACTTTGCTCCCCAAAGAGGTAACAACTTGGAAGCAGTTTTGGGAAGCTTCAAGCTCTATCTATGAGTGTATCTAAGGGATTAGAATGATTTGCCACCCTCCAGTGCCGGACACGCTTTCTCATGATGTTTTCTGACCTTGTGTCTTTTCTCCAAGACCACTACAACTTCCCCGCTGTGGCTCAGTAGTCCTTTCCTCTGCTGGGTTCTTTGGAGTTTTGTCTAGTGTCTACAACCCTAGCTCTTCATTAGCACATATAATTAGTAACATCCATACAACAGCTGATTAAATCCACGCTAAAAAAGATAAGCAGGGCCTCACCAAAAGCTTAGCCAGACAGAGTGGGACACTGGCATTAATCAAATAATCAGACAGGCTGAGCAGTGGTGGCGCATGCCTTTAATCCCAGCACTTGGGAGGCAGAGGCAGGTGGATTTCTGAGTTCGAGGCCAGCCTGGTCTACAGAGTGAGTTCTAGGACAGCCAGGGCTACACAGAGAAACCCTGTCTTGAAAAACCAAAGCAATATTAATAATAATAATCATCATCATCATCACCATCATCATCAGACAGATTTGATGAGGAGTCACGGGGTTCTTGACCAGGATGACCACAGAAAGGGAATGTTCTGGAACAAGTAGAAATAGGCAGAGAATCAATCAACCTTGACAGTGGAAAAAGAGAGAACATTAAGGCTTCCCTATTTTCTTGCTATGTAGCGGGTTAGGCAGTAGTATTTTGCCAATGATGGAAAACTCTGAAGGCCAAATCTGAGGGACGAACATAGATGTGATTTGGTGTGTTGATTTAAGGCCAATCTGGGACACTCAACCAGATCTGTGAGCTGAATGAGACACTGGACACTTAGATCTCTTTGCCAATATAAGGATTAAATATTGCTATTTTGGACTCTTCAAAATAATCTTGGTCAGATAATATATAATAACCTTCTCCTCTGCAGAGGCCACCAAGTAATATATAATAATTGTCAGAAAACATTTTAAAAATCAGGCTACTTTCGGCAATTATATCTATCCATCCAGACGCAGGCCTGAATATCATGTGCGGAATAAGTAGATATTGTAATTTTATTATAACAAATATATAATTGACCTGAAAATACTGCCAGACATTTAGGTAATAATAATCTCTCTCTCTCCCTCCCTCTCTCCCCCCCCCATCTCTGTGTGTGTGCATGTGTGTGTGTGTCTGTGTACATGGTGCCTGTGTATATGTGTGTGTGTCTGTATATATCGGTTTGTGTTGTGTATATGTGTATTGAGAGTGAGTGTTGTGTTTATGTACTAAAATATTTACTCAAGAAACATCCTGAAACACAATACATTTAAACATTAACGTATGAGTATTAACATGCATGTATGTAAGCCTGAAATATCAATATGTTGTATTTATCAGGAGCAGAGAGTGCTGGAGTTTCTGATATGTGGGCAGGCTCTCATCGTATCCTTTAACCAGAGGTCAGTATCATTTACTTAATGATGGTTGTATAAAGTTTCCTTCATCAAATGCAGTGTCAAAGCACCCCCACTCAATGGGACCCCTGCTCACCCATTCATAACTAGGCTGCTTCTGCTAACCAACCCAAGTGGTTTTTATGGGCAATGGGTTGATGGATCCCCTCTGACACGCTGCACACAGGGAACATGCTTGACTCGGTCTTGCAGCCCTTGGGCAGTCAGGATTTGCAGGCACCATCAACCCAGGTCTGCCAAGCATACAGGTACCTTTCTCTCTAACCAGGGGCGATGGGTTTGTGAATTTTGATTCCGTGGCACATAAGGTAGACTGAACATCAACATTAAACAAAAGTTGATGAAGTCACAAGTATCCTCACTCATGGTGTCTCTAGAGGGGCTCGTCTGTCACCTTAACACAGCATTGATGGCGGTGAGGGAGCAGGAAGAATCCTGCCAGTCCTCACAAGACATCAAGAGCTGCAATACTGAGTGTGAGCTATTAGCAAAATTTTATAATTTCATCTTAATAGAAAAGCACAATGAAGAAGTAAAGCAGGGTATACACAGGCCAATGATTATTTTGTAGGGCAATGATTATTTTGGCAGGATGAGTTTTGAATAGATTTTTAATTTGAGGTTTGTCATTCATATTAGTTTATTTTTGGTTTGGTTTGGTTTTTGAGACAGAGTCTCACTCTCACCCAACATATCCTGGAGCTCACTAGGTATATACACCAGGTTAGGCTTAAGTTAACAATAGTCTCTTATCCCACCCCTCCCCCACCCCAGGGCTAGGAAAACTGATTATTTCTGTATAAACAATTTGCAAGCTCCCTTCCTAGAACATAACCATGCAAGTACTACATCCCTTTGAAAGGCTCCAGATTGTCAAGGGGAAATGTCACTACTGTGCCACCGTTCTGGTATACAGCTGCTTCCCAGAGTTGTCTCTGAGCCAGGAGGGGCTTGGTGAATGGTAGCCACCAGTGCAAGATGCCAGGGCAGGCAGAGCTATGAAAGTGAGCATGCTGAGAAAAACTGGCAGACTGATTTCTACAGAAAAGGCCTAGGAGGAAGATTAAGAAGAGCAAGGTGAGAGAGAGGTGGGAGAGACCCCAAGAAGACAGACAGCGAGAGACAACTTGAAAAAGTCTTACTGTGACTTAGCAAGAAAAATAGCCTACTTTGTTACCTTTTAAATATTTAAAATTTTTATTATTAGGAAAGAGAGGAGAGAGAGAGAGAGAGAGAGAGAGAGAGAGAGAGAGCACAACACACATGTGGGGGGGGTCAGAGGACATGATTTTTTCCCCTTCCAGCCCTATGTGAGCATCAGGCTTATCCTGCCAGCAGTTTTACCCACTGAGTCATCTCAGATGCCAACCTTGGGGCTTACTTTGGGGAAGTCTGTGCTCTTGACTTCATTGAAGACTCTGGCCTTCAGAATTCATGTCTGTCTGGGTTTTATTATTACAGAAAGAATAAAGGAAATATAGTCCTTGAGACCCCCATACACATGCTCAGAAGTCAAGTGTGGTACCAGAAAAGTTTAACTGCTGCAACATTTAATAGTATTTGTTAACAGCAGCTGGGAATTGTGGGCCATAGAAGATGGACGCCCCCAATCTGGGCTAAAGGTAACTACCTCTTTTGCCACTAGAGGAAGGGGCTCAGTGTAACTAAAACAGACAAGAATCTTACAAAGTCCTTACCTCTCTCTCATTTACTCAACAGCTTTGAGCAATATGTAGAGAAATATACATATATAAATATTCTTTGGTCGTGGTTTAGATCTGGACCTTGGAGCCAGGCTGGCTGATCCTGAATCCCTGTGTTAGCCCTTCCCAGTCAGGTTTCCTTGAATTCCCATCTCTAGAATGGTTGTTGAAAGGAGTCTTGAATAATGTATGTACCTGAGTTTTGTCGTATCTATGTGGCCAAATAAAATGTGTTCTATTGCTTTCAGCAAGTAATTACCCCCCAAAATCTTCTAATGATAAAAGCCAGGACATCATGGCACATACTAAGTACTGCTTATTCAAAACTGGCACCAAAAAACGCTTCAGATTTTGAATTTTTCAAATTATTTTGGAATATTTGTATATATGTGAGTTTTAGAATACTTTTTACACTTACTTTCAAATATTTGTGTATGTATACACGCATACCGTCAGGCACATGCCACACCATGGCGTCCACGAGGAGTCAGAGGACAACCAGCAGGAGTCGGTTCTCTCTTTCCATCAGGGGGTCAAACTCAAGTCAGCAGACTTGGAAGCAAGTGGCCCTTGACCCCTGAGCCATGTCGCCGCAGGACCTCATAATGAGACCGTCTGAGACTTAGACTCAGTTGAAATGTGAGACTTGTTTGCATCTTACTTATACCTTATGCACACAATCTGTGGCAGACATTATACCATACTTTTCATATATTTATGTTTTGACTGACATCTAACCCAGGAGGTTGGGAGTGACATGTTCCTCTTGTGCCATGACTGTGTCACTTAAACATTTCAGAAGTTTGAAAGGTCTGATCCAGTTTCCAGTTCTTTTGTCCGGCTTCTTCATCAAGCTGGTTTTCTCTCCTAACTCACTGAACTTAATCTGCTGTGTGGAATGACTGCTACCTGATTGTAGAATTGAAAATCAACTTAATTAACACACACACACACACACACACACACACACACACACGTAGGCTGGAAAGATGGTTCAGTGGTTAAGAGTAGAGGCTGCTCTTCTGGAAGACCTAGGTTCTATGCTCAGCACCCATATGGCAGCTCACAACCATCTGTGATTCCTCTTCCAGGAGATCCAATGTCTTCTTCTGGCCTCTGAGGGCACCAGGCACACAGACATATATGTGGGCAAAATATCCATCCACATAAAATAAGTAAATAATTTTAATTATTAATAACAAAATAGTTTCAGATTTCTGAGCATGTGAGACTTCAAATTTGGGGAATCGGACGTTCAGCCTATATGCTACTGTAGGCCATGATTAAGGAATTCTCTCTCTCTCTCTCTCTCTCTCTCTCTCTCTCTCTCTCTCTCTCTCTCTCTCTCTCTCCCAGAGCTTAGGGTCTGATGCTGGCCATCAAGTGGGATCGGTCTACTTTATCCTTCAATCTACACAATGCCCTCTACTCTCTGATGAAAAGAGAAGCAACAGTGTTGTTAGCCTTGGAAACAACAGAGTAAAGGAAGCATGGCTGGGTCGAGAGAAGGCTCCGTAGGGTATATTGTAAGCAGGAGGACCTGAGTGCAGATCCCAGAACCCATATAAAAGCCCTTGTAGTAGCATTACCTGTAAACCCAGCAGTGAGGGAGGGCAGAGACAGATGGCCTCTTGGGGCTCACTGGCCTGCCAGTCTGGCCTTGATGAATTCTGGGCTCCTCGAGAGATGCTATCTCAGAAAACAATGAAAGAAGGCACATGACATCAACCTCTGGTCTGCACAAAAATGGGTGAGCACACGGGCACACACACACATACCACACACGTACATTCACATACCACACACACACACATACACTCACATAACACATACACACACACACACACACACACACACACACACGCACTTATGCATACACACAAAGCAGAACCACTGACCAAGATTAAAACCTAGTACAGGTAGAATCTACATAGCACCCAGGAGAACCTTCAAAAAATGTGGTGTGTTTCACGAATCTGCGTGTCATTTTTGTGCAGTGACCATGCAAGCTCTGTATCATTCCGACTTCGGTATCTGTGTTGCAGAAGTGAGAACAGGGAATCACTTTAAGCACACAAAAGCAAAAAGGACAGTGAAGAAATGAGGGGACAGATGGTCAGTAGTGGGGGCTGAAGAGATGGCTCCACAATTAAGAGCACTGCCTCATCTTCCAACAGACCTAGTTTCAATTCCCAGCACCCACAGAGCAGCTCACACCTGTCTGTAATTGCAGCTCCAGGGGACCCTCACACAGACATATAGACAGACAATACAGACAGACAAAATACCAATGCATACAAAAATAATAAAAATAAAATCATTAAAAATAAAACATTGTTAGTAGTAAGCTGGGCAGTGGTGGCATACCCCTTTAATCCCAGCATTTAGGAGGTAGAGGCAGGTGAATCTCTAAGTTCAGGGCCAGCCTGGTCTACAAAGTGAGTTTTAGGACAGCCAGAGCTACACAGAGAAACCCTGTCTTGAAACCCCCATTCCCTGACAAAAGACCGTTCGTGGTAGACATTTTTAATTACTCCTTGGTCTTGACTCCCAGACGTTCAATCCTTTAAGTAGCACATACCTGGGGTTGTCTGACCTTCGCAGGCCTTGGCCCAGCTACCTGAGATACAGCAGCAAGAGAACTAAGAAGTTCATATTGAAGACCAAATAGCATCACTTCATTTTTTAATGAGTCAAAATGATGCCAATGGGCGAAGGACATAGCTCAGCTGCTAGAGCTTGTCTCGCTTTCAACAGGGCACTGGGTTCAATTCCCATTATCCCATAAAACTCGGTGTGGTGATACTTGATGCCTGTTATCCCAGTACTGAGGAACTAGAGGCAGGGGACTCAAAAGTCCAAGGTCTTCCTTGACTACATAGCTAACTTGAAGCTAACCTGGGCTACTCGAGACCCAGACTCAAAAAAAAAAAAAAAAAAGCCAAGGGAAGCTGGGGCTGAGGTGAGGCTCAGCAGGAAAGCAAAGCCCACGCTTAGCCTGAGAACAATGACCCAGAGGCCTCTTTCAAAGATGATTGAGTGTCTCCCAGCCATTTATGCCCTTCTAGAATCACACCTTTAAGTAGCCTGCTGTCACCGGAAGCTGACGCCTTTATTTATTCTTTGACAATAGATACATGTATCAGTCATGTCGACCCCAACCCTGGATGCACCCTAACACGCCCCTCCCATCTTCCCGTCCCCTCCTTTTGCATGTGTATAACCCTCTGAGTCCAATTAGGACTAGAGTGACCACTGACCAGTGCAGGAAACCATGGCTGCCGTGAGCCCATGTGCTCGATGGCTCTTCATGTCCAGAAGACAGCATTTCACAGCACCCCACCCCTCCTATCCTCAGGTTCTAACTTTTCCTCCCCTCTTCTGGGGTGCTCCCTGCGCCTCGGGGTGGGGGTGCGATGAGGTGTAGATATCCCACTTACAACTGAGCATTGAACAGTCATTTATTCTCAGCACACTGTCCAGTAAGTATGTTTTCTTACTATGACGTCTTAATATTAACTGGTTTGTTTAAAACAAGCTCAGTCATGGATAAAACCTCTAGATGTCAACATAGGAAAGGATAGAATTCAACCTTTCTTAGCTGGATCGCTGATCAGATTTCTGTAGCTTTTATTATTACATCCTTAAGCATAGAGCCTAGACCTCTCAAGGATAAATAATCTCAGTGTTGGAATTTTCCACGAGGTTCTATTGTTTGTGTTTGGGTCTTCAGAACCTCACTCATCTTTTTTCCAATACCCTGCATAGATATTTTATACTTAATAATTTTACATCCCAAGTCATTATTTTATTCAAGATATTGGGCTGACATTTCCCCAGAATCACCAAGACCCCATGTTGACACAACTGGTCAACGTAATTCCATCACTTGGAGTTTCTTGTAGCCCCTGTGCTGAGACAGTCACACACCAGAGATGCCGACAGGCCACAGCCCTGCTTCGTGAGCCAATGAGAACATTTTCACATATTTTGTTTGCTTCCTATCCACCACCTCTCCTGCCAAAAGAAATATGCTGTTTACTTGCCAAGTCCGTGGCAAGAAGAGAATTTGGAGTTATCCCAGGAGCTGGGAAATGGTTCAGTCAGGGAGAGAACTTGTTGTGCAATCTTGAGGACCTGAGTTCAAATCCCAGGAACTAATGTCAAGAGTCATACCTGAGACTCCAGCACTGGGGGAGGGGCCACAGAGAAGAAGATCTCTGGGGCTTACTGTCCCCAAGCCCAGCTTCAAAGGTAGAGAGTAGTAGAGGGTACTCAAATGTCCTCTTCTCTGCTGGCCTCTGTGTATGCACACACGAGTACACCACACATACATACACACACACACACACACACACACACACACACACACATCTCAAACACATACCTAGGGGGAGGAGGCATGGGAAAGGGTACTAATAGCTTTGCCCAAGAATTATAACCCCAAAAGTTGAATAAAAATACAGC
Organism: Uromys caudimaculatus; assembly: GCA_028551405.1. NCBI lineage: Eukaryota > Metazoa > Chordata > Mammalia > Rodentia > Muridae > Uromys > Uromys caudimaculatus. Next base: position 5,541,616 of record CM052706.1, on the reverse strand, counting down.
AACTTGATGAACCTGATAAAGATTTAGTTAAAATATAAATAGTCCCTACTATGGGTTCCTACTGCTCCAGACCAGCATTTATGGAATGTGACACTGAGGTGGCACCTCCTGAGGTACTGAGGTGAAGGAAGGGTTACTAAAGAGTCGGGGTAGAACGGTGCACACGCTAACCCTCAGCTCAGCCCGAGGGCACCTGACTGTCAGGTGAGGAGTTGGGATCGTTTATGATAAATGTCAAAGGTTTGATGCTTACTCGGAAGCCAGGTAAATTCTAGAAGGAAACTGGACCATGCACTGTATGAGAGAGCTGGAGATGGGTAGTGAGGAGCTGGGGGCTACACAGGAAACTAGGGTGCCTATTTCACCCCAAGTAAAACAGAATCCAGTCAACCAAATAGTAGGTTTTCACCATGTGTCTGGAAGAACAGACATGTTTTCAGGATCAACTCATTGCTCTGTGTGTGTATGTGTGTGTGTGTGTGTGTGTGTGTGTGCATGTGTGTATGTGTATGCATGCATGTGTGTGTGCATGAGTGTGTGTGTGTGTGTGTTTGCGTGTGTAGGTGTACTTCTGCATGTAGGTACACAAATCTTGTCTCTGCTCCCCTCGAGTGCTGGGATTATAATGATGTACCACCACACTCAGTCTTTCTTTTTTTTAAACATGGATCCTGGGGATCAAACCCTTGCAAGGTGAGCGTCTCTTCAACACCCCATTTCTAGGATTCTAGGCTCCTACCACCAAGATTTTCTGAGTCATTAGCCAGCAAACTCAAAGCGCACGGGCTCCGAGGCTTTCCTTACTCAAACTTATTCTCGTTCTGATCTCTAACATGGCTCTGGCCACGCCGCTCCGCCCTTACAGTTTACTCCCTGGAAAATTATTATCACCGTCTTTACATTATTGAGTGCTGTGCCGTAGCGCCTCTGTCACTTCGGGGCCTACCAGGAAAAGCTCGAGAACGTGTTAACACGCGTTAAATGCAGACTTTCCTGCCTGTCTCAGTGTTTCAAGACTGAACAGCCACAGACTCCAGTTAGTGAAGGAGGGAAAGGAAGGCGAGCGGGAGAGGAGATAAAGTATGCTTTCTAATGTCAGGAAACACCGGTGGAATTTGTTCTATGTCCTTCTAATTGTGTGCCACCCGGGGGAAAAGACTTCATCTCTCTGGTCTGGGGTATTCTCGACTGGAGGATGATGGTAAACATTGCTGACCTCAGAGAGAGGTTTTATGATTCCCAGAGAAGGTTCATTATGAGCTGCTCATGCCTGCTCTTTCCTAGGAGCTCTGGGCTTTATGAGGAAGGGAGTCTCGTCTTTTAGCATGGTTGACAGTACACGGGAAGGTTATAAATTGGATGTAATGAACTTTGAGTTGGCAATAACCAAGACACTGGGGTTTAAAGTGCCAAGCACAGGGGCTGGAGAGATGGCTCAGTGGTTAAGAGCACTCACTGCTCTTCCAGAGGTCTTGAGTTCAATTCCCAGCAACTACATGGTGGCTCACATCCATCTGTAATGGGATCCAATGCTCTCTTCTAGTGTGTGCAAAGGCAGCTACAGTGTACTCATAAACGTAAAATAAATAAATAATTCTTTTTAAAAAATTACCTTTTCAAAACAGGACAACCCTTACCTATGACTAAGAGTCCCTGGCTAGCTGAAACACAATTCCTTCTCTGGGAGACTCTTCTGAAAATTTGGTGTTGATCTAGAGTAACAAAGTGTGGGCCTCCTAAAAAATATGGCATTTGGGGCCTAGACAGAAGGCCTAGCAATTAAGAGCCTTTGCTACTCTTATGGAGACCCAAGCTCGGTTCCCAGCACTTCCACCGGATGACTAATAACTGACTACAAACCAAGCTCTAGGGAGTTGTCTGGCCCCCACAGGCATTGGCACACATGTGGCATACACACACACACACACACACACACACACACACACACACAGTTTTTTAAAATAGGAAATTGAAATTTCAAACTGACTAGAAGTGTAGCCGAGGGGTAGAGTGCTCGCCCAGCAAGTATAAGGCCCCATGTGTGAGCAGAACCAATAACTCAGTGGAAATTTTCATTTAAAAATAAAAATCCAGATCCTTGAGGAGGGCTAATG